>AP028436.1:1159990-1437070 GCA_036509395.1 Antheraea yamamai
AATTCAGTGGTTTCATAAATTTACTAAAGATAAATTATTTATCAATTAATTATTAATGTATATTATGAATTTACATATTACATTATTATAAAATTGACTTACAATTTGACCAGTTCATTTTAAAGCGTATGTAAGGTATGCAACATCATTCATGTTAAAATATTGAAAAGGTAATTGGAACGTAAGACTAAAATAAAGGCTGTCAACATCTTTTTCATTTACATGTGTGTATATGTTGTGTAGAATTCAAGTAGTAGTGTGAGTAACGTATATTTTAATTAATTTAATATGCTTGTAGTGCATTTTATATAAAAAAATAGCTTTGTGCACTTCTCCTCCATATTATCTTTAACTATGCTAAATTTCAAGTTCATCCGTTCGCGGAATTCGATTGAAAAGGGGTACAAAGTTTTGGCTTCACGTATTAATATATAAGATACTATTACATGTCGGGGATTGCTATTGACACGTGCTAAGTACTAGTTACTATTTACTCCGCTCTTACCTACTATTGGCTGGAATTATAAGCTTTTCATAATCATCTTGATTATTATTGGCTATCTGCTTTGGATAAATACCTTAGAAGCCTTCTAAGTTTAAGGACAGTAGTCCGGTGAAACTGTACAGGCCTCTCAGGGCAATAGCGTAGTTAGTTCGAAAAAAAAACGACTGAATATTGGGCATTATTGCTTAAATCCTTGGACTATTCACATCTACGGATTATTAGAATGCGAAATTTAGATTATTTTTAGCGGATGTAGTTGAACAACATTGAATAGTATATGATCACTTATTATAAAGAAAACTTAGGCGAGACAAATATTTGAAATGAAAGTTTCGAATATGTCAACAAAAAAGCCAAGTAATACAGTGAAACAATATAAATAGTGGCATAAAATATTTTTGCTAAAAGAAGTAAATAAAATTAGATTTAAAGAATTCTAGACTACTAGGTCTTGCAATATTTCAAGGATCGCTTTGATTCCTTTAGCGTTTGCTCCACGATCCAAGTTTCAATATATTACGTGACAGATCATCCAAGTTGCGAAAAACGAAACTATATTTCGTCCAGTCTTTGGCACGAGATTATTTTGAATGATAATATATAGTAAATCTGTTTCGTATTTTTGAATGTACCTAAATCTACATCACGGCTTTATATACAACGCATCAGAGAAAACTACATGTGGCAGAAATGCGAATGTTAAAGCGTGGTCTAACTAGCATAGATACGATTAAGAATGAGTATATCAGAGGAACTTTGAAAATAGCGCCAGTGATAGAGAAGTTGAGGAGTAATAAGTTAGCATGGTATGGGCATGTCATGAAGAGAGACTATAACCATGTAACAAGAAACAAAAATGTATAGGAGTAGAGGAAGACCGAAAAAGGTATGGATGAATTGTGTGAAAAGTGATATGTGTATAAAAGTTGTAAATGCTGAGATGACATCTAACAGGAGAGGGTGGAAAAGGAAAATATGTTGTGGCGACCCTACTTAGGTGGGATAAGGGTAAGAAGATGATGCATAACACAACATATTTAACACAAAATATATAAATAGTAAGTACTGAGACATATTGTACGAAAATAATAAATTAAGGCACAATAGTGAGCTTTGTCGAATATGTATTAAACTAGGCCAACGCGGCGTGTGGACGTTATATTACAATATTATATTTACAGAATATTCGCAAATATATCACACACTGACAATCGCAATGAGAACATATCCTGCATAAAAATCGGCCGCCACTTTTAAGGTTTAAATTCAGAAGTAAATAAGAGTTGTTCATGCGTATAATAAACACAGGTCAATAGTACTAACCAATAAGTCATTAATACGTCTAAATATATACATACTGAATATTTTATAGAATTATTAAAGTAAAGTATCTATTAAAATAATTTATTACAATTTTTTTACTATTCTTACAACCAATTTGTGCGATGTAAAATATTTATATCTTACATTTCTTGGGCATTGCATGTAGAAATCAAATTTACATATTTCTTACTGAAATAAGCCGATAACTTTCAATTTTAATAAGGAATATCGTGTCTGCAATATTATAGTCAGATGAATAAACTGCTACAGTGTATAATCCATGGATTGAAATATTTATGAGGACAACTAAATTAATATGTCAACTAAAGCAAAACCTGTAAACAACTGATCGATTAGTACAACCGTGAAGACATCAGTTTTCCAATCATAGTGAGAAGTCAAAAAGTATTAGATTTCTAACATCTCTTTTCCATGTTTAAACTACACAACTGGAATTTTTGCCTGTGAACTTTTGGCATCTCGTGAATGCCATAAGGCAGGTCCGAGATTTATTCTCTTGTTCGGATTGCGAGATGAGAAACTTTTCCCTTTGAAATAGTTATTTAAAATTGTATGTATTGTTAATCTATTTTCCATAATTTTCAGCATCATTTGAGATTACCCTGCTATAAAATTATATAGAGTTTTTGACAGGATCTTGAAATATCATGTAGTGGATTTATATTTTATTGATGATCTTGTGTTATTTGGTTCTAAATTTTGTTATATTGGTAGTGTTTTGTGTAATATTATTATTATGCACAAGTGGAGTGGATGGGAAATAATACACGGAACATCGATTCTGACTTGCCTCCCTGGAAAGTTCTAACAAGAGGTACACAATCTTGGTAATTCATTGAAATGATCGCAAGAAAATTGTAATATCATTACCTACTCAACAATGTTAGTAAAAGTCTACTACAAGATTGGTTGCCAAATATAAAATTGAAAAAAAAGAAATATCTGTAGCGTGATGTTTTTCTCGACTTCAAATACATACATACAATACTTTGAATGAAAACGCGTCGTTGACATACCATCATATAAAAATCAGAGAAAGAATATAGTTTTTAAATTTCTGCAACTTCATCACCATTCAGTAGTGTGACAGTACATTTGCATTTGCGAGATCTTCAAACACGTCCTTATATTGAACTCTCGTATTATTATTTCCAACGAGTTCACGTAAAGTTGATGAAACTTAACGAATATTTTACGTCTCGGACCGATCTCCACACCAGCTCAAGACAAATTGTTGATTTATGTTAATTTTAAGCCTGAAAAACGTATATTACAACAGATATGTATATTTCACAGAAATCATACCGCACAAATAATCGAGATACACATACCGATTGGTGTCTAATAATACATTGAATTTATTTTACACTTCATGACTGGACTAGGAATTCTCATTCAGCTAAAGTATATGTTCATGTGATTCGACATCCAGACTTTGTTGATTCTAATATCGTGATAGTTTTTAACTACAAAACTTTATTAAACAAATCCGAAACATACCTATTTATATATAATCGAAAAAGGTTTATCCTTTAATTGCATCTAATTTTGTTTGAAAATTATAAATCTTATCTTAATAAAAAGTAAAAAGTTATAGCTTAATACAACTCAAATACTATAATTACTCAAATATACACATCAAAAAAGTCTAAGCAACATGCGTGATATTACAAATTTTACCATTTATATTAATTAATTTCTAAGTATTTACTCAAACAAAGTGCGTAGGTAAGTAAACTTTTTTGTTATTGATGACATACTGGCTGGTTGTAAAAAAAAAATTTGATTATGTTTTGTTTTTTCATAAAATTCAAATGACTGCGAATTTGTTTGAATTTAAGTGCGTTTTAATTGCTACGTTTAGTCTTGATTTTATAATTTTACCAACCATTTAAATAAAGTTAGCGACAAAATTGAATTGTTAGATATTCTTTACGTCATGAAGCGACGTCATTTGATGGCAGATGAAATGCAAAGAGCTGTAGGGATGTTGCAAGCGGGAAGTAATCAATCTCAGGTATCTCGACACTTTGGCATTCATAGAAGTGTTATTTGTCGTCTTTGGCAGCGCTACAATAATACAGGAGAACCCGCTGAACAGCATCCAGGCCGTAAAAGGAGCACAACCACTCGGCAAGACCGGTACATACAACTGACTGCAAGACGCCAGCCGAT
Organism: Antheraea yamamai; assembly: GCA_036509395.1. Lineage (NCBI taxonomy): Eukaryota > Metazoa > Arthropoda > Insecta > Lepidoptera > Saturniidae > Antheraea > Antheraea yamamai. The sequence goes on from AP028436.1 coordinate 1,164,015, forward strand.
GTTAACTGCTCGAGAGATAAGTTTGAGGCTACAAATTTCAAGTGGTGTTGATGTAAGTCCTCAAACTGTGCGAAATCGACTGCATGAGTACGGCCTACGAGCTCGACGCCCAATCAGGTGCCCACCGATACGTCACGGGAATCGCGCTCGTCGATATGAATGGTGTAGAGAACGCATAACATGGACCCAGGAACAATGGGATAAAATTATGTTTTCCGATGAGTCGCGATTCGGGTTTAAGCCTGATACAAGAAGGGTACGAGTGTATCGTCGGCGCGGAAATACTGAAAGGCTCAGGTGCGTTCAGGAAGTTCATCCATACAGCGGCTCAACAGTTATGTTATGGGCGGGTATTATGAAGAACAGGCGAACTGAGCTCGTTTTTGTAAATGGAAACATGAATGCTGAAAATTACATTGAGGATATTCTCAGACCTTATGTCTACCCATTTGCACAAACCTTTGGCTCCGATTTTAGGTTAATGCATGACAATGCGCGTTCACATACAGCTCGGCGAACCAGTGAATACTTTGCAATGGAGAACATCCGGGTATTGCTCTGGCCTGCACAATCGCCAGATCTCAACCCCATTGAGCACGCATGGGACATGCTCCAGAGACATGTCTTGAAGGACTTGGAAGGAGCGACAACAACCAAACAGCTGAAGGATTGCTACAATTCCATTGGGAGCGAATACCGCAAGATGACATAAACAGTCTCATTAATTCAATGAATAATCGTTGCCGACAAGTTCTGAATAGCAGAGGAGCCCATACTTTGTATTAAATTGTTCTATTCTTTCACAATAAATACATTTTCTTTAGAAATTTCATTTTGTAAGAAAAAAGTTTAGTTTCTTATGTATTTTAGTTTCTACAGTATATTCTAATATTGTCCATTTCTGTTATTAAAAGAACTTATAAAGACAACAGCTGTTATTTTTACATCATAGTACCCTAAAGATATTATTTTAAAAATAAAATACAACGTTATAATGTGAAGAACCATCCTAAAATTTAAATTAGTACATGTTGCTTAGACTTTTTTGATGAGTGTAGATCTAAATAGTGACTGTATATATTATTGTACAATTGAACATATGTTTAGACAGCATATTGTTGATGGAAGGCGTGAATCGTTTTCTATGAAATATGAATTAAGAATAGTTAACGTCCATACACGTTATTTGATGGCCACTTTTTCAATAAGCAACTCTGATTCCAATAGATTACCTATATGAGACACGTCTACGTTACTAAACTATGTAATTGGTTTTATTTTTTATTTGTGTTGTTATCGTTAGTAAAAAAAGAATAATAATATCTGCTGGAGTAATGTCTGAAAATTCGCACAGACTTACTAATGAAATTAGTAACTTTATCTTCTAGCAATGAAGAAAAACATGATCAAATAAGATGAGAAGAACTTTTTAGCATCATTGCGTTATAAAACAAACAGTTGATACACTCGGCATCTGGAATTTCTAAACCATTTTGGTCTGATCGTCTTTTCCATATGGCAAAGCCATTTTTCAGCTATAAGATATTTACAGAGAAGGTATATCGAGCTTGATAAATAATCAAAATAATATCAAAGTTAATAAATTACACAATTTTATACCCAGATAGAAATAAATGTGAGGTGTTTACCGCATGAAGTTTCGACCGCCTCATTGAACGCTACCGTAACCATGAATTCTGATTCCTGTGTATTTATTATATTTCTACTAATCATGTGTTTATTCCACACAACAATTGTATTTCTGAAGTACCAACAGAGATGCTAAAGTAGGTCAGTTATAATAAAGTTAGATTATAAACGAACTAGCTGGGCCCATGGTTCTCCACATGTTTGAGATTAATTGTTGTTATCATTATTTTTATAATAATTATTTGGTACCATACATAATGATACCAAAATCGATATTATTAAAATATTTTTTGCCTGAAATCATCTAGACTAACGAATATTTATGATTATAGGTTGTACGTTATATATGTTGACGCTTTTAAACTTTTACGTTATACACTTATATTCGACGAATGTATACGCTTATAACGCGATTTCACTTGATTTTTTAATTGTTTGAAATTTCGGCATACTTACACAAACCACGCTATTAAGCTGATCACGGTAGGCCGAAATTTTGAACAATTGAAAAATTAAGCACAGACGTGTTGTAGACACGATTTATCACATATTTATGACGGTACATAAGTTATAACGCTGCAGCGCCACCTAGATATTACTCACAGTAAATTGAATAGCATGAGTATCTTCTCCTCGCTATATTAGTATTTTATTATTAAGAAACCGTCTCAGCTTAATCCTTAAACATAGCAAAGTTCTATAACCAAGCCATTTTTCATACTAGCTTTGTTGCAGAATGAGTGCATAGTATAAAACGAAAAGCCCAGTGTAGTCCGGGCTTAACAACAACGATAGGAGACATACAATAAAAAAACTAATGTGTGTACTAGAGTGTACACGCGTAATAACAATTTTAAACGCGTTTTCATATATTCTATTTGATACCTTGAATAAAATTCACAACAAAACATCGACTAACTATACCTAGTTATAGACACTACTATTTATTGTACACAAATCTTCTCGTGGCATAAATACTAAACCATATACTGTCCAGTTTGAGCACATAGATTATATTTGAATATAATAGTAATATATAGGAGGCAACAATAGCTTTATAGCAATAATTAATTACGTCGTTGTGTTATTTTATAACAAATATATTTGTTATAAACTTTTTGCGAATTATTATATTATTTCGTTGTTTTGTATAGTTATTGTATCGCCATTTTAAGTGTGAGCAAATGAATTATTCTCTCTTATACTTATTGTTTGTTACATGAAGCTGACCCGGCCACGCGATGATGTGGCTCAGTTATTACACTCTAATATTGTAGTTAAAAATATAATAGAACTGTAAATAATACACAACAATTGAAAATGAAATAAAAATTGATACAGATAAAGTGAGGTTACGTATAAAGTACAGACACGTTAAATTTACATTCTTATAATACGTATAGATTTAGATGATTTGTTCTTCCACATGGTCACTGTACAGATTCAGCGCGTATTCGAGTCACGCGCACGCAACCCCAATAGAAAGGTGCCGAAGATTGAATAAAGATGGCGGACACGCGAGGCCGGGATTATCAAATCATCCCAGTCCGTCTGGATTGCGAAACGCTGATTCGATGTTGTTATTTGGATTCGGGCACACATGTTCTCAGACTCGGGTACTGTAGATAAATAAGGCACTTAATGGTCCCTTTCCGGTGGCACTTAGACAACCTGTAGAATAATACATTGTAAAGTAAATATATTAATTAAAGATAAAAGTTACTACCTCAATGATACATCTATACTAATACTAATCTATACTATTATTATAAAGCTGGAGGGCGTATTTGTTTGTTTGGTTGAACGCGTTAAACTCAGGAATTACTAATCCTATTTGAAAAAATATTTCAGTGTTAGATAGCACATTTATCGAGGAAGGCTATAAGATATATATCATCACGCCAAGACGCTAAGTGGAGCACTAATAAATAATGTTTCAAAATCGTGGTTTTTTCCCCTTTGAGAGCTTCCGCTGCGTGTTAGCGTTACCCCAAAGTAACTATTTCACGCGGACGAAGTAGTAGAACTAGTGTATTACCATAATTTGATATCACATACAAAACATACCTGTACATGAATATATATTTAAAAAAAATATTTTTAAATTAAATTAACTTAAAATGTACTTAATAGATTTTGGTGATTCTTTAAATACTTTATAGGTAATTAGCTTCTCACCACAATCTCACCGATGTCACCGAAACAAATGATTACAATTGCCAACAAAGTATATAGTAGATACTAACGGCTGCTCGCGACATTATCCACATATATATTTTTTACGGCTTGTACAGTGCACATTGAGATAAGTTTCTTTCTCTATGAATTATAGCTTGTGTGTTATCTCATGAATAGAGTTATTATTGTAAAGTTTCATCAAAATCCGTTCTGTAGTTTTTATGTGAAAGCTTAACAAATATTTATCTTCTTTGTATATAAATTGGTTTCTATAATTAAATTATTAGTTGTATATAAATTTGGAAATATCACGTGTTCGTGTGTTCCGGCAGTTGCACTTGAGACCCAGTCCCTAAGGGTCTAAGGTTTGACGTGTTTACCATATAATATAATTATATACCTATCTGTATAATAAAATTGTATATGAGTACAAAATAAAACTGTATTAAGATAGTGGAAAAAATTTAACGTTGATAATAAAGTGAAAAATTATATAAAATTTTTAATCAATTCATAATAATGTATTACTCATTGGTTATCTTCTTATATATAAAATTCTCGTGTCACAATGTTAGTTACCGTACTCCTCTGAAACGGTTTGACCGATTTTTATGAAATTTTATATGCATATTCAGTAGGTTTGAGAATTGGCTACTATTTATTTTTCATACCCTTAAGTGATAAGGGTTGTCCACCCCTAACATTTATTTTTTATTTTTTGGACAATTTTTTTTAATTTTTATTTTGTTGTAGTGGGGCATTAAAAAATACATACAACCCTAAATTTTCACCCTTCTAACACCAATCCCTATTTTTTAATAGTCATTTTAGTAATTAATCATTTTTCATCCCACTCGATAACTGATCAATTATCACTTGGTAAGTTATCCCAGAGAAAGAGCTAACTAACTAAAGCCAAGTCATCGTCTTTTTTGTGAATGTTTTTCACTCTATTTCGATTAAAATTTCCCTGAGCTTATGGCAAAGCTAAAATTTTTGTACAAAAAAAATATTCATTTTTATTAAAGAATCAAGGCAGTTTATTCCTGCTATACTTAGTGCTAGATTTTTTACATTTTCCGCGCTTTTTCTGGATCAACACTCATTTGCCAGAATATACCGGTATCACGTGCCAGTAAACAGCACGGAGTAGGGATGAGACCCAAGCCGGTCTCCTGTTTCTCTCACACAATAAGCCTTCTCTCACTTCCTCCACAGTGTTCGGCCATTATTATTGTTTATTCATTAAGCGTAGGTAGTTGTAACGTTTACAATTATTATTTTACTATCTCAGTGTAATTCTCATATCATCATTACATAGTATAAAACAAAGTCTCCTACCGCGTCTGTCTGTCTGTCTGTTCGCGATAAACTCAAAAACTACTGAACGCCTCTTCATGCTGTTTTCACCAGTGGATAGAGTGATTCATGAGGAACGTTTTGGTATATAATATGTCAAAGATTTTTTTTTTATAATCAGGGCGGAACAACGTCTGCCGGACCCGCTAGTAAATATATAATAATATTACGTACATACATTGTCTACATAATTGTTTTTGCTAGTAAACAGCAATGATGTATAGTTTTTCGTTTTCAACTGTTCAAACATTATTCATTGTTTACGTGCACCCGAAATGAACAGACGCTTAGTTTCTGGTTTCAATATATTTTAATTAAAACGATCATACATAATAACATTGTGAGGATAAGGTTTATAACATAAAACAATTTATCCGTTTCCGTGTTTCTACTTCAAAATATATAAATCTCATCCAGCTCGCAACAGATGGTAAAGCTGGGTTCAGACATTTATGTAAGACCTACATTTTATGATAAAACATTTTTCTAAGTTGCTATAAAATAATAATTAAACTATGTTATACAAAACATTTCAACATACCCTAAACTTATATATTCTTAGTTGTTATGTTACTCAATGTAGTCGACCCAAGAAGGTATAGTAAAATAGAACAAAACAAATTTCATCTTTATTTACGAGTTTAGTTAACGTAACTTTATTAATACATTATAAAATTTTATTTTGAACAAACGAAACAGCCACGTTTAGCAACGCCAGTGATCTTTAGTCAAAATAATCGATTAGTAAAATAACAGCAAAAATAAATTTCGATGCAAAGTGCAGTAACTAGTATTTAAAAATAACGAAAAATATGAAAAAGGACGTAAAAATAGGTCATAAAATTTACGTGCAAATATGTATAATAAATGAGATGTATTGTTTTCGATTTGTATGTTTACTATTGAAACATTAATCAGACGTTATATTGTCTAAATGCGATACAAGCGAGCAATGTAAACAGACAAAATGTTATATAACCTAGAGAACACTCGTTTAAAAACATTTTACATTACGAAGCTCAAACGGGTAATATGAAGGAATTATTTGGTACGTAAATCTTTTCTAGATTTTTTAAGCATCAGAGTAGATTACATTAGATTAGTCAGATATAGTTTCATAGAGAGTAGCAGGGTGGTGTAGCCAAGCTAACAGGGTAACAGTACAGCAACTACCATATATATTGTACTCCTGTACTGTATTCTAACTCTGACAGACATATTAGCTCTGCACGCGTTACCTCCTGCGTTTTATTACACAATTCTATTTTTACTCATATTTTATGATTTGTGAAAATATTCCGAATAATGAAAATATTCATATATATAAATATATGTGAAAGTATAGAACATTATTATAGCCTACTGATTAGGGATTATAATATGCTTCTGTGTATAAATTATCATAAAGATCGGTCAAGTACTTTATATAAACATAAACTTTTTGTTAGAAATAAGAAATATAATTGATGTACGCTTATTTCTGCATTTTTTTCTCAGTTCTAGCGTTTTTAAGCGCATCATTAGCTCCGTACGTGACTTTCATAGATGCCGCTTTTGCGATGTCGATGGCAGGAGGTCATGGAATTATGAGCGCTTCAACATCATCAGGGATCAACTGCAATTGTGACTCCAAACTGGACCCAGTATGCGGCACTGACAACATAACTTACTCTAACATATGCCATCTGAAATGTGCTAGCAGTCATAATATTGGAATTGGTCTACCGGCAATCGATGTTTCTAGTCATGGAGAATGTCATTCAAAGTCATGCGTGTGCCCTGCTGTATATCAACCAGTCTGCGGTTCTGATAATCAGACATACTCCAACGAGTGCGCAATCCGATGCGAAAATAAACGGCGAAATCAACACGGTCTGTCCCCTATTTATATCGTTTACACAGAAGCCTGCAAACAACCAATTTGTGTCTGCAAAAGCGATGTTCTACCAGTTTGTGGAACTGATAGTAAAACCTACAAAAACCTATGCCTCCTTATATGCGTAAGCCACTTAAACCAAGCGCAAGGCAAACCGGGCATCGGATTAAAGTTTTTCGGAGCTTGTCCAGTAGAGAACTGCCTGTGTCCACTTATCATAGATCCCGTTTGTGGCACAAATAAAAGAACTTATAACAATCGTTATCTACTCGATTGCGAGAATCGAAGACGTGACCAGCTCGCGCAGCCACGAGTCCACTTATTGCATGAGGGACCATGTATAGACTGTATATGTTCAGAATTGTACGAACCAGTTTGCGCTAGTAATAATAAAACTTATCGGAACGAATGCAAATTGGATTGCGAGAACAAACGACGGGCGCTATATGGATTACCACCCTTGACCAGTACTAGTGGCGAATGTTCTTGCACATGCAGTGCAAAGTAATAATGCAGCGATAATAGAACTTAGATCAGTCTTAGTATACTTAGATTGCCTTACCTTCACTTATACTTCAATTAACTACTACTAAAAAAAGAAAACAGGCACTCCTTCGTTTGCCCTAACACTTATAATAAGTATTACAATAATTATAAATAAACCTTTGCGTTTTTAACTATGAAAAAGCACACAGGAACCTCATACTTAACACAATGTAAGAAACCAAAGAAAAATATCGCAGCGATCCGTTCTGTATCAATTAAAGCATGTCTAATGCTAATATTCGAAGCTTTATTGCTTTTGAGAATCATAACAAGACCCTCCATAACCTTCGAGCACTGATTGTAATTTGATTGTAATTGTAATGCATTTGATCGGACTAAAGAAGATCGACAAATTGCAACAACAAAGGATATGGCAACTGTTTCTGGTTGAAATACGTGAGTGATGTGAAAATATTATTTGAACAGCTTGCTTTGTTGACGGTTCTTGAATTTCTCTAAAAGGGCATTCGACCATTAAATTTAAATCGCCCGACTAAAATTCTTGTCTAAATTATTTGTGGTGTTTCTCTACAAGCTTTCTTATGAAATACAATGCCTAAAAGTACTACGACTGTTAGGCCTTTTATATAGAACTTTTACTATCCCTTGCTTTGATGTTGTTAGGTTTGTTCATCTTCTTTTGTTTTAGTAAATAAGCTTATTTGAAATTCAATTATTTTTTTTTTATTTAAGTCCCTATATATATTATAACGTGATCGAGATAGTACCTAAAACATTGTATGAAATAGAATACTTATTAAAATATATCTACAATTATAAATTGACCCAATTATCATTTCTTATTTAATACCGATCCCAGAAAACTTGTCAGTAACATCACAAATTGTAATAGTCTTCTGTATTTTTAAAAACTATTCTTCGACTTCTAACTACTTCTGCATTTTGCCTATGTGAAGGTGAAGGTTGTTAGTTTTGAATCTCTAAGATGTCATGTTAACACGCCTACATAAATCGACGACAATATGAGAGTACGAATTGATATCATTGTAACATCGAGTTATTATAATTTAATTCAATGCATTGTAAACTATAGACTTAAATCCTACGAGTTTTTGGTAAAGGAAAATATCGTAATGCAACTTGCTCGTAACGATTATTAATCGTGATTATTAAAGTTTAAAAATTATTATGATTATTCAAAATTTAAAAAAACAGATCATATTATAACTTGGCTTATATACTTGTATGTTGTATAGCACGCTATTATATAATAACAGGCTCTATTCCAATACATTGCACCAATGTATTATGGTAACATGATTAAAAAAAAAAGGATTCGATATATTTTTATATCCATTTCTATCTATTCATTTACATTTATCTTGACAGCCGACTTTATTGGCTAGTTTTTGTAAGTTTTTTGTTAATTTATTTTACAACTGCTTTAACTGTAATGGGCTTATAAAATATACACTTCTAATTGAAATTCTACCGACAAACACTTATTAGTATATCGTTATGTGTGAAAGACATTGTAAGTACAATTCTCGACCACATTTCCCTCACATTGAAAAAGACAAAACCTGATTTAAAATTTCAGAAGACCATTACGTGCATTGTTTTGTGCGTAAAGGTGCTGGTTCAGGGGGGGTTTGCGGAAATTTCGGATTGCGGACTCACCGGTGTTGATGATGCGGGTTTCGAAGCACTTCACTCGCGGCGATAATAATATGCACTATATTGGATTAGCGTCTATTCGATTCTTACACCAAACTTCACAATATTAGTGATCGGTGACTAGCAATTCTTGCGTAAGATTATGCGCGATATTGTTTTCGTTGCGTCCGCGGTAAGGATCGTGGCGTAAGTGCAAGTGAAAGGGAGGAAGGATGGTGGGCGGAAGGGATGCTTGTGCGTTCGGAAACCTAAATATATAATGCGCGCCAACATCCTCCCCCGCGTTGAGAAAACTGAATTTTCTCAAAGAGACAAATACAAAAAAAGAATGCGGTTAAAAAAAAAATTAAATGCGGTTCACAGAGTAAGAGGTTTAGTACCAAACGTTACTTCATAGTAAATGCGAATATGTTGATATGCGGAAAAATGATTAAAATATGCGGATTAAATATATAAAAAATGCAAAAATAAAATTAATAAATGCGAAAATTATTGAGAAGGTAGAGGACTTAATTTAATTACAGGGCGTTTTAAATAGCCACTGGGGGTCTTCACTAAGGCAACTCTAGTAATGCCGTCTGACCCGGGATAAACTTCGACTATGACTCCCATCGGCCAACGTAAAGGTGGGATATCGTTTTCATGAATAAGTACTATGGTTCCTATTTGAATAGCGTTAGATTTTTTTTCATACCATTTTTGCCTTATTTGCAAGGTATGTAAATATTCTAAATGCCACTTTTTCCAGTATGATTGTACCATCTGGTCTAGCAATCGTTTTCTGCTAACGAGACTTGTAGAAGTCTCTTCAGTTACATCGCAAGCAGGCAAAAATGTAAGCGGAGATGACATTATAAAGTGCGCTGGAGTAAGTGGTTCCGGATAAGGATGTTCTGATAAAAGCGACAATGGACGCGAATTTAGAATCGTTTCTATCTGCGTAATAACGGTTGAAAGTTCTTCGTACGTTAATAGCTGAGTACCTACAACTCTTGATAAATGTGTTTTTAAACTTTTTATATTCGATTCCCAAATTCCACCGAAATGGGGTGCGCGAGGTGGAATCATATGCCACTGAATACGACGAGTAGCTAACTCTTCCTCGATGATTTTTGAATAAGATTGCGATGATAGAAATTTGTATAGCTGATCGAGCTTTGCTTTAGCCCCAATAAAGTTTGTACCGTTATCGGAGTATATGTTAGCGACTGGGCCTCTGCGGGAAATGAAGCGTTTGAATGCGTTTAAGAATGAATCCGACGTTAAGTCAGGCGCTAATTCAATGTGAACGGCTTTTGTAACTAGACAAATAAACAAACAAATGTATGCCTTTTGACTCTTTTGACCTCTGCGCCTACATAAAGTGATATTAATAGGTCCACAGTAGTCTACACCAGTGTGTACGAAAGCTTTTGTTTCTCGAACCCGATATGATGGTAAATCAGCCATTTTTGGACTTGGAAGTACAGGTGCACATTTAAAGCAAAAGTTACATTTGTGTATGTGTTGTCGTATTACATTTCTAGCGGAAATTATCCAAAATCTTTGACGAATAATCGAATTTAGCAAATGAGCGCCCGTATGGCAGTGTGCGCGGTGATAATAGTCAATTAGAAGAAAAGTTACGTGGTCTTTTCTAGGCATTAAAATCGGATGTTTAGCGTCGAACGGTAAGTTGGAATTCGATAAGCGACCTCCAACTCTTATGATTCGGTTTTCGTCTAGAAAAAGATCAAGTTTTCTTAAACTGCCATGAGGTAATTTATGATTATTTAAGCGGTCAATGATGTCAGAAAAATTATTATTTTGAACTGCGCGAATTAAGTAGTTTTCAGCGGTGTTTAAATCGTTAGCCTTAACAAGAAAATTAGTCGGTCGATGTAAAATGCGTAAAGCTCTCAGAATATAAATAATGATGCGTAACAATTTATTATAAGAGGAAATTTTGAGAGAAAGTTCACAAAGAACTTGCGGAGTAGAGCTAATAGTTGTAGCAGTAACGGATTTATGTTCAGGTAGTTCTTCTAATCTAGTGGATATTACAGATCTAAGAGGCCAAGTAGATACAGGAAACTGGAGCCACAGAGGACCTTGCCACCACAGATTATGAGAAAGTAGTTGCTCAGGTAAAAGTCCTCGTGACAAGCAATCACTAGGATTTTCTGAGCCTGCTACATGAAAGAAATGTTTAGGGTCTAAATTTTCATGACACTTAGCGATGCGGTTACTAATAAAAATATTCCAGCGATGCGGAGATGAATTGATCCAGGATAAAGTTATCTCTGAATCCGAAAATGCGAAAATATTATTAATCTTAAGACGAGCGTTATAAGAGTCATGAACAGTTTTTGTTAATTTAGACATTAACACAGCGGCGCATAATTCAAGGCGTGCTAAAGAGACTACTTTAACCGGTGAAACTTTAGACTTTGCACAAACTAAGCGTACATGTATGTTACCATGTGGATCGGTCACATGTAAATATATGACGCAGCCATAAGCCTTAAGGCTTGCGTCAGCGAATGCTACAATATTAACAAGCGAGTCTTTAAACACTTGCAAGTGGCGTGGTATTTTAAGAGAGCCAAGAAGCGGTAACTGATATTTAAGTTTCTCAAATAAATTAATAATATGAGCGGGTGGATCATCATCCCAATTAACACGTTCTAGCCACAATTGTTTGATTAATAATTTTGCGAAAAGCACGACAGGTGCTGCTAACCCCAAAACATCCCATAAACGTGCAATAAGCGAGAGAATATTGCGTTTAGTACAGTCACGAGTATCTTCATTGACTTTAAATATAAATACGTCATCGGAAGGATTCCATTCTAAGCCTAATATCTTATGCGTTTCAGATTTATTAAATTCAACAGGAGATAGCTTAACTTCGGAAGGGATATTTTCTAAAACTGCGTTACTGTTGCTGGACCATTTCAATAATTCGAACCCACCAGATTTAAACAAATTAATCAACTGATTAGAAATTTTTATAGCGGCGTCTTCATCAATAATGGAACACACTAGATCGTCCATATAGAAATCTTTTTCAGCAATGGCGGCAGCTTGTGGATAATTATCGCGTTCGTCATTACATAGTTGGCGGATTGTACGCATTGCCAGATATGGACTTGATTTCAACCCAAAAGTAACACGATTAAACTGGTATTCGCGGATGGGTTCTGCAGCATCAAAGCGATATAATATCTTTTGATATTTTCTATGTTCCTCGTTAACTAAAATTTGCAAATACATTTGCTTTATATCTGCGGTTACAGCGATTGGAAATAAGCGGAAGTTAAGCAGGAGCATAAATATATCTGTTTGTAAATTGGGGCCAGCATGTAAGATATCATTAAGTGATACACCATTATGAGATTTAGCGCTAGCATCTAATACGGGACGAATTTTAGTCGTATTTTTATCACTGCGAATAACCGCATGATGCGGAATAAAATATCCTTCCTCAGAAATATTTGGTGCAATTTCTGAGATATAATTTAAAACGAGATATTCTTTAAAAACTTTATTATAACTAGCGCGAATGTTATTGTTTTGAAGTTTGCGTTCTAAAAATAGTAACCGTCGTTGCGCTAATGCACGTGAGTTACCTAATTCATATGGATTCCTACTGAAGGGTAAACCGACCGAGTAACGTCCAGATGAATCGCGTGAAACTGCTGTCGAAAATAATTTTTCACACTCTATGTCTTGTGAACTTAAAATTGTTTGCGATGGAATCTCTTCAAGATCCCAAAATTTGGAAAGCGAGCGATCTAACGAGTAATCACTAGATATGAGGAAAGAAGCGGATGTATTGTCTTGAGGCGAGCCAAAGAGTAAGTCGTGATGTGAATTATTATTATCGTGAATAGCGCTCGGTACTTCACCCATAAGAATATAACCGAAAACCGTTTCTATAGCGGGGGGCGCTGGAGGTGCAATTATCTTACCACCGAGAAGTATATAAGGGAACAACTGTGCTCCTAATAAAAGCTGTACTTCTCCTGGTTCATACCAGTGCTCATCGGCAAGCGGAATATTGATTAAGTGTTGCATTACGGAAGTGTCAATATAATCTAAAGGTATCCTATCGGTAATACAATCAAGTACTAATGCGTTTATTTTAAAATTAAATTTATTACTTTTTGAGCGAATCTGTAAGTTTACATAGCCCTTAATAGGACGCGACGATAAACCGATACCCTTAACAAACGAATTAGAAAGCGGAATTATGTTTAAATTTAATTGTTTACAACAAGCGGTAGTTATTATATTACGTTGCGACGCGTTATCTATCAGTGAACGAACGGTGCAATAATTATTATTAGCGCCTCGAACACAAACTTGCGCGGTGCTAAGAAGTACGTTGTGACACACGGTCGAATTAGATAGCAAGGAAGTTGAATTTTGAGATATTGTATTTTGTTCGTTTTTATTTAATAAATTATTTCGTGCGTTTTCATTTTCGGAGGTATTATTATTTTCAAGAGGGTTACTAGATGAGCTGTTGTTATTAATATGAAGAAGTGTATTATGGCGTTTATTACAAATTTTACAATTATGCGTTGAGTTACATTTAAATACTGTGTGTATCAAACTTAAACAGTTGACACAACCGTTTATAGTTTTTATATGTTTATATTTATTAAGAGGCGAAAGAATTTTAAATTTCGGGCAGTTATATAATTGTTGATGATCAATCGCTTTACAAAATGAACAATGTATATTGCTAAGCGCTGTACGTTCATTGATAATGAATGTGCGCGGGGCTCGCGGCGACCGTGACGCTCGCGGGGCGCTCGCGTCTCTAGCGGCAGAGTGCTGCCGTGCGGAGCTCGCGATGCTTTTGTTGCAGGGCGTTGTTCGTTTTAATATTTTAAATTGTTCGCGTAGAAATTTTGTAAAGTCGTCGTAAGTTGGATATGACTGCTTCCGAATTGTATTCTCGAATTGTTTAGCGGTATCGATGTCTAATTTTCGTAATCCTAAATGCACAAAAATGAAATCTAATAAGTTATCCATTTTTGTTTGTTTTAGAGCGGCTATCGATGTACAATATTCATCGATAAATGAGTCTAATTGACTAGGCGTTACGTTATGAAGCGAGTTTAAATTTAATATTTTTTCTATGTAGGTAGTGGCGATAGCACGATTATCTGTGTATTTTTCTACTAATGCGTTGTAAATTAAATGATAATTATCTGCGGTTGGGCTTAAACTTAACCAAATGGTTTCAGCTTTACCCTTAAGTTTATTTATTAAATATCTAACGCGTAATGAGTCATTTAGATTTGAATTATTGTGAACCATTGAATTATAACATTCGATGAACATAGGAAATTTTTCATATTCACCGTAAAACTCCGGTATAGATAATTTTTCTAACCGAAAATTTGAATATTCTCCATTATCTTGAATTGAATTCTCATGGGAATTAATGTTTGTATGCGTGGAGAAGCGTGTTAAAGCGTTTTTAATTTCACAATAATAATCTTCGAATGCCCAAATAGGTTCATAATTTGGTAGGTATTTCGCATTAATTTTCAAATGAAGTCGGTTGATATTATCTACTATTTCCAGATATTCATCGCGCATAGAAGTAATATTTGTCGCTTTACTAGTAAAATAAGACGTTTGGCGATCCTCTGTACTCTGAGGTATAGATTCAAAAATCGATTTAGCGCGTAGAAAATAAGATTGCTTTTTTCCCTCGAGTAGGGATATTTCAGCAAGGATGCTTACCGAGCCCTCAGCTAAGTCTCCCTTCTTAGACCTATGCTCCATTTTAATATAATTAGATATAAATTAAAGTTAAAATATCAAATAACTATGCGATATGGCGCGTAAAAAACGACAAGCGGGTGGGTATATATAAAAATGAAATACGTTGCGAATTTAGGATTACAGAATAAGGAATTCAAAGGATAATTTAGGAAAGAAGGATCAATAATCTGGGAACGAAGGACCATAAAATGTTTTGTGCGTAAAGGTGCTGGTTCAGGGGGGGTTTGCGGAAATTTCGGATTGCGGACTCACCGGTGTTGATGATGCGGGTTTCGAAGCACTTCACTCGCGGCGATAATAATATGCACTATATTTTTTTTTTTTTGGATTAGCGTCTATTCGATTCTTACACCAAACTTCACAATATTAGTGATCGGTGACTAGCAATTCTTGCGTAAGATTATGCGCGATATTGTTTTCGTTGCGTCCGCGGTAAGGATCGTGGCGTAAGTGCAAGTGAAAGGGAAGGAAGGACGGTGGGCGGAAGGGATGCTTGTGCGTTCGGAAACCTAAATATATAATGCGCGCCAACATCCTCCCCCGCGTTGAGAAAACTGAATTTTCTCAAAGAGACAAATACAAAAAAAGAATGCGGTTAAAAAAAAAATTAAATGCGGTTCACAGAGTAAGAGGTTTAGTACCAAACGTTACTTCATAGTAAATGCGAATATGTTGATATGCGGAAAAATGATTAAAATATGCGGATTAAATATATAAAAAATGCAAAAATAAAATTAATAAATGCGAAAATTATTGAGAAGGTAGAGGACTTAATTTAATTACAGGGCGTTTTAAATAGCCACTGGGGGTCTTCACTAAGGCAACTCTAGTAATGCCGTCTGACCCGGGATAAACTTCGACTATGACTCCCATCGGCCAACGTAAAGGTGGGATATCGTTTTCATGAATAAGTACTATGGTTCCTATTTGAATAGCGTTAGATTTTTTTTCATACCATTTTTGCCTTATTTGCAAGGTATGTAAATATTCTAAATGCCACTTTTTCCAGTATGATTGTACCATCTGGTCTAGCAATCGTTTTCTGCTAACGAGACTTGTAGAAGTCTCTTCAGTTACATCGCAAGCAGGCAAAAATGTAAGCGGAGATGACATTATAAAGTGCGCTGGAGAAGTGGTTCCGGATAAGGATGTTCTGATAAAAGCGACAATGGACGCGAATTTAGAATCGTTTCTATCTGCGTAATAACGGTTGAAAGTTCTTCGTACGTTAATAGCTGAGTACCTACAACTCTTGATAAATGTGTTTTTAAACTTTTTATATTCGATTCCCAAATTCCACCGAAATGGGGTGCGCGAGGTGGAATCATATGCCACTAATACGACGAGTAGCTAACTCTTCCTCGATGATTTTTAATAAGATTGCGATGATAGAAATTTGTATAGCTGATCGAGCTTTGCTTTAGCCCCAATAAAGTTTGTACCGTTATCGGAGTATATGTTAGCGACTGGGCCTCTGCGGGAAATGAAGCGTTTGAATGCGTTTAAGAATGAATCCGACGTTAAGTCAGGCGCTAATTCAATGTGAACGGCTTTTGTAACTAGACAAATAAACAAACAAATGTATGCCTTTTGACTCTTTTGACCTCTGCGCCTACATAAAGTGATATTAATAGGTCCACAGTAGTCTACACCAGTGTGTACGAAAGCTTTTGTTTCTCGAACCCGATATGATGGTAAATCAGCCATTTTTGGACTTGGAAGTACAGGTGCACATTTAAAGCAAAAGTTACATTTGTGTATGTGTTGCCGTATTACATTTCTAGCGGAAATTATCCAAAATCTTTGACGAATAATCGAATTTAGCAAATGAGCGCCCGTATGGCAGTGTGCGCGGTGATAATAGTCAATTAGAAGAAAAGTTACGTGGTCTTTTCTAGGCATTAAAATCGGATGTTTAGCGTCGAACGGTAAGTTGGAATTCGATAAGCGACCTCCAACTCTTATGATTCGGTTTTCGTCTAGAAAAAGATCAAGTTTTCTTAAACTGCCATGAGGTAATTTATGATTATTTAAGCGGTCAATGATGTCAGAAAAATTATTATTTTGAACTGCGCGAATTAAGTAGTTTTCAGCGGTGTTTAAATCGTTAGCCTTAACAAGAAAATTAGTCGGTCGATGTAAAATGCGTAAAGCTCTCAGAATATAAATAATGATGCGTAACAATTTATTATAAGAGGAAATTTTGAGAGAAAGTTCACAAAGAACTTGCGGAGTAGAGCTAATAGTTGTAGCAGTAACGGATTTATGTTCAGGTAGTTCCTCTAATCTAGTGGATATTACAGATCTAAGAGGCCAAGTAGATACAGGAAACTGGAGCCACAGAGGACCTTGCCACCACAGATTATGAGAAAGTAGTTGCTCAGGTAAAAGTCCTCGTGACAAGCAATCACTAGGATTTTCTGAGCCTGCTACATGAAAGAAATGTTTAGGGTCTAAATTTTCATGACACTTAGCGATGCGGTTACTAATAAAAATATTCCAGCGATGCGGAGATGAATTGATCCAGGATAAAGTTATCTCTGAATCCGAAAATGCGAAAATATTATTAATCTTAAGACGAGCGTTATAAGAGTCATGAACAGTTTTTGTTAATTTAGACATTAACACAGCGGCGCATAATTCAAGGCGTGCTAAAGAGACTACTTTAACCGGTGAAACTTTAGACTTTGCACAAACTAAGCGTACATGTATGTTACCATGTGGATCGGTCACATGTAAATATATGACGCAGCCATAAGCCTTAAGGCTTGCGTCAGCGAATGCTACAATATTAACAAGCGAGTCTTTAAACACTTGCAAGTGGCGTGGTATTTTAAGAGAGCCAAGAAGCGGTAACTGATATTTAAGTTTCTCAAATAAATTAATAATATGAGCGGGTGGATTATCATCCCAATTAACACGTTCTAGCCACAATTGTTTGATTAATAATTTTGCGAAAAGCACGACAGGTGCTGCTAACCCCAAAACATCCCATAAACGTGCAATAAGCGAGAGAATATTGCGTTTAGTACAGTCACGAGTATCTTCATTGACTTTAAATATAAATACGTCATCGGAAGGATTCCATTCTAAGCCTAATATCTTATGCGTTTCAGATTTATTAAATTCAACAGGAGATAGCTTAACTTCGGAAGGGATATTTTCTAAAACTGCGTTACTGTTGCTGGACCATTTCAATAATTCGAACCCACCAGATTTAAACAAATTAATCAACTGATTAGAAATTTTTATAGCGGCGTCTTCATCAATAATGGAACACACTAGATCGTCCATATAGAAATCTTTTTCAGCAATGGCGGCAGCTTGTGGATAATTATCGCGTTCGTCATTACATAGTTGGCGGATTGTACGCATTGCCAGATATGGACTTGATTTCAACCCAAAAGTAACACGATTAAACTGGTATTCGCGGATGGGTTCTGCAGCATCAAAGCGATATAATATCTTTTGATATTTTCTATGTTCCTCGTTAACTAAAATTTGCAAATACATTTGCTTTATATCTGCGGTTACAGCGATTGGAAATAAGCGGAAGTTAAGCAGGAGCATAAATATATCTGTTTGTAAATTGGGGCCAGCATGTAAGATATCATTAAGTGATACACCATTATGAGATTTAGCGCTAGCATCTAATACGGGACGAATTTTAGTCGTATTTTTATCACTGCGAATAACCGCATGATGCGGAATAAAATATCCTTCCTCAGAAATATTTGGTGCAATTTCTGAGATATAATTTAAAACGAGATATTCTTTAAAAACTTTATTATAACTAGCGCGAATGTTATTGTTTTGAAGTTTGCGTTCTAAAAATAGTAACCGTCGTTGCGCTAATGCACGTGAGTTACCTAATTCATATGGATTCCTACTGAAGGGTAAACCGACCGAGTAACGTCCAGATGAATCGCGTGAAACTGCTGTCGAAAATAATTTTTCACACTCTATGTCTTGTGAACTTAAAATTGTTTGCGATGGAATCTCTTCAAGATCCCAAAATTTGGAAAGCGAGCGATCTAACGAGTAATCACTAGATATGAGGAAAGAAGCGGATGTATTGTCTTGAGGCGAGCCAAAGAGTAAGTCGTGATGTGAATTATTATTATCGTGAATAGCGCTCGGTACTTCACCCATAAGAATATAACCGAAAACCGTTTCTATAGCGGGGGGCGCTGGAGGTGCAATTATCTTACCACCGAGAAGTATATAAGGGAACAACTGTGCTCCTAATAAAAGCTGTACTTCTCCTGGTTCATACCAGTGCTCATCGGCAAGCGGAATATTGATTAAGTGTTGCATTACGGAAGTGTCAATATAATCTAAAGGTATCCTATCGGTAATACAATCAAGTACTAATGCGTTTATTTTAAAATTAAATTTATTACTTTTTGAGCGAATCTGTAAGTTTACATAGCCCTTAATAGGACGCGACGATAAACCGATACCCTTAACAAACGAATTAGAAAGCGGAATTATGTTTAAATTTAATTGTTTACAACAAGCGGTAGTTATTATATTACGTTGCGACGCGTTATCTATCAGTGAACGAACGGTGCAATAATTATTATTAGCGCCTCGAACACAAACTTGCGCGGTGCTAAGAAGTACGTTGTGACACACGGTCGAATTAGATAGCAAGGAAGTTGAATTTTGAGATATTGTATTTTGTTCGTTTTTATTTAATAAATTATTTTGTGCGTTTTCATTTTCGGAGGTATTATTATTTTCAAGAGGGTTACTAGATGAGCTGTTGTTATTAATATGAAGAAGTGTATTATGGCGTTTATTACAAATTTTACAATTATGCGTTGAGTTACATTTAAATACTGTGTGTATCAAACTTAAACAGTTGACACAACCGTTTATAGTTTTTATATGTTTATATTTATTAAGAGGCGAAAGAATTTTAAATTTCGGGCAGTTATATAATTGTTGATGATCAATCGCTTTACAAAATGAACAATGTATATTGCTAAGCGCTGTACGTTCATTGATAATGAATGTGCGCGGGGCTCGCGGCGACCGTGACGCTCGCGGGGCGCTCGCGTCTCTAGCGGCAGAGTGCTGCCGTGCGGAGCTCGCGATGCTTTTGTTGCAGGGCGTTGTTCGTTTTAATATTTTAAATTGTTCGCGTAGAAATTTTGTAAAGTCGTCGTAAGTTGGATATGACTGCTTCCGAATTGTATTCTCGAATTGTTTAGCGGTATCGATGTCTAATTTTCGTAATCCTAAATGCACAAAAATGAAATCTAATAAGTTATCCATTTTTGTTTGTTTTAGAGCGGCTATCGATGTACAATATTCATCGATAAATGAGTCTAATTGACTAGGCGTTACGTTATGAAGCGAGTTTAAATTTAATATTTTTTCTATGTAGGTAGTGGCGATAGCACGATTATCTGTGTATTTTTCTACTAATGCGTTGTAAATTAAATGATAATTATCTGCGGTTGGGCTTAAACTTAACCAAATGGTTTCAGCTTTACCCTTAAGTTTATTTATTAAATATCTAACGCGTAATGAGTCATTTAGATTTGAATTATTGTGAACCATTGAATTATAACATTCGATGAACATAGGAAATTTTTCATATTCACCGTAAAACTCCGGTATAGATAATTTTTCTAACCGAAAATTTGAATATTCTCCATTATCTTGAATTGAATTCTCATGGGAATTAATGTTTGTATGCGTGGAGAAGCGTGTTAAAGCGTTTTTAATTTCACAATAATAATCTTCGAATGCCCAAATAGGTTCATAATTTGGTAGGTATTTCGCATTAATTTTCAAATGAAGTCGGTTGATATTATCTACTATTTCCAGATATTCATCGCGCATAGAAGTAATATTTGTCGCTTTACTAATAAAATAAGACGTTTGGCGATCCTCTGTACTCTGAGGTATAGATTCAAAAATCGATTTAGCGCGTAGAAAATAGGATTGCTTTTTTCCCTCGAGTAGGGATATTTCAGCAAGGATGCTTACTGAGCCCTCAGCTAAGTCTCCCTTATTAGACCTATGCTCCATTTTAATGTAATTAGATATAAATTAAAGTTAAAATATCAAATAACTATGCGATATGGCGCGTAAAAAACGACAAGCGGGTGGGTATATATAAAAATGAAATACGTTGCGAATTTAGGATTACAGAATAAGGAATTCAAAGGATAATTTAGGAAAGAAGGATCAATAATCTGGGAACGAAGGACCATAAAATGTTTTGTGCGTAAAGGTGCTGGTTCAGGGGGGGTTTGCGGAAATTTCGGATTGCGGACTCACCGGTGTTGATGATGCGGGTTTCGAAGCACTTCACTCGCGGCGATAATAATATGCACTATATTGGATTAGCGTCTATTCGATTCTTACACCAAACTTCACAATATTAGTGATCGGTGACTAGCAATTCTTGCGTAAGATTATGCGCGATATTGTTTTCGTTGCGTCCGCGGTAAGGATCGTGGCGTAAGTGCAAGTGAAAGGGAGGAAGGATGGTGGGCGGAAGGGATGCTTGTGCGTTCGGAAACCTAAATATATAATGCGCGCCAACATGCATCTTCAAGCACCCACGAGTGAGTCACGGTGCAGATCGTTATTTTAGATCTCGGAAGAGCTTCTTCAACAATGGCCGGAATAATTTAATTGGGATGCTTTCGACAACTTCAGATCTCAGAAGTACGGGAAAACTAAATTTATTTCGAATGCGCCAAAGGACTTTAATAGTGGAATATGAAAAAACTATACATGGTGGTCATGATTCATTCATAAGAGATCTTTACTATCTGACTTGAATAAAAAACGTGGTAAAAGGAAAAAAATATATAATAATTTCCCGCCACCAAAATTAGTCTTGTTTCCGTGAAAAACCTCCCCAACGATTCATAGCGAACAGTTTCATCACAAAGGGTCTCGCTAAACGAAGGCAGTCCCCCCGACACCCTCCCAATAATCACCGGAAACGGTAATGAGCGCGGACAACGCAATTTTTTACACCATTCGCCCCCAGAAACGGATATTCGATCGATAACGCAAAAACCTTTTAACATAATACTTCGTTGGGTAAGATTCATCTGCCCGAATTAACTTGAAGGAAAGATACTTTTGTATTGAAGCAAAAAAAATCATTACCTGTTTTACCTATCTATATAGTAGTAGGCAGAATTTCTAGACAATAATAGTAGTGATTGAATGTGTAGTTTACATTCAACAGCTGGTAGGTTTCTACTCCTGAAGGCGATAGTTAGAATGGCCAAACCAAACATATCCGTCCGTAAAATGGCAATGAAAGTGCAAAAACCAAACATACTCTTCCATAAAACGACAGTGAAAGTGTAGTAGTACCGGGTAGTAGAGCATGGCTATTGCGGCAACCACCATACACCAGCTACTTAGACGTGTCATGTTATGGGATTAGCTAATATATGCCTAATAATCCAGCCGAGAAGTAGTATATGAAAAGTATTGGACAAAGACTCATCTGAAAATAATTTAAACCGAATTGTTAATTCAACGGCTTTAAAAACACACAAACTCTAATTAATTCAAATTCACTTCTTTCCATAGTAGGGTGAATATGTTGTCACAATGCAAATGGGAAAATAATAATTATACATAAAATGGCTTCACTAATGACGATAAATCGATGGATTCCGTGAGAGAACGCTCGCTTGTCGAGTCATAATATGTGTGTTTGAATCTTACAATGATCCTGAATTTAAAGGAAAACATCGTGGCGAGATTGAAGCGATTATAATTGTGTGTCAGTAAAGTTGGACACCGCGTTACGTAATGTAATTTCGAATTCTACAATGAATATTTTTGATGAAGAAAAATATCGTGATAAACCATATGATGTTATTTGGGTATTTTCTTATACCAGCCTAGTTAACTATCTTCCCCAAGTTTAAAAATTTGTTACCAGGTACCTATAGTTATTTTTCAACATCTATACTTAAGAATCAGTCTTTTTGTAGGTTAAACATGTAACAATTTTAGGGAGACAACCTAGCACTAGGGTTCAAGCTTTGTGTACCTCGAAAAACTTTATAAGCATACAATTAGTGGACACAAAGTACATCCAATCTCACATACCCAAACATATATTTATCAATTACACTGCTATCTGTACAGTTAAACCTCAAAAACTATAAAGTAAAAAAATATATTCAATTATGACAATTGTTAGCAAATTGTTGATTAATGGGTAGGATGCGATTAGCTAGCAAAGAATAATAAAACACGGTGCGTGGACGGAATGACAAATATTGAGGGAAAGAGAAAGTTACATCTGACATAATAACAGATGTAGCCAGAGAGAGCAACGGACAATGTAATGAGGTTGCGTTCACATTCCAACAACAATGTTCCCTAACAAGCTATCCATCCTACTTAATCAGGTTTTTGTCGCCAAGCCTTTTTTTTTTTATTAACGTGGGGAAATCCCTTATGGATACACCACCCTCTCGGGGGAGAGAGTGGGTTATGTCCGACTCGCACGGACTAAAACCCCACGGTGTACCGTCCGACCGTATTGTTGGGGCGGCAAGGGATCGAACTATGCTAGTCCCCTTGGATAGCTGCCCCAACGGTCCGCTCGACGGAAGGTGTCCGCCGAGCTCCTTCCTAATAGGGAGACAGGCTGGGTATACACCAGCTGCCTCCCCTCGTCCGCCGGACCCGTGCAATGAGGAGATGGGCCCCCTGGCCCATCCCCTCAGATCCGGCTACGGTGGCGGGAGGAGGCGGGCAAAACGCCGCCTCCTCCCTCTGGTCCTCCGTTGACGGAGAGGGCCGCTCAGAGGGTCATCCTCGCGAACACTCTCCGCCGCCTCCTTCTGCGAGATGACGTCCTCGCAGAAGGAGGCCATCGCTCTCCACGCCTCCTCGCTGCCGAGCATGGCCGAAACCACACTCGGCAGCGACAAATCTGTACCCACCGCCGCAGTCAGAACGCGGCGCTGTCCCTCCCACGCAGCACACTTGGACAGAGTGTGCTGCGCGGTGTCCTCCGCAGCGCCGCACTCATGGCATGCGGCAGTTGGCTCTCTGCGAGCGATCTGGTGCAGGTACCACCCAAAACAGCCGTGTCCGGTGAGCACCTGCACCAGTCGGAACGACAGGGAGCCCCAACTTCTCTCTATCCACTCCGGCAGGACCGGGCGGACAGCGTCAATAGTATAACGCCCGAAACGCTCGTCCGCCAGGTTCTGCCTCCATCGCCTTAGCGCCTGCTCTCGGCCTTCTCTCCTCTTGGCCTCAATCTCCCTGGGGGCTGGAGGCTCCCCAATTCTCTTCTTTGCCGCCGTAAACTCGTACATCATCGATGTATTCCGACAACTGCAATTATTTGCTAAAGTACCTTTTCTAGATCTATACATCTCCAGATATCGTCACTTCTTTTCAGCACTGTAAGTTATAGTACATCCACGTTTTTCGCTAGTGAATCTGTTAGTAAACGTAACGATGATGCTTAGTTGATAGCGTGTTCGGACACCTCGTCGATCGACGTAAGTTTGAATCCTAGCAACTGAGTCGGAGCTTTCGGTGAAGGAACACATCATGATGAAGCCATAGCAAGGTGTTAGGGCTCTATTTGAGTCCGCTTGGCTAGCTACAGGGGCCAAGTTGAAAATCTGTCGCTAAGCATCTATTCATGTGTTCCCGCAGCTGCACTTGAGAGCCAGTCGCCTCTAGGTTTAGCGTGTTTACCATCTTAGAGTACATAGTCATTTAACATCAGATGAGATTGTACTCAAACGGTAAAATCTATAAAGTATATAAAAAAAGGTAACGAAACTTTCGACCTAATTCAAATATTACCAAACCTCATAGTAAGCACTCAGGTGAATGAAAATGAAAAGTCTGAAAACCAATTTACTATTTACCAGAATGAATGGTTACCCTAGTTCGTGCGCGTATTCAGGTTGTATCTCTGTAGTTGTGGAACGATGTATCTAATTAATACGAACAGCGGACGGATTCTCGGCTCATTCGCTGAACGCATCACCGCTCCTTTGGAGACCGTAATTGCGAAAATCATTATACAAACTATTGTTTTAAAAATTGTGGATAAATGTGTTTTGTGTCGTTAATTTTTGTTAGCATCGATACAACGTTGCTAATCTATATTAATATTACATAGCTCAAAAGAATACTGAAGTGGGCTCTTTAGATGTATTGAACAAGGAACGAATCCAAACCACATCAATGAATTTTACGTAACTTAATTGTCCTAAATTTATAATTATAACGATATCTAAATATATAAATCCAGTGTCATGATGTTTCTCCACGACGAACTCCGTATTATTACGTATAATTTATTCAAACTTGAGATATAGGATAATTTATATTTCGATTAATGGCTTCAATATCTTTTAATTACAAATTGTCATTATCAATGTTGATCGTTGTTATTACTTGTAAGTATCATCAGTCTCAAATAGATGGCGCTTTAATTTTGTTGACAGAAAACTGTAGGACCGACTGTTATGGCTATCTCGCAGAGTAGTCCGGTGAAGCTGTAAAGACCTTGCCAGGTCAATAGCGTAGTCAGTTCGAGAAAAAAGCTATCTCGTAGATGGCGCCATGCATATACTTTTTTATAATTTTAATTTAACATGTAATAACTGAGCCACAGCAACGCGTATAATATATAGGTAGCAATATTGTCACAAAGAATAAATTACTTCCTACTTTTCTCAATATCTCAAAGGTCACAAAACCTTTGAATTTTATTTTATTGAAGTGTAGTAGAATAATAATAAAATAATGTCATATCTATACTAATATATAAAGCTGAAGAGTTTGTTTGTTTGTTTGGTTGAACGCTATGATCTCAGGAACTACCAGTCCGATTTGAGAAAATTCTTCGGTTTTAGATAGCTCATTTATCGAGGAAGGCTTTAGGCTATATATTATTATTATATTACGCTAAGACTAATAGAAGCAGAGCACCAATGAAAAATGTTTCAAAATCGGGCACTTTTTTCCTTTCGAGAGATTTCGTTAGCGTTAGTATTATATACGTTGCCATGGTAACGTGGTAAGTTTCTATTGCAAAAATTTTCAAAGTTTATTTTGTTTTCCTATTCAAAAAGTTTTTACTACTTTTATTTCCAATTTTTTATTTGTTCTCTATTACGTATTATAAAAATAAAGTTTGTGTATGTACAATTAAAATAACAACTTTTTGATGAATGGATATGGCTACAAATGACCAAAAAAAATTTTTCTTATACTCTGTCTATATTTTTAGATTATATTTTGTCTGTTTGTTTATTTGTTCCGGGTAATTTTCAAAACGGCTGGACCTATTTTAATGGGAATTTAACTTTTTACTGCCAGATAGCCGAAATTATAGCGGTTGACGTATTCTATTTTATTTGTCCGCGTCTTCGTCCGCATTGCTATTTCCAAAATGGTTGGACCGATTTTCACGGGGTATTCACTGGTAGACAGCAGACCTTATAAAAAGTCAGTTAAGTTTTTTATTCGCCTTCGGCCGCAGTGGAATATCCGTAATGCTTGAACTGATTTTCACGGGACTTTCACTGACAGATAACTCACCTTATAAGAAGTAACTTAGACTATTTTATTTTGTTACTCAAGACTTCGTCCGCAATATCCTACTATCTCCTAATTGGTTGGACCAACTTTCACGAGGCTTTTACGGGCAGATAACTAGCGGGCTCGGAAGACGTTGTCCCGCCCGATAATAAAATGAAAACCTTGACAAATTATACCTAAACCTTCCCCATGAATCATTATTCTATCTACTGGTGAAAACGGCATGAAAATTGTAGTTTTTGACTTTCTTTTTAACCGACTTCGAAAAAGGACGAGGCTACTATCGGTTGTATGTATTTTTTTTATGTATGTTAATCGATATTTTCGTCAATTGTGAACCGATTTTAATGATTCTTTTTTTATTTGAATTGGTACACTATGTAGTGATTAACTACTACCTGTGCATTCGTCCATGTGAAATTGATCAAAAATATGTTACAACCGCGTGAGACGTGTGCCATACTGGAGTCCAAGAATAAAATTGAAAGTCATATATTTGTATGTAATATGAATTATATCATCTTTTTGGTCAATTTGGCGACCATATTGTTTTATTTACCGCGTTTGCTTCTACATAACTCAGTGATTATAACAACGTATAAGAATAACTTAAGTATATCGACAATACGGGCATATTATACCTATATAATAAAAGATTTAAGATATATTGTTCGATAATGTATAGCTTATAATTTTCATTACTTTCTTATATAGTGTTAGTGAGCACTGAGTATGGTATATAGTAGGTTGAAGTTCCAGTTATGTTGCTGATGATAAATCCCATCCCATTCGATATACTATTAGTATTCATATATCTAATGTACACGTTACATGTTACAGTAGATGGCGTTCGTATCGTAGTTACAAATGTTTTTGAAAAACCGTTTCTGTAATGTACACACCCACTCACAATTTTACATTTCTTTAATACATTTTCAAAAAGCGCGTGCGGAGCCGCGGGTAACGGCTAGTAATTTATATAACCAGTGTTGTATTTCGAGTGTACATAGTATGCGTATAAAATTATGGCCATAATTTATTTACATATAAAAGTTGATTCATTTGTTTAAACTCTAATGTGCGTGTATTTTTTTATAAGTTTTCACTACTATCATGTGGTCGTAATATTATTTTGAGAAAAAGGATATCTCATTAGAGAGAAAAAAATAATCAAAGTGTTCTATATCTTCCACCTACAATGTCGGTTTGGGTTTCACGTCAATATGTTTATCCAGGTACCTACATTGTAAAGTGATTTATTTAACCTTTTCCAATAATTGATATTACCTAGTAGATCAAATAAATGTAGGTCTCATATTAATATGTTAATTTGTCAGGGTTATACTAACGTATATGAGTTTACTGACCCTTGATTTACATAATACTAGGTGACCCGGCCACACGTTGCTGTGGCTCAGTTATTACATGTTAAATTAAAATTAGAACTTGTGCACCATATAATAAAATGGTAGGTGGTAGAGAGTTTCAGCATGAATGGGTCGGCTCGCTCGGGGTACTACCACCAGTCCCACAGAAACACCGACGTGAAGTAACAATGCTTGCATTGTTGCATTTCGATCGGTCAGTGAGAGCGCCGGAGGCACCCCTTCCATTCCTTCGGCCTCCCATTTCCATGTCTCCACCCCCCAAAACACAGGCTGGTTACGCACTTGCGACTCCGCTGGTGTTGCTAGTGTGTCCATGGACGGCGGTGATCAGTTAACAACAGGTGACCCACCTGTTCGTTTGCCTCCTATGACATAAAAAAACTGGAACTGAGAAAGAAATTCAAAATTAAAACGTGGCGCCATCTGAGATATCTATAATAGTCGGTCCTACAGTTTTCTGACAAAAAATTAATATAAAGCGCCATCTGGTCGAGACTGATGAAAGTTCAATTAATAACAGTAATCAACAATGACAATCATTTAATTAGTAGATAATTTAAAAATATTCCGGTCATTAATCAAAATATAAATTATCCTATTTCTCAAGTTGGACCAAATCTTCTATATCTTCTTCTATACATATAACTAGCGGGCTCGGTGGACGTTGTCCTGCCGTGATAATAATAAAAAATATCTAAAATTCACCCGCAGCGCCACCTACCGGGTCCAATTGTGAATCTAAACCATTCTCGGATCCACTGGAACACGCACACAAAATTACATCAAAATTGGTCCAACCGTTTAGGAGTTCAGTGACATACACACGTACTGAAGAAATTTATATATAAAGATAAGAATGTAAATCTAAAGTGTCTGTACTTGGTCGATTTTTGTGAAAAAAAATATTTTATTTAAAAATGATTGTCTATATGTCTATTCGTCTGCCTGTTTGTTTGAACACGCGTCACTGCTAAAGTACTGCGTTCATGATAAAACTTTTCAAAGATACCATAATCATATGTTCAAGTAACATTTAGTTTTTGTTTCATTATAATCAGTTTGGTCTATCAAACGTTATTGTAATTTTAATGGCAACACGACTTAAGTACGAGAGAAAGGGAGACAGTATTTCGACTTAATACATTCATTTACATTATACATACATAACTTTATTAATCACTGTTTTGTACATCAGGTTCCACGCGGACAAAGTCGAGAGCACAGCTAACTTTCATGAAAATCGGTTTAGTAGTTTCGGAGTTCATCGTGGACAAGCATCGGGACACTGGATTTTTATATATTTAGCAAGCAAACGATAATTACAACATAAAACTTAATAACATACAATAAATAAAAAAATTAACAACAACGTTCGCGTATTACATCAAAATGGCGTACCCCGCCAAACGCTTTAGAGAGAAAGTGTAAACTGAATTCGCTCTAAATCATAGGGTATTGTGCTGGTGTCGCCGAGAGCTTGTTCCTCCCTGGAGGAGGGCAATCCTCCGGTACTGTTCACTTTAAGTAGTTTTAGTAACATTGTTGCTGCAATTTTCCTTGTTAACTTTAGCATAAACTAATATGTAGTAGGTAAATTATCTTTCTTGACACATTTTAAAGTATTAATATATGTTCTTATAAAATGCGTAGATCATTTGCGACAATATAATAACGTAAGAAGAGATAATGCAAAGAATTCAGAACTAACACGTTTTCTTCTTTTTCCTACTTTGATAACCAATCCAGATTATGACATCCAATATCAAGTTAATAATATTATTACAAAGTATCTCGTGACGTTTTCAATTTTTCAAGATAGTGGCCCCATTCTTACATATAGAAATATAAAAACTCCTTCTACAATTTTCATAGCAATACACATTAATATGTTTAACTAATTATTTTTTTACATCTTTACTATTATTATTAGGGATTCATAAAGGGAAATAGGTATTTTTTATCCAGAAAAAATGTACTGTTGCCGAGGGATAGATCAAATATACATTAAGACGAGTGAAGCTGCGGGTAGAAGCTAGTCGTTTTCATAAAACTGTTTTCTTTTGAAAGTAAGCATATTTCACAATCACATAAGAATGTATAGAGTATTCAATAAATAATATACACATCATCAAACCCATGGCGTATGAAACGCTATTGAAAACACTGTGAACAATTAAAAACTTGATCGCAAAATACACTGTCTTTGTTACTTATTTTGATATATCGTGCTTCTGATTTAGTACCTAAAGATATTTTGCTACCGAGTAGCTTTCATCGTGATAGGTCCTGGCATGCGTCGACGGTGATCGTCAGTAAATTCTGATCTCTTGGCGATTGCTATTGCTATAATGGCACCACTAACTTAATCATTGTACGAAAATCGGATAACCAATATACGGATAACGGCTATTGTAAAGTATTGGATATTGGTTAATTTCACGGTCATTTTAAAATTACTGATTTATGGACAGTAAAAAACGATACAACACACACAACCTACTCTTGTCAGTGCGTATTTTTCAACAAATATACACAATCACAATTATATTCTATAGATGAATTAAATAACATACTCATAGATTTATGGGATAGATAGACAAGATAAATAATGTGTTGTTCTTGGATTACTGTGATTCTAAATTAAATTATTATTATAAAATCCATGAACTACAAGAAGACATAAACTCTGTGGATTCAAAAATATATCAAGTGAGTCTTAAAGCGTTTATGATTTAATGATAATACGATGGATCACTGCCGGTGGCATATTTTCAGTTAAAACAAGTCTACATTCGATGACCCAAATATAAGATTACTTAACTAATACTGAGCAGTAAATAATCATAAAATAGAAAATCAACAAGTATTTTACAGACTAATATATAAAAATACCGTAACATCAGTCGAGATTCCCGTCGAACTTTAAAAACAAAACGGCATTTACAAATAAAAAGTTCTATATGCTTTGTGCAATATTCCTAAATGCATTTGAAAATTTGCCTTTTATTTTTTGTCTACGTGTGTGGGAGTGCTGAGCCCATAACAGGTGGAAGGGAGTTAGATTATACAGAACTCGCAGGAGATATAGAGATGCACAAGCACGACCTACTCGAGTACCTCAATGAGACAAGAGTTCAGGAGCAATACAAGACTTTGTATAACAACCTGTTGTCGAAATTAATGGGTAAGTTAATTTGTTACATCGGTTGAGGTCAGTTCGTTTATGGGGGAAAGCCTTTATATCAAGTAAAGACTATTAGTATTAACTGCGATAACATAAAAGCTATACATGTTTTTGACTAAGAGTGATCGGCCCTCTAATTATGGATTGACTGACATCAATTTCCAAATTGAATATCCAAATGATATATCACCCATAAGCAAAAACTTAGATAAACAAGGAAAATGCAACCTCTGAATACGCATACCAATATCTTCCTAGGTGTAAGTTTACAGAGGTGCAAATTTTAGTTTACAAAATGGCTGCTACATAATCTAAATTTCTACCATTGCTACCATCCCTTGGCTCTTGTGGAATACGTAATTTAGACGCTAGATTAAAGGCTGTGGTTTGTAGCAGGTATCTAGTGGTACACAAAGTTATCACGTAATTTAATCCAGTCCTCAACAAAAGCAGCTTTGATAACTGGCCTCAAGACTGTGGCTCTATTTGAGATTTTGTATAAATCAAGCGGACAGTGCGTTTGGTAACCTATGTTTCATTAAAATCAACTTTTATTTACAGATGACACTTCATCCTTCCGAAGAGGTATTATTATATTTTACTTATTAAAAAATATTATCAAATTGAAATAAACCTGATTAAATGTAGATAGTATGAAAACAGTTTTGAATATCAAAATTACCACCAGTTCGTAAAGTATCCTGTCACCAATAAAACACTAATCATTTATCTATGCATAATCACGCCATATTTCAATTTGTGAATGCAGAAAGAATATGCTTTTAATTCATTTTTCAGTCTTAGCAAACCTCTATCGTATTGTTCTTTATTCATTCCTTTATGAATCTGAGTTCTGTGCAAAAATATTACTTTTTTCAAGGTAATAGTGAACATAATCAATGCTTAACAAAATATTTGTATACCTTGTTTTGTAACAATTCAATGTTAAGTAATATCCAGATAATATCCTATTTTAAAACCATAAACTTTATTGTTTTAAAATCAGTTATAATAGTTACAAAATTAGTTTAAAAACTTTTGAATGAGATGCGCTTTGACGATGAACGCTGTATATTAATTGTGTTATAGATGTTTTCTTCCTTGTCGCCTGATAGTACTACCAATTAAATTCAACTTAATAAGTTTACGCGAATTTAGAAATAATGTATCAGTATATACAGAGGCTTGAACTCACCGGTGTGGGATTGTTATTCTTACGCTTTCAAGCAGTTCAACGCTATCATTTTGTACCAGATTATGCAAAGAATTATTCTGAAATGCTTGTATAAAATGAAGATTTACATATATCAGGATCCACGAGGAGAATAGTAGCTGGAAGAAACACCTCAATCACTGCAGTCCCGTGGCAGGTTTTACTGCGCGCGAAATCGTACCCCTTATGCGGTGGTAGTGTCATCACAGTCACCTGGATCCTAACTGCTGCTCATTGCCTACTTAAGTAAGTGTGATAAAAGGGACTTCTAGACATGGAACGGTTTATATAAAATAAAGATTCATTTGATATCAATAACTATTCAGGAACTTAGTAAACTATAAATTCCGTCCGAACAAACATACACCAAAACAAGTTAATAAAAACGTGATTTTTTTTATTAAGGTTGAAGTTTGTAAACTTTCAAATTTTTTGAACAGATGCTCTGTGACAGAATTAAAAACTCAATCGTTAGATTTCGAAAATCTCATATCATTTAAATAAGAAAGTTACATTGCTAAGATTCACAACTTAATATTAAGATTGATAGTTGAGTTCAA
Organism: Antheraea yamamai; assembly: GCA_036509395.1. NCBI lineage: Eukaryota > Metazoa > Arthropoda > Insecta > Lepidoptera > Saturniidae > Antheraea > Antheraea yamamai. The sequence continues at coordinate 1,196,977 of AP028436.1, forward strand.
ATATCCTTTTTTCATATATATTTTAAGCACTGGAACACAAGGCGTCTTATAGTTTAAAAAAGACAATATACAAAAAAATAATTACTGCGTAAGTTGATTAGTACAGGCACGCTGAGTAGGGCACAGTTACGAGTAGTTAATCTATACTTAGTATACCCATACTAATTTTAAGCATGTATTTCTTTATGTATATATTAGATTTCTGTTAAAATCAACTAACCTACGAAATTCGACCTAACGGAATAGTTATTCTTCCATATAAATTCGACAATAGACAATATTGGGTACGTTTTTATTTACTAACCCAAGTGTATTGCGTTCTCTTCGACACTTCCAATTTATCCTCAGGAGACGATGTTTTTTATCAATGCAAAAGAGGCATCGCCCACTTTGTATATTTACCTATCCAAGTGCGTGCCTCTTCAGAGAATTTTACGAATGCTACAACAAATTTATTGTCCTCCTCTGGCGAAGATAAATTTTTCGGGCTCTTTTTATTCTTCTGTAGTCCAATATCTTTCTTATTATTGCGTTGTTTGTCTTCCAATATGTATTTAGTGTTTCATAAATATCATGAAATATATGTAATCTATATAAAATAAAGTCGGTTAGGTTACACCATTTATAATTGGACCGGTTTTTGTGATTTGTTGGATTTATCTCTACTCCGAATAGCAGAACAACAACGTATCATAAAAATTCGCGAAAAATTATAACTAAGATTCATTTTACATTGTGTAAAAAAAAGGCATTTTTGATTATATCTCGAGAATGGATCGACTGGTTTCGGTGAATTTCTTGAAGTATTTTATTGTTTTTATTGTAATTTCTCCTTGTTTATAGTACCTATTTATTGTTTAAAATATTTCCGGCGGTGAGTATCAATGGCTGCAACACAGTTATTAACTACAGTTACTAGCGTGCATATAATTATCTTTTTAAGTATAGCGATACTAAATAAAAGATAATCCAAACACATCCTTTTTTGTATATATATTTGCTTTTTTATTAATATTTTTTAATATTTTAATTGATTGTAATCCATTACTTTATGTCTAATAAATAAGTAAAATGAAATAAATTTTCAAGTGGCGTAAATAAAAACGATAATACATTTAAAAATGTTAAAATAGTGTACGAACAACTACAATGTAGGTAGACAGAACATGATTAAACATGAAAATGAGAAATGAATTAAACTTGTAACTGAGTGATACCCCAGAGAGAGCATACGACGTTGAGTTAAACAAAATAAAAAAATAGAGGAAGATATCACAAAAGTAGTTGACTCGGGATGTATTCAAATAGACAGATAAAGAGCAGGCTTTAAGGGAGGCTTTTGACAAACACAGCTAGTATTAGAAACACTGATTGGCTATAAATAAGTACATACTTTAAAAACTAACAATTTTATTTGATACCTGATTTTTAAATACGGAACTCTTATCCATTATTGATATTAAGCCAGTAAATTAAAAATACTAATTACAAAACACTTAATGGTAAAAACTGCGACCTTCATGACAAATGTAATTGTAACTTTGAACTGGGTTAAGGTGTCGAATCAGTTATTGATTACAATGCTATTAAATCTTACGCAACTCGTTAAAAGAAAAAAATAATTAATTAAGTATCATACAAAAACCCAGTTATTGAAAGTGATAAATTGATCGACGTAGGAGTAAGTATAATATAATAAAAAACAGAAAGTTTTTGAATAAAATGCTGAACCAATGATACCTGCTTAATAATAGATTTAGCTCATCATATTATAGTTTTCCTGAAACACAATTCCTAAATTACTTCTACAGTCTTAATTCGTAACGTGTTTTCAGTGACCCATCATGATTTCGTTCACCCTATTTGATTTTCGTGTAATCTTTACAGGTTAGTATGACAGCACTCGTTAATAAATTATATTACGTTTGATAACAGTAAGTGTTTGTATTTAGTCATCACCTGTAAATATCTGAGATCTATGATATTTTGGTAATTTGACTCAATTCTTAACGCAGTAGTAGAAATTCTACTACTATATTATGCCGCTGATTCGATATCCTAAGAAGATATACTTTTGTTTGACGGACAACGGACGTTACAAACTTATGTTTACATACAACGACTTCATAACAATCTTCATTTCGAATTATGCGGTCGTGTATAAGATAATTCCTTGGCCATTCCAATTGTTTGAGTTTCTGCATATTAGTAGGTTATTGTCTGTTAGTTCTGTGTCAATAATTTCATTGATCTTGAATATTCTGGGCCTAATTGTACAAATATTTTAACCACATCGTCACTTAGCATAAAGTGTGATTCTGGTGAAACGTGATTGAAATCTATTGTAAAAAAACTTGTTACTGTGGATTAAAAAAGTAGTCACACAACAAGCCTACTTATTCTCAATTTTTATCAAATCAATTCGTTATGCAGATTTAGGTAAGGGAGACAGTATTTTCTAATGTTATAGTAATCATAAAATTCTTCATATCACAATAACAATAAATCCAGATATCGTGCTAATGAGCTGAGTGTAAGACTCGGTTCGTCGTGGAAGACGCATGGTGGTGAGATGTACGACGTAAAGGAATCCTTTGTACATCCCCGCTATGTGAGCAAGATCAAAACCAATGACGTGGGTCTCATTCAGTTGTACACACCGCTACGATTCTCGAGCAGAGTTCTACCCATCAGGCTTGTCGCAAGGGAGACTCGACTACTGGCCGATGAACCTGCTATTGTATCAGGGTGGGGCAAATTAAAGGTAATAAGTGTTATAATGAAAACAACACCATTGCCTAAAATTGTGACCCTTTGACTTTACCGTCCATAGACACAAAATTCGTTATTGCGATAACAAACTAAGATTTCGTTTTACGTCGATCAAACCAATAGACTGATTGAATGTTAGACATGGCAAATGTGCTGCAATACCTATGTCAATCAACAACAACAATTACAATATGTCCATAACCTAACATAAGCAGTAAGGACTAAATTAAAGTGTATTGTTTATAAGTCACCCTTGACAAAAATAAGAATTTCCAAAGAGATGCTCTTAAGATTTAAAAGGTTAAAGGGCAATTCTAAATAATTTTGTATAATTAAAATCTTATTTTATGTCCAGGAAGGTGGGGCTAGCGCTACTTACTTACAATCTTCGACGATAAGTACGATTGCAATGAAGCTGTGCCGTCGCTCAGGTTTGAATAGGAAGTCCATCGACCCCGCTTCCATGTTTTGTGCGGGATCATTCACCTCAGCCTCGACTGATGCATGCCAGGTAAAACATGTACTAATACGTAACCAACATAGTTTCAGTCTTAAAACGTTGAATCTGTTTTAGCTATATTTATTCTATTTGCTATTTTATGGTGCGGGTTTTAAACTAGTTGAGCCTGAGCTTTCTATGAAGGATAATGTCGCGAGAAAACTTTAGTATTTTGATGCAGAATTTTACAATGTCGCGTTACAACATCAATTACTATCTAAATAAAAATCTCTCGCCAGCATCTATAGGAACGTGTTGTGATAACTGGACTTAATAGCCAGTCCCTTTAAACTTAGCGTTCCACTATTTTTCAGCTTTTTTGTCACTTTACATCAGATAAGATTGTGACCAAATACTTAATCCTATAAAAAAATATGGAGCATGTTATCGAATACCATAACCTTGAGTTTTTAGCTAAAGTAAAAATAAAGCCATGTTTAGATTATAGGTAATTTTCTAATAACTTAGAATCGTCTGATATCCTCTTGCAAATTGGATCATGAGTTACAAATTGTTGTGAATATTATGTAATAAGTAGAAATGAGGATATAGCAAATAGAAATGAGCCTTTATCTTCAAGCATCAGTAATGACTGGTAGAACCATCATACGTCAGGTGCAATACCCGCTGTAAAAGCTTAGATCTCCAAGATCATCCAGTGTATACTGATGGTAAATCGTGGTGGTCTAGTGGTTTGACGGGGGAATATCAACACGATGTCCGCTGGTTCGAACACTGGCACGAAGCAACGAATTTCACGGAATTTGTGTATATTTACCAATCTAAATTGGTAATGCTAATTAGCTGACGGTGAAGGAGAACATGGTGAGGAGACCTGATTATGGCAAATACTCTTGTAGTACTACTACTTTATGTGGCAAAACATAGAACTGTGGATTTGTCCAGAGTTTGGAATCACCAATACATCGTGGGTTGATTGGCCATTATGCCTATACCTTCCTTCAAGAAAGGGCTTATGGCCCTGCACTGTCTCTTACAGGCTGATGATGATGATAATACTGATGGTATCTGTACCAAGTGAAGAGTTAAGGTATCGGTACCCATGTGAGTCGCTACTACCATGCATTTAGTGATAACCCTGTGACTCTTTTTATTATATCGCGTTACGGGATCAGTCATTGTGTATCCAAAAGCTGAGCTATACTAAACGATATTACATAAACGGTGAGCGATTAATTGCTAATCTCGCGCGGGCGCTATATATATATATATATTTATATATATATATATATTTATATATATATATATTTATATATATATATATTTATATATATATATATATATATATATATTAGGGTGGCGCAAAAAAACCGACTATTTTTTTTTTTTTAATCTCGGATGAAAAAATGTTAGTTTTTGATGTTTTAAGAGCCCTCTCCAAAGGACAGCTCAAAAAAAAATTTTTAAGAGGTCGCTCCAAATTTTTTTAAATTTCAAAAATCGTCGAAAATCGAATTTTTTTTATTTTTTATTTTTTTTTCTCGTTACGGTATAATTTTATAGACCAAAAAAAAATAAGTTTCTGAAAGTTTCAGTTAAAAATTTTAATTCTGAAAGGTCGCTCATAATTTTTTTTAATTTATTAGTAAATGACTTTAGATTTTTTCGAGCGACCTTTTAATATTAAAATTAAAATTCCGGCCATTTTTTTTCCTTTATTTAGTACAATAATCTATAAGAATACACCACGAGATGAACTAAAAATCAAGAATAACAAAAAAAACACAAAAAAAATGGCCGGAATTTTAATTTTAATATTAAAAGGTCGCTCGAAAAAATCTAAAGTCATTTACTAATAAATTTAAAAAAATTATGAGCGACCTTTCAAAATTAAAATTTTTAACTGAAACTATCAGAAACTTATTTTTTTTTGGTCTATAAAATTATACCGTAACGAGAAAAAAAATAAAAAATAAAAAAAATTCGATTTTCGACGATTTTTGAAATTTAAAAAAATTTGGAGCGACCTCTTAAAAATTTTTTTTTGAGCTGTCCTTTGGAGAGGGCTCTTAAAACATCAAAAACTAACATTTTTTCATCCGAGACTCAAAAAAAAAAAATAGTCGGTTTTTTTGCGCCACCCTAATATATATATATATAAATAAATTAAACGGCAGGACCGATTTTGATGAAATTTTGTGTGCGTGTTCGAGTGGATCCGAAAATGGTTTAGATTCACAATTGGACCCGGTAGGTAGCGCTGCGGTTGAATTTTAGATTTTCTTTTTATTATCAAGGCAGGGCAACGTCCGCCGGGGCCGTTAGTATATATATTAGGTCTTTACCTATGAAATTGCCGTTTTGTATGAAAAAATTTAAACGAATTTTTTTCATGTATTTTTTATTTGTATTAATCGAAGTAATCACCCATGCAATCAATGCATTTTTGACAACGCAGTGGCAGTTTGTTGATACCCTTCTTAAAGAAATCAGCTGGACGGGAGGCAACAAATTCTTCAAAGGCAATTTGTACTGTCTCTCGGGTATTGAATTTTTTTCCCGCCAAGGAGTTATCCAAATTCTGGAAAAAGTAGTAGGTCTGGTGAGTAGGGCGGATGACGGAGAACTTCCAACCCCAGCTCTTGCAACTTGGAGACCGTCTGCTGTGCAGTATGAGGTCGCGCGTTGTCGTGCAGGAGCAGCGGAGACGAGCGACTGACCAATGCTGGTTGGAGATGTGCCAGCTTCTCCATCATTGTGTTCAATTTTTAACGTATCCATGATGACAAAAAAGATTGAAATGCGATGAAAATGTAACACTAATCAATAAACAAATGACTACTTTTGGAAAAAGAATTCCATGTTTTTAAAATAAAATTAATTTGAAATTAGAATTCTTAGCCAAACAAAAATTATTTTGATTTGAAATGGCCAGTACTGCAGAACGGCAATTTCATAGGTAAAGACCTATTATATAATTGTACTGTATTTACCATCAATATGCCATTTTAATTCGAATAAGTAAATGATTTCCATATTATTTCATCAGGGTGACAGTGGCGGCCCAATAGTTTACCAAGGCGTCCTGATAGGAGTGGTATCATGGGGTCTGGGCTGTGCTAGAGGGAACTTCCCCGGTGTGTACACGCGACTCTCGCAACCCGTTATCTGGGACTGGATGCAACATCATATTACCAAGAAAATTAATAACTCTACAAATGTATGATATAATCAACATTTTACCCTTCCAAATACAGTTTGCTTGACCCCACTCAGTTCACCTACCATTCATTCTGCTGCAACGAATTTGATTAATTATTGTTCACTAGCGGCCCGCTCCGGCTTCGCCCGGGTATAAAATATATAGCCTATGTCATTCACAGAAAAAATGATTAAAATCGATTCAGTAGTTTTGATTTATTCATTACTGCCCGTGGCGTTTGTTGCAATATAAGCGGAAAAAATTTAATTATTTACAACATCACATTAGAAACCTCAAAAATAACAGTATTTCTCCACTATTTAATGGATGTTACTATAGATATAAACCTTCCTCTTCAATCACTCTATCTATTAAAAAAAACCGCATCAAAATCCGTTGCGTAGTTTTAAAGATTTAAGCATACATAGTGATATAGGGACAGCGAAAGCGACTTTATTTTATACTATGTAGTGATACATCCATGAATTTATCTGAATTAGTAAAACAATTGTACCATATATATCACCCGAGTCGTTTAATTTCAAAGAGACAGTCATACCTATTTCAGCCGCAAAGCAGAATTCCGTACGCTTGATTGTAGCTATCAACACACACAGACACACTAACCGTTCTAAAAGCCAAAATAATTTAAAATTAGGTCTACGAGATACAAATCGTTAGCAGAAGCAGATTGAGTAATCAAAATACAAAATAATGGCAATTCGATTTTATTTCTCAAAGTCTTAGGTATATCATGATGGTGACCTTAGTAGTTGATGAAGAAACCAAGGTTTGATAGATGAGAGATGAATGTATCATAACGAGACAATGTTTTTGGATTCTAAATAATTCCATTATTATCATATCTTGGAGACCATCTCATTTTAATTCTTTCGAGACTCGTGGCTAAATGGCAAACCCATGACAAATGACTCATGACTAATTAGGTTTAATTTAGGTTTCATATCGATATCCCATTGTGTTCAAGGAAAACGTAAACAAAGTACTGTAGTTGCGCCAACTCCTACAACGATTCGCTTCCATGGTATGTGCTCGGTTTAAAATAGCCTAACAAAAGTTTTTATCTTCTACAAATAAAAAATCGTCTTGAATGGATTAAAACATAGTAACCCCGGCTAGAATAGTGTAATATTTGATAGGTTAAAGCCATTTTATCGTAATATAGCGCGGCGTACATATTGATTACCATTTTTCTTAAATAATCCATTACTTACCTATTAATTCAATTTTACGTTTGATAAACATTTTACATAAATCGTTTAATAATAAAGATAACAAGCATTGATGATAAATAGAATATAAAAATAAAGTAATAGTGATGTAAAGTATAGCGCGAAACATTAGTGAGTAAGTAAGCAAGATGCAACTCAGCAGGCGCTCTCGCTATAATGTAAATATGACGAATTAAAACGTCATTTCAAAGATCATTTTTCTATCATTTATCTTTGCGTTGTAGGCAGCAAATATTAAAAATTGATATATGATTAAAAGCATATTACGCTACAAATATTACAACACTTACAAATATTTAATATCTACACATTTACAAAAAAACTTAATAAATTAATTGTTATTAGAAAATGCGTTCATTTTAATTTGAGAGAAATAATAATTAGGTATTTACAAACGTTCTAATTCTTACTACGAACAATGATGTATATTATATAACAGCAGTACCGTAACAATAAACTAGAAATGCGCCGGGTTTATAAAAATGTATGTCCGCTGATACCTTACGAGTATATTATTTTAAATACCATTTTATTACATTTATTCATTTGTTTAGATAAAAGACGGCTATTGCTGAAAATGTCTTTACCATAGCTCGCCACGAACAGCCGTCTTTAGCTGCTCAAAGCCTGTTAGTTTTCGCAAAGCCATCGATCCATCTTATGACACATCTGGTCATTTTTTCCAATGCGTGGGCGCCAGTAACGAACTACTCATGCCCCACTCACTGTCAATTAAATCTTGTAAATCCGAAGGCTGTTCAATGATTTAGTGTCTTCTGTGGATCTCCTAAGCTCTTTGAGTGACCTTTGACAATCTTATGAGGGTCATAGTCTCCTTCATTACACTCTAAGTGAACTTATGCGGTTCATCCTTACTATTATTTCCAAAATATAATATGACTTTGGTATGCAATTGTACATTCTCAATAATGATTATTGTAAAGTCTTATTTAGCAACATTTAGTATAATGTGTTGATTCAATCTATAATAATCGTACAAAGACGTACAGAATTATCCACATAACAAGTGAATTTCATTAACTATTTTTTCAAAACTCCTTATATTTCTAATTATTTGAAACGGTAATATATGGCAATTAAATTAGACCAGATCGCGGCCAACATACAACAGGTGATAAAACCGACACAGGGACTCGCTTTTAGTCTGTCACATTTTTAAATCAACCAGTGTATTGTGTTTACCATCAAGTGCAGTTAAGTCACTTTGTCGCACTACAATTTAAAAAAAATCATAAGATTGTTTTTGACTAATATCCACAATTACGTAAACAAATATCCTTCACATCCTTACAAACATAATATAGTAACTACCGAATATTTACGTATATATTTTAAACATATTCCATAGGTAACTTAATCAAATTTTTGTACTTATATTATGTGCCTGATGTGAGCAAATGTGGTTACTACAAAATACACAGAAGTTATCTTCGGATCATTAACGGGCATATCAAATTTACAAATAACGGTTACAAATGAAGCTAAACAAAAGTAAATATAACTCGCAGCCTATACATAACCGATTTATTATATTTTAAATCATATTATCAAAACAGTTTTCCTTCATGCTTCCACTACTTGTCATGTTTAAGCGGTATTAATATTTTGAACACAATAAATTATATATGAGATACTTAAACACTAGCATATAATATCTTCCACAATATTATGTCCCAATAAATGTAACTAACATTAAAAAACAATAATATTTGATATTTTTCAACTATTTATAAACACTCGAAATTTACTTTTCAAATTTTTATTGACCTTAATGTTTTAAATACTTTATTATATTGAAACGATGTTTGCAATAGATCAAACGGTTTCAAATACTAATAAATTATCTATACATATCAAAGAAGTGTCTGTTGGTTGAACCAAATTTAACAAATATTAATAAGCAGATGAAGCACTTTTTATAGTATTATGTTGGCTACATATAATCAAGCTTTTCCTTAATACCTAAACAGGAATGATCAAATTTAACAAAGATAAATTAAAATCTGTAATAGGATTGTACGTGTTAAATAAAATAACAAAATTATAAGAAGTAAAAAAAATACTGACAATCAAAAAAAAACCTTTGTTCCCGTGAAACAATAAAACCTTTTTCACGTGAACAAAGCCGTGGACACCATCTAGTGCGACAGAACTTGAGCGTCTCGCTTCACTGATTAGGTTGCTTTACTCAGCAGTTGAAATGAACGACTCAGTTATTTGAGCATGCTACTATTAACGCGTGAGGAGATCCTGTAATTAATGAAATACCCAGATCTATTAACATTAAGTAGTCTTAATTTTAGTAAGTTCGATAAACACTATCTCTATAATACTCATTCAATAATAACTCAGAATAATTTCACTAAAATTGTCAATAGAATTAGGCCGGTAACACACAGCGCCCGGCCCTGTGACGCCTAGGTCTTTTTCTGCTGTTGTGGTCTTCGTAAGAGATGCAACGGATCCCTCCGGTATCTCGCGAACAACTCCCTTTTGAATGTTTCGAAATGTTTTCTGTTCTTTTCGTTCTGTTTCTCGCGCCACAGGGGGCGGTTCCGTCGAGCCTGCAGACCCCAGTGGATTGTGAAGATCGGTGATAGAACCTTGAATTGGTAACCGATGAGGAACATTTCGTATACCTGAAAAATAGTAACTCAATATAAGCCCACTAGCTTTAAGATTTCGTGTCATTATAAACATAATTTTAATCTATTAGCTTTAAGATTTGGCGTAATTCTAAACTCAGTATAAATCGACTAGTAATAAGATTTAGTGTAATTATGAACTCAGTATAAACAACTATATTTAAGATTTGGTGTAATTATAAACTCAGTATAATTATACTAGCGCTTTGGGGTTTTATGTAATAAGGGCTTCATTAACTTATTTGGAAATAAAATACAGACTAATTCGTAAAAAAGTTTATTTACAAAGTATTCAATATTGAAATGCATTTGATGATCGATTGAATGAGCAGCAGCGACAGCTTGATTCAAAACCCCATCTAGTGATCGACTCGTGGCGACGTTACACTTGTATTCTTAGGAATTAAAGGACCCGTGAAGTACCTAACTTCAAACTGGTATCTCTATCTATAAGGAGTGTATGATCTGCGTGATTTTAAAATAAGGTTAAGTTTTCAGTGGTTGGCTCATATTTATCACAGATTAATTGTTATAATTTTTTAGTACGAGCAGATGTTTGTTTTTCCATAACATGCCAAAATCAGCTTCCATTAGACGGTGACAAAATAAAAATGCAAAGAAATCTATCAATGCCAAATAGTACAAGCTGCGATACATGGAATCGCATATTTAACTTTTTTTTTTCTCGAACTGACTACGCTATTGACCTGGCACGGTTTTACAGCTTCACCGGACTACTAAGGCGAGCGCTTAAGGCACTCAGCCGCATATTTAACTTATTTTCACAAATATGCACCAGTGTATTCGCAGTGTTTGTTTTTTATCAGGCTTGTCAAATAAACAGTTATGTGTGTAGGCAGCTTTATAAAACAATAATTAAATAATTCTGTTTCGTTTATTTAAATAATAATTATAATATTGAAATAAAAGAGTGTATTTATTTATATTATGTGGTAAGTTCAAATGTGTTCCACATTTGTTGTCACATAGGATAACAATAACTTATCTACATAAAAAGGGAAATGTTATAAAATATAAAAAAAACATAAGTCGATTTCTAAAAGGTTGATTACAAAATAAAGCTAATAACAAAGTTAATACTTAGAAGTACTTTGAAATATATAAAATATAATAATGTTTAAACCAAAATGCATCAAATAAAAAGTAATCATTGTGGAACGTCTCTTTAAAATGGAACTTTATTTGCAACTATATTTAAGGTTTTAATTTGCGAATTTTTGTAAGGAATCTCAAACTCCTGTGTTGTCGGTGATCCAGTTTCTCAAGGCCGCGGTACTCGTGAATACTGTTGGAGAGAGAGGTAACGCACATCCTCGAGCAAACGAGACAATACCAAATGCAGTCCCTCTAAACACCGCCGGACCTCCTGAATCACCCTGAAATAAGGAAATCGTTATTAAATTGACTATAATAATCTAAATATACATATAAATAAAAATTTTAAAGCTCCGATATGATTCAACCAAGTTTAAAAAATTATGCTACATATTCATCCGTTCTGTACAAATAAACAATTGATAAATAATAGACCGTGGGGACCAGTAACAATATGGTTCTAAAAATAGCTCGTCTCTGATCTCTCGTATAGTTACGTTAACCTTCCAGAGGTTACCATTCTCCTATTTTGTAAGATATATAAGCGCGCCACAGAGCATCTCAGTTTAGTTTTATTCTGGATATCAGAGCGAACATAAAGACAAACAAATGGGAGAATTCTTTAAGTAGGCTGCGACCGTAGTATTATATACGTGTGTAAGTGTAACCTGGTAATTGAGTGATAGTAAGTCTATTTAATTTTTGTCTTTTCGAGTATGAATAAATTTATTGGACAGAAATGGTATTTGATTAACTTATGGACGGAATAGTATCATTTCTTTTCATAAAAGTTAAGTGATCACTATAACATTAATATTCGCTAATAATATTTGCTGTATTGAGATTAGGCACGTAGTTTTTACCTTGGTTCAGAAAAAGTCGTAGATTCAGGGTTAGAGCTAACAGAAACTCATGAACTCGTCTCAGAAAAGACCCCGGTTTCTAATTGTACCAGTTTCTTATTATTACTATATATAGGCTATTAATCACCAATTATTTATAAGAATGAAAAACTGCTTGTATTTTCTTCATATGTATATTTACAAGATTTCTTTATTGTACTATTTCTGTCTGTCGCATCTCACTCATCCCCACGATCTATTAATACGTGAGAATGAACGACGTATGTGATGGAACACACTCACCTGACAAGAGGAAACGCCTCCGATAAGGAAGTGGCCGCCACAGAACATGTTGGTAGTTAAAGCATCACCATACGAGAGGCGGCAGAGCCAGTGCGGTACTACGGGCACTTGCGCCTCCATCATTATCCGAGGAATACGACGACCGCCAGGCTGTGGATAAACTTGTTCATAATCTCGGAACACAAATGAATTGAAAAGTTGCATACTAAGGACATATAGTATACACCCAGGTATGTATATCTCTTATATAACCTTTTTATTGGAAAAGTTATTAGGAAAAGAGAATATTGTCATAAAAAGAAGTCATGGTTGCGTAATTTGAGTATTGTAGAACTCTTTCACTTTACCAAGTACAAAATAACATACGCAGACTTGATTGCCACACTTCACTAGTTGGAAAAGCTCTCCAAAAAATAACGTTGTGGTTTTGTGTTCGCATCGATTGTGAAAGTGGGCCTTTGGTAAAGAAAACCCGTAATTATACCCAGGCATGATGGTAAGGCCTTTTTCTACTGAACACCTGCTCAGTGTTGAAGATTAATTCCCCAAGCAATTGAGAGGACTTTTTTCTAGGCTGAACATGCTACAATCTTTTAACATAAGGTTAGATGGCGGTCAAACACTAAGACCTATAAAAGAATGCAATAAAATCAGAATGGGAAACAACTTACCGCAGTTAAACCCCAGCCTGTGACAGTCAACCTGACAAGTGGCACGTTCTGGCCGACCTGCGGCAACCGGATTGGTCTGACAGCAGCGTCAAGATTAAGCGGTTGTGCGAGCCGCAATGCCGCAATGTCGTTGTCAAACTGCGGCTGCCCGTACTGCGGGTGGACGGTTACGTTGGAGACGCGGACAATCCTGCCGCCCGAGTCTCGACGTGTACTACCAACCCGCAGCCGGATGGCGTTTGGTGCAACGCTATTGTATAAAAACCACAATCAATTCAATATATTATCACGTGGTTCTCCTAATATATTATATAGATGACATATAGAAATCAAAATTGTTATCCTACCTCCAGTCATAAACTAAGTCATAGTTAAATAAAATAAAATATCAAAGTTTACAAAAATTGCTTTGAATAGTTATGCAAGATATGGTAAAATGCCCATTTCATTCTTAATTATATACCACATTACTTCAATGCTAATGGAAGAGCCTGGAATTGACTTATATAAAGTCGACGGCACGAAACTGTTACTGAAAGATAAAGTTACTTTGTTTACATATACACAGTAGCTATAATATTTAATAGAGATAACTTAAAAATGATAAAAGATTTATAATGAATAAGTAGTAGTAACAAGATTGCAATTAGAAAAATAGAAAACAGCCTACAATTAATTCAAATAGAGCCACGCTGAAGCTATTACTGGTTTCAGCATGAACGGGTCGGCTCACCTGAGGTACTACGACCCTCTTACAGAAAACCAACGTGAAGTAACAGTGCTTGCATTGTTGTGTTTTGTTCAGTCAGTGAGAGCGCCGAATACCCAACTCCCCTCCCCTTTCCCACTTCCCCACTCCCCCTTCTCTCAAACACAGGCTCTGGTGTTGCAAGTCTCTATGAACGGCGGTGATCACTTCACATCAGGTGACCCACCTGTTCGTATGCCTCCTATGATATAAAAAAACGTAGTTTATATGAAACATTTAAACGCAAAAATGTCGACTGCACGTGCTGATTAATGAAAATTAATATTCTCGTATAACAATAACACTTAAATGCAGTATTCGCTACCCTTAACTGCCAAACATTGTAACAAAAGCGTCAACATAATTCAAAAATGTAACGGATTGCATCATATTATTCGTTCTTTCAGCTATAATGTAATGAGGTCAAATTGAAAAGTTAAATTATCTACAAAGGTTATACATTCACGAAGCCTTCTGATTAGTACGGGTTATTGAAGAAAATTAAAAAGCTCCAATCACTGTACAATATTCCAGTACTTAAATTCGTGCAAAGCAAAATATTTTAATGAAGTTTTTGTTTCGTTTAAGGTTTTATTAGTATCATAATATTTTTATTGAAGTAATACTTCTTTTGGGATGGTGTAAATTGTAATTTATGACATGAAAATATGCAAAGAAAATAGATAGTGATAAATGTATATACTTAGTCTGGCCATAAATACTGTTACAATTAAAAATAAACAAAATATTACATTTAAATTTGGAATCTGTCATTTTTATATGATTATTCATTGAGTTTTCTCATTTTGGCGCCAATACATTGTACTATATTTTGTGAAATTAAAATGGAGTGGGGTGATAAAAAATAACCGAATCGCTACTATTGCATTACACAAAGTAGGTATGGAGCCAAATGCAATATTTAAAACTCTCCATACGCCTGGTATTAGTAAAATGTTTGCGTACCGGGCTATTAATAGGTACAATAAGACCTCCTCTGTTTGTGACAGAAAAAATCTGGCCATCCACATAGTGTTCGTACGAAAAAGGTGGTCAAAGCAGTAAGGGAAAGTATTCGAAGAAATCCTTTCCGAAAGCAAAAGATTTGATCTCGGGAGATGAAGATAGCACCTAGACCCATGTCGTGTATTTTAAAAGATGACTTATGATATGCAGCCTATAAGAGACGTACTGTTCTTTTATCAACTAATAATTAAAAAAAGAATAGGGTGGTAAAATCGAAACAACTACTGAAGCGGTACGCAAAGGGAGGCCACAGAAAAATTTTGTTTACGGATGAGAAAATGTTTACAATTGAGCAACGTTTTAACAAATAATGTGACCGTATTTATTAGACTGGGCCAAAAAAATTAACTATTTTTTTTTAAGTACATCGAAAATATTATTTGGGATGACAAAAAAACAATGTTGTGAGTATTTGAGCCCTTAATATTTATATTAAGAGGTCTATCATCGCAACTTTTGATTTTCTTTCCGGAGCGGGTTTTTGTCTCATAACTCCTAAACCGTCGAGGTAAATGAAATTGACTAAGAGACATTTTTTAAGAGAATTTAATTGTCTACAAAAAAGACTCATTGAAATTTTTTGTCAGATGAACCGTTTTCTCATAACCAAGCCTTGAAAATTGGTAGGATTTTAGAATTTGATTTTTAACTTTAGGATTTTGTCATTCACTTAAAAATTAGTATCCGAAAAAAAAGCAATAGAGATTCTTGAAGGGAATTTAATTTCCTACAAAAAACGTCTCTTAACATTTTTAGCTAAATTCACTCCTTTGAAAGTTATCCAATCCAATTAGTCGACAGAGTGCAACGTGGGCACTATCCGACTTCATTGATGGTTTGGTGGGGTATTAGCTATGAAGGAGTGACTGAGCCATACTTTTGTGAGAAAGGTATCAAAACATCGGTAGAAGTGTATCAAGATACCATTCTTGAAAAGGTAGTAAAGCCCCTTAACAACACCATGTTCAATAACCAAGAATGGTCCTTCCAGCAAGACTCGGCGCCGGGTCATAAAGCTCGGTCTACGCAGTCTTGGTTGGAAACTAACGTTTTGGACTTCATCAGAGCTGAAGACTGGCCGTCGTCTAGTCCCGATCTTAATCCGCTGGATTATGATTTATGTTCAGTTTTAGAGAGTAAAACTTACTTGCTCTAAACGCCATGATAATTTGGAGTCCCTAAAACAATCCGTACGATTGGCAGTGAAGAATTATCCCATGGAACGAGTGCGTGCTTCTATTAATAACTGGCCTCAACGTTTAAAGGACTGTATTGCAGCCAATGGAGATCACTTCGAATAAGCTTTTTATATTTTAAATTGTTTTATATTTATGTATTAATATTAAACTAACACACTGTAAAAGTAATAAATGTTATTTGCAATAGAATTGTTTTTTCTTTGTTTCAGTATTTATGGTAAGACTAGATATATAATTAGTTAATGTACTGGAAATATATACAAAGAGAGAAAGAGAGAGAAATGTTGAAATGCCGAAACTAATGTTTACCACCTTCATAGTGTATTCATCTCATTCTCTTAGAAATTAATCAGAATACTAAGTTTCACTTCTATGGGGTGTGAACACATACTCGATTTTTAATATCATGACACATTCGCACTACAGGCCTCTAATTCCAAGAGGTATCTACATTGCCAGAAGTCTCCTGGAAATATCTTAGAGAACCCCAAACGACTCCCACGCCTTTTATTTTTGCAAATGTACTTATCAAAGAAAAGCTAGTTCATTAATGTTTATCTTTCTTAATACATAAAAATTCAATATTATGTTGTTTGTCCACGATGAACTCCGTAACTTCTCAATCGATCTTCATATAAGTTGGCATTTATGTATAATTTGGTACAACTTGAGAGATAGTAGAATTTTTATTTCGTTTAATTATCTCAATTTTATTTAATTACCAATTAAATTATTGTCAATGTTGATTGTTGTTATTAATTGTAAGTTTCATCAGTTTTGAACAGATGGCGCTTTAAATTAGTTTGTTGGCAGAAAACTGTATGACCGGCTATTATAAATATCTCATAGATGGCGCCACGTTTTAATTTTGGAAATAAACATCATAATTTTAATTCAACATGTAACAACTAAATCACAGCAACGCGTGGTCGGCTCAGCTAGTAGTAAAATATAAAAAAAACTTATGTTCATTCGTAATTAATATGCTCTGAAATAACTTTAAACGACGGACGTCCTAATTTCCAGACGTTCCAGATGTTGCCAACTGAGAATATTTTTACGACAAAACATATAAAATTAGGTCACTTCTGTATCTATAATGGACTGTGTGTATTTCGGCTTTCGGGAATCGCTCTGATCACGATGTTAATATATTTTGAGATGTTTATGTAAAATTATAAATTGGTAATTATTAAATTAATTAAAAGATGGTCGAAAAGCGGTCTATTTATAGCTGTTTCGGTGCTCCGATTGTCACAAATAGGTTTTTGGGCTTCACATATATTTAAAGTTTTAGTTGTAGAACAAAACATCGTAAAGGTATTATAGCGTTCAACAAACAAAGAGAAAATAAGATATTCTTATATTTCTGATTATATGAAGAACCAGTGTTACTGTTATAGGAAATAATTTTCGAAAATATTGCTGACTGGTGACTTATACCTCAGTAATTTCCTTCAACATTTCTCGATAAAGTTGTATAAAAAAATATGTATCATGAAGAGATAGGTAAATCAGATCCAGTTTGTTGCCGGTTCTACTCGATAACTGGGTTATTCATCGAACCAGTGGGTAGCTTTGACGATCATAAGCGCCTTTTCAGGGCCTAAATTGTATAAAGTTTTTTTTTAATATGTTTTTGAAATTTACGAGTCATTTTATTAGATTTCCATTATTATTACTCCGCTTTGTTCCTTCAAAATAGCGTGCCGGTATATAGTCTAGACACTGAAAACATGAAAAACAATAATTTGTTGAAACGATTCGTACGCTATGTCAAGTTTACATAAATTGATTGTATCGCTTACTTCTGCACACAATGAGCGGCGGTCAGCACATAGTCTCGACTGATGATGAAACCGCCACAGAATGAATTGCCATTCATCACCATCGACACCTGGTATGGGTGTCTGTTCACCGAGCTGGGACGCCCGCCGATGATCTGGCCGCTCAACTCAGGGCATACTGCTTCCAATTCTATATCCTGGAGCTCCTGCTCGTCCGCAGTGTCCTCTGTGTCTGAACAACAATCACCTTCCACAGCTTCCTGTAGATCTAAAATTATATTGAATAACAGGAATGAAACTCGAAGTAATCTCAACAAAGCATGTAGTTAGTATCTTAAGTAATGTCTGCTATTTTCGTCCAATTTTTCGTTTATGTTGTCAAGTATTAAATTTCATCACTGCAGTCTATAAGTCCTGAGATTTGTATAGTTAGTAGTATTTCTGAAGGCGAATGGTATGCCAGCACACGTTATTAACAACATCTTCTTCTCTACGATCATCCTAAAAGCAATGGACACTCCTTGTAAGTGTTCTGTCATGATAATGCTATCCATTCACGCCATATCCATCCATTCATATATTACATTATATTATGCCACTAGATGACACTAACCTGCATTTTTTTGTTATTAAATGTTTTATTGAACTTTACTCAGACGAATTCACGGGTGCAGGTAACGTTTCGTGCTTTTTCATTCTAACGAGTTTTGTTTAGTTAATCACACGAGTGAACAAGACAGCTGGCATTATGTTTCTTTTCATCGAACAATGAAAATACTGATTTTATTAATTTTAAATATTCTAATTTTGTATCTCATGAAATAATACTTATCATTTGTTGTTACATGGAGATTACATCTTGGTTTACTAAAAATATAATTTAATTTTTGACCAGTTTGCGTTACTTAATGCAATTTAGGTAATTAAATTTTCAATATTATTCAGATATTATATTATTTATGAAGTAATATTGATATTAAGTACATATAATTAGTATTCTGAGTTATTTAAGATAAAATATGTATTCCAAAAGCTATAACTAAAATCTACTTCAATAATACATTAAAAACAACACAGTTAACAATTATAATACACTAATTAAAAGGTATAAAGAATAAATACATTTATTTGTAATATTGTAAAAAAATCAGTCGAAAAGCAATGATGTGTTTCAAAGCGAATGAACAAACTATTCAATTTACCAAAAAAAACCAAAATTACTTACCGACGCATGAGAAAAGAGATGATAACATTAAAAGATATATCCAACGAGGCATCGTGTCGCCAGGCACTCACTCGTCCAGCGTTCAGGCAAATAGCCACAGAAACCAGCTCGGGCATTGTTGGCAATGTCCTAATTCAGTTATTGCCTAATCAGCCACAGTAGAAATTTCGCACGGCCCGAGTCATGGCCACGTCGCTGCGACCTTTTTAGGGTACGTTTAAAGTTTCGTAAAATATTAAAACACTTCCTTAATCCAGTAATCTGAGTTTAACTGTTTTTTATTATTCCATCGATTTGCATTCAAGATTTTCTCTTTTATTATTCAGAAATCTTACCAGTATCTTGGCTTATATGTATTAAATTATATATATACAAGAATGCCCATAAATTATATACCATACGAAGTCCCGTAGTATAAATACTTAACTATACATTTACTCATTCTTGTATACTACCACTCCCAGGCAGACACTTATACTTACATAAATACTTACCTATAATTACATTTAACGCATAACGCGTAACGAGTAACAATATTTTCCCCTACCGCGCCATAAAATGTTTTACTTCAATAACATTACATCAAATTATTATCATATCTTTAAAAGAAGTCAATTTAATAAAATAATTTTATGTACTGAACCAACAACTAATTTTCAATTAAAAATCGATTCACAAATAATAGCGCGAACAAAACAAGTGTCTCGACAATTATATCCGCCGGTCGAAGCTTTTTACACTCAGCTAATATTTTCACGGTCAATCAAAAGAAAAAACATACACGGAGGTCATTACTCATTCTAAATAAACATCTAATTTTTAGAGAAATATTAAAATGGCATATACTGATAAATGTAACATGAAGTTCATAATTTTAAGATTCCTACAGGTTTCTTTCACTGTCTCACATTATTTATTAGAAAAAATTCATTTCATAAATATATTGAGCGTATTTACCAACTGTAAAGTATATGTTATAGCTAGAATGTAGATATACCTTATAAGAGTTTTTGGCATGATCTAGGAGTGTCATGTAGTGGTTTTTTATTGGCTCTATATTTGTAATATTGGTGGTTTTTACATAATATAATTTGGTTATTATGCACAACTGAAAAGAATGGGAAATAATAGCACGGAGCATGGATTCTCACTAGCTACAAAAACTGCCTGCAAAGTTCTAACAAGAGGGCCACCATCTTGTTAGCTGGTTGAAATGATCGCAAAAAACTTGTAATGGCATTACCTATTCGACAATGACAGTCATAATCTAGTGGAAAATTGGTTGCAATAAATAAAGGTAAAACGTAAATAAATATAGATAATAAATAAGTTTTTACTCCTCATCGGCCTTATCCTCATTTCCCATGAAGTTTGACTGAGACCAAGCGTAAGTAATATATGTCATAGTAGGAGCATCCAGCAGTCGGAGCATTCAGCAGTCGAAATTAACACATAAATAGTAACACATATCTTATTACAGAATCTTGCGAAGATTCGAATTATCACAGGTGTTTGTTAACAGCGCCATCTATTATTTTCTATGTTAATCAATACTGGCAAGGTATTGTTAATGCTCTTCTATTTAATTATTGTTAATGTGGTTTATTCTAAATTATTGAGCAATTTAGGTTAGTTTAAACTGTTCATAACTTCTAAGAATTCTACATGTTTATTCACATAAGCACTAATAGAAGTCGCTAAATAAACCGGTGTCAAGCCACACTCGACGCGTGACACCATCTTAAGAAAATGTGCGTTTTAACATTTCTAACTTGATTTGATTTAAAGCAGACCTAAATTAGTGTCACGATAATTAAAATCGGACTTGTGAAATTGTAATAGAAATATTCTAGAATTAAGTAACATTTGGAACCTTTTGTTATTTATTAAAACCGGAAATACAGTCTATGTGCAGTCGAGATAGAATAGTAAAGTTGCTATTTAAAATGAATAACAATGTAATTAAAACATATATGGGAATATCGGAGCAGTCAATATCGGTATAAATATCGAGATATTTTATTCTATATATCGAACATCGGATGTTTACGAAGAAAGAAATATCTTTTTTGTTGTACTTTTTTCTTGTTCCTTAAAATATGTCCATGAATGAAGCATTTGTGGTAGATTTAATTTAGAAATATCGAGAAAACATTAGTACTTGTCCTAATACTGATTGCATTGTTAATACTTAATAGAGGCTTTTGATTTTCCCTCCTTTTGAAAGAAAGAAAGAAAGGAATAGTTCATTGTTGGAACAATAACAACAACAGTTAATCAAACAAATATAAATTTAGAATAACAAATACACACCAATAAACAAAACAATAGATAGAGCTGCATGAATAGATTGTACGTAAATTTCAATTACTGAGCTTGAAGTTGCAATAGATAATGCTTATATAAGTGTTTAAAGCTAAGTTTACTCTTTTTGGATCAACATGACGATGGGATGTTATTCCAACAACGAGTGGCAGCATATTTAAATAACTCTCTGAAAGCGATAGTTCTAAAGGTATCGATTACGGATTAGTCATAATATCTTTTAGGTACCTCTAAGTATGGAGTATTAAAATATGTAATCTTTTCCATATATCGTTTAACATCGATATAACGGTTCGACATATCGCATTAATAGAAATATCGATATTTTTTTCGGATGCAAATCTCTATACCAAAGTAAAGCGCAAGCAGACTGCGGTGCGGTGTGAGGAGTTGCACTTTGCACAGTTCGTTTTTAATATACGCTCGACGCGTCTAAATAATATTTCACTCCGAGCTATGGGATTCATAAAATTAATAACAAATTAAAGAAAATCTTCGTACATCCAAGAAATATACATACGGACCGTGTATCAGTTATCTAAGATCTTTTATTATTAGAAGTCAGTGGGCGACTGCGCGTTGAGACGAAAATAAATAATGATTTAACTCTTACAACATTGCATGCTCCACTAATATTTTTAAATACAATACGTATGTTTGTTTGTGTGTGCGGAATATTGTAAATTAGCGATTCGGAACTGAATATATGACACGTAAAATAGTTACTTGCTTTCAAACGCATCTGTTTATCTTTATAGCGAAAATATTCAATCTATTTTTCTATATTTATTTTGTGAAGTATTATATTTTTCATTTCACAGCACCTGAGCGTTAGTTTGATGTAATGTAGAATAAGCAAATGTCGGTGACATATTGGTTGTCTTCTCACAAGCCTGTTAAAATGCCTTGTCATACTTCATTTGAAGGACCCCATATTAAAGCAAAGAAATAGGACATTGCTGCGAGATAATTCCTCCCAGCACGTTACAGCAAAGGATTAGCGTTATTTTTTATATTTCTATGGTTTCTCATTCAAAATAGCTTGTTCCTATTGCGAAAAGAATGTGAGTGACAATTTTCTTAGTTACTTTATTGTTAATTAACAGCTGTCCGCGGCTTCATCTGCGTGTATAACTTTATAAATGATGACGCCATTGTATAAGTGTATCTGTAACAATTAACGCAGCGCACGCCGAGTTAACTCAATAGGTTTTCTTTAGCTTACTTGACAACGTTATATTTTAGCTAATTTAAACCATATATTTATTACTTAAGCTTATATTTTCTTGTGATGTATAAGCTATATTATTGTAAAAATTCATTTTCATCATTTTCAATTTTATTAAAAACATCTATTATCCAAACATTCTTGTTTACAATATCAATAAACTTACACCGTGTTATTACAAAAAAGTTAAATGCGAATTAAATACTTGGTTTAAAAAAGTTTCCTAATAAATGCACCGCGCTCGCCCGAGGCAAGTTCGCGTTATCCTTTTTCACAAGTCTAACCTGACGTAACCAAAGCGAGACAAAAAAGCAAGATGGCGAACATTCAGCGAGCGCGGTGCATTTAATATGAGACCTTTTTAAAGCCAGGGTTCAATACGTATTTAACTTTTTTGTAATAACACCGACAGAGTTTTGTAATAATATTTGTTTATTTCAGGTGAGTCTTAAACAACTTCAAAAAGTTGAATCTTACAATTGAACAAAATACCGTCAATTTGCGTACAGAGTACTGAATAAAAAGAAGCGTGAGGATAAAAGATTAAGAGAAAACAATAAAATAAAAATCTAACGTAATAATTAGTCCGAATTCATGCATTAAAAAATTACCAATAAATACCCTCCGCTATTATTCTTGGCTCGAGATGTGAGCGGCTATTAGTTAAGGAAATATTTTATTCGTGTTAGAAAATAGACATATAAATCTAGAGGTGTGCAAAAGAGTCCATTAAACATAATATATTATGTGATATTCAAGACGCTATGCCGACTTCCACGTTCATGATGTCTTGGACATTCTGGATCATTGTTGTAGTTAATCGTAACTGACAGCATATGGAAGAAACTAGTTATTGTCTTGTTTTAATATTTCAGTAAAATAATGTATATATTTCCTTTACAATATAAATAAATAACTGCATTATTATTTTTCATATCCGACATTCAACAATTATATATAACAATTATTTACATCTCTTTCTCTTGAGTAACGTTTAATGATATCATTAACACATTTGGAATGATGCAGCATATAAAGTGATAGAAAGAAGTAAACGATAGTGGGATGTGATATTTTATTTATTTATTTAAGGTCCATAAAACTGAGTTCGATGAACAAAATTGATATGAACCTTCCAAATACAACGTGTACAAAATAAAATAGAGTAATTCATAGCATTAAAACAAAGATAAATTACAATTAATTAAGTATTTAATTCATATTTTTTAGTTGAGGCCAAAGAAACACAAAAGGGTATATCAAATTTGAAACGTAAACTATTACAAAAAGAAAGCATACGATACAAAGAGCAATTATGGCCTATGTTAGTTCTTGCTAATGGTAAATAAAAAGTTTGCCGATTAAATAAACGGCTGCCTATACCTACGTAGGACACTGAAGACTATTTTTTGCAGGACTAATAGTATAACTTATGGTAATGACTTTTGCCGTAATGTCATGTAAAGTCACCAATTCGAATGATATTACTCGTGTGATAACACTAGGGGCATCCTAAATGCGCATATCTCTACAAGATTGATATGAATTTACATTTGGCAAATAGACGCAATTTAATAAGCGTTTCGGATGCCAAAATTTTGAGCCATTTCATTAATTATAGCTGGTATTTTAATTAAGATCGTTCTACAATTAGACGTCACATTTATTTCTTTATGTTGCATTATAAAACCAATCGAAATATGATTTTTTAATGCGACATTATTTTTACTAACATGTTTCTAATTTATACGCCTTTTTGCTATAAATTAAGCTACGTATAAAAATTAGTTTATTAAGCGAGTTAAAAGAAATCGCTGCACCACGTTCTTTGCCCGCTTTCTATTATATTGGAAATTTTACTACAAAGTTATCGATTAGATAGCAAGTGACACCCTTGATCCGTGTTTCTTATACGCTGGACGATGAATAAATCTCAATATATAAAAATCCAGTATTACGATGTTTATCCACGGTGAACTCCGAGAAACTACTCAACCGATCTTCATGAAATTTGGCATATACATAAAATTTGGACCAACTTGAAAGACAGGATAATTTATATTTTATTAATGACCTCAATATTGTTAAATTGCAACTTAAGTGATTGTCAGTGTTGATTATTGTTATTAATTGTAAGTTTCATCAGTTTCGAACTGACGGCGCTTTAAATTAGTTTGTTGACAGAAAACTATAGGATCGACTGTGATAGATATCTCATAGATGGCGCCACGTTTTAATTTTGAAAATAGTTTATCATAATTTTGATAACTGAGCCATAGTAACGCGTGGCCGGGACAACTAGTATACCTAATATAAATATAATATGGATAACAGAGCCTACTGCCGGTAAGCCATTATCAATAGGTAGGTTAAAATGTATTTATTGGCATATAACACTGATGGGGGGCACTGATGAGGGGCGACACACGCCGGGTAGAGAAATGAAGTCCATTGGCAGTACCTCCTCCCTGGCCAAAAGGTGTGTGAACAAAACCTTGGGGTTTTTAGTCAGTAAGAATCTGACACACCGATCTCCGCTGCCCGGCGTTGAGGTAGCAACCCCATCACAGATTTTCCCCGTGTTAAAAAAAATAGTTCATTATCAAATAAACGGTCGCATTCCAAAGTCCCGGTATCGCGTTACATCGGCCCGGGACAAAAATAGACTAAATCTATATAACGCTTCAGAGTTATTTCTGTCTGCTGATCAACGTTGTACAACTCCTTCCATCATTTGCAAAATCGCTAACACATCGATTGTAAGAAATGTTCTTTTGAGAGCAGTTGTTGTTTCAGTATGTAGAATCTTGTAGCTTGTCAGTAACAAGCGGTTTCTTTTATGTTAATAAAATATTAGTCGCGTGTACCGGTGGTGTTTTTTTTATTCATTATTTCAATTCAACTCAAAACTCTCTGTATAATGCTAATCTTGTACTTTTAAAGAAATACCAAATAATTGTAGTCGTTTACTTAAACTTATATGATAGTTTTGAGCTAAATTTCATCAGGTATTTCAACCTTAAATATGCTTATTTGAAAGACGAAAGACACATTTTCTACTCCTTGCTCATACATTTTGTCGAGTGTTATTTTATTCAACGTTATTCAACACTTTCAACAGAAGAGGCAGGTAGTTAATACATATATTAGTTTTGAAGTGATGATGTCACAATTATAGCGTATTCAACTTCAATCTCGCAAATATAGGTTCAAATCCTGTAATAACCGGACCTCCAGTAGGGACAACTTTATGAGGAAAGTGTAGCGTGGTGGTAGCTTTTTAACACTTTTATCTTGTAAATTTGTCGTCAGACATACTATATAGTCGTCTTCTGGTATCTGCATTTAATAGTTATTTCATTTCTAGATTGAGTAACTTAACAATGAGATTATGCTCAAATAACAATACTTTTAAATTATACATGTCGAAAAATTTTAGCAATTATCGATATTCTACTAGAGGTGCAATACAATGGAAGTGTAAATCTAAAGAATTGGAATGAATGTAGAATTGCGTTTAATATTCAACAGTAACATTCGTGAAATTCAAATTAATTTCAAGTAAAAGCAATTACAACACGTGATTCGCTATCAGTCAACAGATTAGAACCGCTATGTAAAAAGGAAATAAACTCACTGCATCTTAAGCAACTGATTGCTCTCAACATTCTTTGTACATTTGCTAGACGGAAACGAATTTGGGAATATCAAAAGTTATTGTGTCTGGCAAAATAACAGACGTCGAAATTTCCTTTCTAAATAACCTGAATCGAGGATTTGATTTTGTTATATTGTCTGTTACTTTTAAATTTTGTAATTTTTTTAGAATAAGTAATCATAATTTGGTACTTCTCTTTTTTGATAATAAACGCCGTATCTTATAGTTACCTTTTGTTGCATTCTTTGAAAGTTAACATGTTTTTCTTTGTGTTAGGAACATGTATTCTCATTATCAGCTCAATTGTGTATTACAGTTTCAAGAATTAAATCAGGAGAGTAGTTGATGAGGTACCATTACTAAGTCACACAACATTTTGGCATCATACGAATAAAGTTTTGCCAAAATGCTGTTACAACAATATTTTAACCGCTTAACATCATTCTATTTTCACCGACATTGTGTAGCTCCTACTTTCAAGATACCACTATTGTGTTCGTGAAGATCGAAGTTCTTTGGTCCCATGGGAAATAGATTTATTATATCCTAATCAGACTATATTTCAATAATACATCATTATTTCAAAACAGATAACTTATATTATTTAAGGCTAAACAATACGAGAAAGAAGCGTATTTGGTGGATAAATCTTTTATTTTATTGGGCATTCATTCACATGTAACCACACAGATTTTCCGTGAACAACCATTGTAACTATATGTTAAACTAGCTGTACCCGCAACTTCGTCCGCATGAATCCTTATGTAAAAGACAGCGATTAATAAAGTCATTTGACTTATCTACTTTTCTCTCGTACTTATGTCGTGTCGTCATTAAAAGTACAATAACTTTTGATAAACCGAACTGGTTTTAATGAAAAAAAGACTAAATGTTACTCGAACATATGCTTTATGATCTTCTTGGTGAGGTTTTATCATGAACCCAGTACTTTAGCAGTGATACGTGGTCAAACAGACAGAAAGATATTTCTAAAAGTGATTGAAATGTATTATATTACTTATTCCAAGATACATGCAACATTTTTTTTTCACAAAATTCTAAAAAGTACAGACACGTTAGATTTACATTCTTATTATATGTCTAAATGTTCGCACCAGTCCATAAGCTATATATACTCGTTTATAAGGAAAAATAAAACAACTCAGTACCCTTTCTGCTTATAACTTCACGTTTACTAATCTAAAATAATTGTATAATACTTAATATAGTATTTACCATCAAAACAAAAAAGAAGCAGACAATAATATCTATTTATTAACACGGAAAGCAAAAACTTTATACCCCTTATTATGGTTGTTGTTATTATTATGTTCCAGTCTGAACAGCGTGAGAGAAATTATCTCGCTTGTACCAGGCAGTATGTATGCCGAATACTATAAACCCCGAGGTCGAAAGGTCACAGTATAAGCAAATAACTTCACCTCAAGAAACAGATGTTTCTACAGTCAACAATGGATTGTTGCCAAGCGACAATTTGGCAAACCGCTTGAGAAGTCTATCAATATATTGGTTCAATAATAATTTCTGTACTATTTCATGTACATGTCGCATTAAACTCATAAAAAGCCACGAGCTGTCAGCTAGAAAGTTATATTAAAGCACTACTCCAAACAAACATTGTTATTTATAACAGAAAATCTCATAAAATATCAAAAATGCAGCTAATACATATTTGAAATGTTGCCAAACATGCAGTAGTTAAATTTGCAGAAAGTACTTTCTCGAGTCTGAATATATTTAGGATTAAGTATCTTAACTCGTATAGAAAAAGTAAACTTTACCGATAATGGCTCAGTTGATAGCGTGTTCGGACACTCGGTCGATGAACGTAGGTTCGAATCCTTATAACTAAATCGCAGCTTTCAGTGAAGGAATGCATGATGATAAAACTATAGCATGGTGGTAGGAGTTTCTCTAAGTGCGTCTGGCTAGCTGCTATTCTTGCGGTGAAAACCTGTCGCCAAGCACCTGTTGGTGTGATCCGGCAGCTGTACTTGAGAGCCACTCCTCTCTTTGCTTAGCGTGTTAAGAGAATCTTTCGTCACATTATTATTTGACATCACATGACATTGTGATCAAACGCTCATACTTATGAAGTACAAAAAAATACATATAGGTACCTAAAAGCAGAGCTTCGGTTTTATACATTTTTCTATAAAAACTATCTTAGGGAGTTTAATATTCATTACATTTTTTTTACTACACAATAAAATGAAAACCCCTCAGTTATAAAAACACGTTAAAAACACATTTTAGCTTACATGTTTCTCTCCGGTAGAATAAATCAGTCACTAATAAACAGACGTCTCATTTTTCTAGTGTCCCTCAAGTTTCCCCAAAAACTAGCAAATTAGGAAAACTCGTATTTTTTTGGGGTAAACTGATAGCACTATCTGATGGTAAGCACAGCACGAGGCATGATCAACAGCGACCACCGAGGGTTCAGTAATTCGCTGTCGCTTGTATCCATCATGACATTACAATCTTGTATATATCGGATTCATATTTACTGATCCCAGATCATGACAGACTAAAAAAAAGTTATTCAGACGCGTTTATCACCAATATACGTATAGTGGTATCAAGCCAGAGGGGCATAGACTTCTACCATCTTGCGTGGTTACTGCACATACACTGGATTTCGTAAATAATAAAGTATAAATGAAAATCTTCACCAATGCAAATGTACATGAACGTGTTGGTATGTTAATACAAAAAGAAAAAAAATGAACAGTCACCAATCGCAGAAATAACGTACAAATAGATTTGTTAAAAATAATAAATCAAAATCAAAATATACTCTATTCAATTTAGGCCCTGAGAAGGCGTTTATGAACGTCAAAGCTACCACCGGTTCGGAAAACCACCCAGTCATCGAGAAGAACCGGCAAGCAACTCGATCTGGTTTATCTTTTAATGTTATATATTTTTACAATAACATAAATATTTACATTCGTTATTAGTGAATGCACAGAGAGGGGCGTCATTTCCAGACGTCACAATCGTTCACATATTGATCCACCCTATAATAGCCTTTAGATATTAAAACCCGCTTGACATGGTTCTTGAACTCAGTATCCGGCAAATCGGCAATGTGTTTTGGGACTTTGTTATAAAACCTAACACCATTACCTAAAAAACCGTTTTTGGACTTAGTGAGCCTGAAGCATGCAATCACCAATTTATTGTTGTTTATAATAAGCTAACTGTATTTAAACTAGCTGTACCCGCAGCTCCTCACGCGTTTTTTTACTCGTATTAAAGAATTATAAAATTGTGAGACTATGTACAATTACAGAAATGTTCTTTAAAGACAACTGCAAGTACGACGCGTACGCCACTTACAGTAACATATAACGTGTACATTAGATATATAGATACTAACAGCGTGTCAAATCAGGTTTGTCATCAGCAACATATTTGAAACCTTAACCCACAATATAACGACCTCAGTGCTCACTTACACTGTATAAGGAAGTAATGAAACAATAACTTAAAATATTATTATAAAGATTTACATTTAATATATATTGCCATTATAATTAAGCTTTTGTAACTATACAAAAAATAAACGCGTGTCTGTTCCGCAAGAAATTGTATTATGGAACTCTTTACGTAGTACGTTTATAACCTAAGATCTTATTAGGAAGACCTCTATATCATTAAAGTTATCAGTGCTTGCATTGTTGCGTTTCGTTCGGTCAGTGAGAGCGCCGGAGGACCACCTCCCCTCCCCTTCCCCCTTCCCTTACTCCCCCTGTCCCCCAAGACAGGTTGGCAACACACTTGCGACTCCCCTGGTGTTGCAAGTGTCTATGGACGGTGGTGATCACTTAACATCAGGTGACCCACCTGTCCGTTTGCCCCCTATGACATAAAAAAAATTATAATATCGAATTGTAAACAATAAGCTGATAATTATTTCTCTAATTAAAAATAAAGAATGAGTTGAAATCTTGCTAAATTTCATGCAGACAAAGTCGCGGGTAATAGCTAGTCTAAAATAGAATAAGCTCAATTACTTTTTATAAGGTTCGCTATCTACCAGTGAAAGTCCCGTGAAAATCGGTCTAACTGTTTTGGTGATAGCAAAGCGAGCGAAGCCATGATTAAGAGCTAATCTAAATTAAAATAAATTAAATTACTTTTTACAAGGTTCGCTATTTACCAGTAAAAGTTCCATGAAAATCGGTCGAACTGTTTTGGAGAAAGCGTTGTGGGAGAAGCCTTGGTTAACAGCTAGTATAAACTAAAATTGCTTGAATTACCTTTTATAAGGTCAGCTTTCTGCCAGTGCAAGTCTTGTGCAGATCGATCGAACCGTTTTGGAGATAGCACTGCGGGCGAAGCCACGGTTAACAGCTAGTATAAACTTAAATTGCTTGAATTACTTTTTATAAAGATAGATAGATATCTGTCAATGTAAGTTTCGTGAAGATCGGTCTAACTATTTTGAAGATAGTATTGCGGACGAAGCCACGGTTAACAGACAGACCGACAAAAATTTTAAAAATTGCATTTTTGTTATCAGTAACGTGTATACTTTCGTACCCAATCAGTAAGAAAATATTATTTTGATAATACATACACACACTACATTTTTATTATATGTATAGATATAGAAGATTAAACAGCAGAAAATTTAAACACGGATTTAGCACGTTCCTTTAACTAGGTACAATGAATGTGAGTGACTTTGTCGCTGACGACATAACGTATGTATTAAGTATATTTATATAACACATGATTTAGTCATAGGTGATCCGGGGGATGTAAACTGAACGTCGGAAACCGCGGCAATGAAACAATTGACGTCAGCGATGTAGAGAAAGTGACGTCAATACACCGAGCAATTGAGCGTATCAATATCTATATAAAAAAAACAATCGTCGAATATATGTAAATGTATAGATGTAAAGAACATGTTTGAAATATCGCAGCAACATATGAAAATTTTGGGTTAAAAAATCTCCATACAAGACATCTTCAAGAACATTGAGAGATATTACAAATTGCCGTTCAGTTGTTTTGTTCGCATTTTATTTTGTTACTAACTTAGTCTTACTGTAAAAGGAAGAATTGGCCTCATTTTCTTCGTTGGTATGCACCCATTCGAAACACGAGTTAACAGCTATTTACAAATAATATTGTTGAAGTTATACTTCTTTTGGCGCGTTAGGGAAAAATGACGAGAGTAAATTTTTACGATGCGCGCGCACACCGTCACCAAAAACCGACACCCAGAAGTTAGCTATAGTCAACATTTTGTTTGTTTGTATTTGTTGTTTATATTTTTTGTATTAAAACTTTCAATGTATTAAATACCTTTTTTCTATTGTTAGTGTCGTTTTTTCTACAAACGTAGAATAAGGCGAAAGATAAAATTTTTGAAAAGATTTTTATCTTGTTACGCCAAAGAAGTATAACTTCTAACGCGTGTATATAAGCACACACACACTTTTTTTTTCTTTTTTATTGTTCATAAGATTTAGCGTTTCACCACAATCATACCTGATGTTACCTGATTCAAAGCGGCAATACGCTAAGCCTAATGAGAACTTACTATTCAGTGAAGCGACAGGAACAAATCGACAAGTCCTTGGTGATAAACTCCCTTGATTTGATTTGAGGTAGCGATCTAAGCGAAGATTAGAATAAGCCTTACACCATAATATGGCTTCAACAACTTATTTATATTTTAAAAAAAACGTCTTGGTGCTCTCACAGTTTGACCGGTGGAATATCAATGAGATGTCCGCAGGTTCGAACCCTGGTTTTTTCATAATTTGCGTACATTTAGTAATATATTGGTAACACTATCGGCTGAGGGTGAAGAAACCTGAACCTGAACGATATTCTTTTAGTACCACTGTATGTGGAAAAATATAGAACTGTTTCAAAGTCTGAGATTGCCAATACGTCGTGGCATGGCAGGGTGATTACGCCCATACCTTCCTTCGGGAAGTAGCTTATGGCCCTGCAATGAGTCTCTTACATGCTGATGATGAACCTTATTTTTCTTCATTGAAAGCATGGCTCATATAGGATTCGAACCCAACTCAATCGACGCGCTCTCCTAACACTCTGCCACTGAGTCATAATTGCTAATCAAGATGATCTCAACATCCTATATCGTAGGTTTATCTTTAAGCAGAAGTTACTCTCAAAAAAGCCTTAGAAAATTACTATTACATAAAACAAAAATACATTAAAATTATCCATAAAATGTAGAGACTTGCCAACAGAAATTTCTCAATAATTTTAAACAGCATAATTTTATCAAATAGTTGTAGTATCTAAAGATATTTGTGGTTTCATAGTATACATTAAAATGAAAAAAACATGTTAAGAGTTGACAATGAGCCAAGAGCTAACCTCTTTACATGCTTATTCACTTTCATATAGCACTTTGAAACATTATCGATATTTTATCCTCTGTCTATATTTATGAATTCCAAATGATCTGATCTTTCATTTGTTTATTTGTTTCCGATTGTGTATACAACCTGAATAAAAATGACATCCACAACCGATGCAATTACTTGAAAGTTCTTTAGTAGTATCCGGATGTTTTAGATTTCATTACTCAAACTGAGAATTATTGCTTAACTTTATTAGAACTGACCAATATAGTAGTAGGGGTGAGGAGCAAGTCATTGCCTTTACATATATTTCGGATGGTATTTGTGAGAATAAAGTTGTATGTTATGTCACAAGTATTTTATTTCTGTGTAACAACAGTGTTGTTGTGCAGCGTAACTGAGTGCTTGAACGCGACTGACTATCAAACTATTTTATAAATCTAACTCAATTCAAATGCGTCGATTCGCACATAATAAGTAGGGCGATATACTCGTAAAACTTACGAAATGTACGTAACCGTATAATAGTAAATGTTACAAAAAAAAAGTCGAGATACTCATAAGGACTGCTA
Source organism: Antheraea yamamai (assembly GCA_036509395.1). Taxonomy (NCBI): domain Eukaryota; kingdom Metazoa; phylum Arthropoda; class Insecta; order Lepidoptera; family Saturniidae; genus Antheraea; species Antheraea yamamai. The sequence goes on from AP028436.1 coordinate 1,230,413, forward strand.
ACAGAAGTGAAAACCCAAAACAATGGAATGTTTATTCTTTTGAATTTACATATTAATAATAGTGTGAATGAGAATATTGAAATTTCAGAATTTATTTATTGAAATGACTGACATTACCTTGTGTAGTTTTCATATATTTTGTTACTCGCAGCAATAATTATATACATTTGTATAAAGTATATTAATCGATCAAACGTCTGATGAGCTGCAAAATATCAATATTACGTGTACACAGGCCAGTACACTACGCGGCGCTAGTCTGAACTCTGATGCAAGCCGCGCAAGTACAATACGGCCCGTCGTGCTTACGTAGCATGTCATGATGCGATATTATAAATTTATCTCCTGCCAAAAATATCGCTCAACGCGCCTAAAGATGTTTTCATTTCCAAAATAAAATAGGTACATACAACTGAAGTTTAGTTACGCAGTGTTAATGTTTTCAATTCGCCTAAAATTGTGCGTTCTGATTATATATTAGGCCTAGATTTATATATGAACTGTAGTATCCCGTAGAAGTGTAACTATGATCTCATTCCGAACACCATGAGCGCGACTTGGCTCCGCGCCAGAGTCACGAACTACATTGACGAAATTTTTTTTTAAACTAACACATCTTTCAATGTTGTTACACACTTATATATTTCGAGTTCATGGCAATTAGTACGTCCATTTCTTTCAGGAGGGTAGTTTTTTAACCTTTTTCTATAATTGAGTCGTTATAGTTCCTAATATTTTAAGTTATTTTTCAAGATATTAAAAAAATTAGACATGTTATATAAACGATTAAAATTGAATTTAGTCCATTTCCAAATATCTTAATTAATGGTAAATTCAAAATGTAGAAAATTACGTTTACTTCTTTTATGTTATGATGTAGAAAAAGGTCTTACTAGGAACTATAGATGTGGTTTTTTTTAATTGTATTATTCTTACTTGAGTATTTCTGGTGAAACCATATCCAAGAAATCTCTCGTCGTGCGCAGGCACTGTGTCAGGAGCCACGTAGAATGGCTCGTAAAGGAGCTCGAAGTTAGTCACATTGTGACTGATATGCGCTTCTGTACTCTCATTGCCGCCGCTTGCTTCCCATCTAAACGAAGCAATACGATTTTATTGCCTGACCTTTTCAAATCTACTATTACGATCGACAATGTATGTCCGTAGAAACTTAGATAATCTTAATTTAGCAAAAGACCGACATAATCGAAATACTAGAAACAATAACAAACTGATCACTATATATATCAGGCTCACCAAGACCAGTAACGGTTTTCTAGGTAATAGTGCCAGGTTTTATAACGAAGTCCCAAGCACATTACCGATTCGCCAGATAGTAAGTTCAAGTACCATGTCAAGAAAGTCTTAATGCATAAAGGCTATTATAGGTTGGATCAATATGTGAACTATAGAGACGTCTAGAAATGATGCCTCTCTCTGTGCATCCACTAAAAACTAATGTAACTGTATACGTCTATAAACATATGTTGTGCTATGTTATGTATAATGAAAAGATAAACCAGAATGAGTTTCTTGCCGGTTCGTTTCCGATGGGTGGGTGGTTTTCCAAACAACTGTAGTTTATACGTTTATAATTGCCTTTTAGTGGCCTAAATTGAACAAAGAATTTTTAATTTATGATTTTAACATTTAAGAGAAAAATCATAGAGTTGACAGAAATTTCCAAAAATTCACTCAACACATTTGAATAGGTTCATATTTAAGTAACTATTTTCAAAACTCTGTCCTCAAGCAACGATCAACTATAACTATAGCGATCCTAACTAATATTATAAATACGAAAGTGAGATTATTAGTTTGTTACGCTTCCAGCCCAGAACTAGTCAACCCATCATCACGTAATTTTGCATACACTTTGTCACAAATAAAGACAAGAAAATAGGGTACCTTTTATCTAGCAAGAAATGTACTGTTTTCAAGAAATAGGTCATAAATCTACGACGAATGAAACTGCGGTTAAAAGCTAGGCTAAACTAAAATTCATAATTACGAATTCACTCAGTACATTCAACTCACCTTGAGAAATTTGAAGCATACTGATTATAAATGAACACTTTTCTATGAAAAGGTATAGCTAGCTTGTTCCTTGAGAGCCTCAACAGTTCCGACTTATTGGCCGGAAAGTTGGCCACTCTCTGATCTAACTCGTATGTTGGAACTACATACGCACACAGGGTACACTTTGGTGCCGCAGCTAAGAACTGTAAATTAAGTACGAGGTTTAGTCTAAAACTTATACTTCTCTTAAAATTAACGTGTGTATTCTATTTTCATTAATAAAATTTTAATAAGAACATCTATACTTATAAGAACAAAAAATTAGGATTACATCCATATTATGGAGCTCAGAAAAGAAATAGAATTATAATTTTAAGCTATACGTGGTCAAAGTTTTACCAAAAAGTTAAAACAATTACTATAATCAAGTATATAGCAGTTGAGTCACACCTTGTCCAAAGCCCCGGCCATGCCTTTAGAAGGAACAATATCCACATCGACCAGAAAAACGTAAGGCGTCTGACAATTCTTCCGTGCCTGGTTCCTTAGATGGTTCTGTGGGTACGGATGTCTCGCTCTCCAAGCCACAGTATCTGCTCTTCTTCCACCAGGAGGCAAGGGTTTCGCATCACAATTCCTAGCCCAGTTTGGCACTGCTCCCTGATACCCCGGTCTATCTATTGGCGTTGCAACATGCAGTGCTACTCTTGAATATATTTCAGGTTGGCATCGAAATAACCAGGTCGTGAAAGCTCTTAACAACCTCAACTCATCACCAGCAACATAAACCGCTACTGATATGGGACCGGTCCAATGAGATGCTATCCTTAACAGCTCGTGGAGTCTTTCTATCGAACTCTGAGTTGCTAAGCACACGCGATTGTTGGCTGATACTTCAGAATACAAATCTCCAACGGCAGCATAGTCGAAGAGTCTGAACGAACGAGATGCGTCCCATCTGCCAAGTCTTAAATCAATCTTTGCGATGGGATCGTCATCGACTGCACTATTTGGAGCTGTTTCGACGCAAGGCTCGCAGGTTAGAGGGTCAGTGGGCGGTACTGTGGTGTATACTGGGCACGAAGGTGGGTGAAGAAGCCACATGTTGGCTACAGCGTTGTAAAACACCAAAGCTATCGCTATGATCGTTACCAAACTCCATTGACATCGCCAGGACCACTATAAAAAGCATATTATATTTTTCAGCAGGTATTAGAATAGTGGAACTAATTCAATCTTAAAACTGCACTTCAGCTAGTGGCAATTAAAATATATTCAAATCTGGTGAGAATTCATCAACAGTCAAATCTAGGAACCCGTAAACCTACGTATGAGTAGCTATATTAATACTATCTTGAAATGGAATAAAGCGCCTTACAGTAACGCGTTTTTCATAAACTGTAAGGTAGTCGTGACCCAGACACCTGTTGTAACCCTCCTACTTCGGTCGAGCAATTTTCTCTCTACTCGCAGAATCTCATGCAGATAAGATAGCTATGGTATCACGGCTTACTCCCGAAAACATTTACAAAAATAAACATAAGTTACTTACCACCTTCTCTCTCCTCAGCCTCGGCATGGGCCTCCCCAGTGCAGTGTAACGCATCACACCACACCTTCAGCACTCCATTCATCATTTAACCCTCCGAGATTTTGACATTCTCAACTGCTGGGATTTGCGAGGGTCTTACACCAATTAAATGTTTCTAAAAACAAAAAAAGAACCGACATTAATATTTGTCGCATTATTAGTTGTCGCAGCATTGCTACCGGCAAAAAGAGTAAATGCGTGTCGGTATTCTTTGTTTAAGGTCTTAGATAGAGCAATATCAGTGTCGACATTGTAAAAGTCACATCTTCCTGCAATAGAAACGTTTGTTTTTTTGTTTGAACTACACCTTGAAAAGTTAAATCTGAAACTAATAATAAAGTGAATGAAAAAGCAAAAGAGCTTATGTTTTTAGTTTTATTTTAGGTAACGAATCTTCTAGTCCTTATAGATTATTACTGCCACTGTCGAGTAGGTGATAATATTACAAGTTCCTTGTGATAAATTTCCATGGAGTTCTCATTTCCCATCCACTTCACTTGTGTACAATAACCGAACTATACGTAAAACACCACCAATATTACAAAATATAGAGTTAAATAACACATGATTATGAATCATTACATAGTATAAAACAAAGTCCCCTACCGTGTCTGTCTGTCTGTCTGTTCGCGATAAACTCAAAAACTACTGAACGGATTTTCAAGCGATTTTCGCCAGTAGATAAAGTGCTTCATGAGGTACGTTTTGGTATATATATAATTTGACAAGGATTTTTTTTTACAATCAGTGCGGAACAAGGTCTGCCGGGCCCGCTAGTAATATATAAAATCCACTACATGACAGGAGAACATCCCGCCAAAAACTCCCTAATTAATTTTATTAGTAATTCCAGTCCACATATACGTCAAACAATTATTAAACGTTTGTGATCCAGATAGTTGTAACAGCAGTCGATCAGTGTCAAGCGAAACTAAAAAAGAAATATCAACTAAAGAAAACTAACGATGCGCTCCGGTTTCACATGGGTGCAATATATGGAGCCATAAATGTCTAAATGATTTAGAGCAATATTTTAGCGCTTTAATATTTGTAATTCATCAAAATCATAGAAAATATTTTGAAATCGTTTCACAAACATCTTATCGTTGCGCGTAATTTGAAATCCATGATAAGGTATTAAGCAAAATAATATGTTGTTAAGGAAAATTTCATTGTAACTAAAAGAAGACGATTGTAAATTTAATGTATTTTTGTAAAAATATGTACGTTAAAAAGATAAACCCGATCGAATTTTCTGCCGTTTCTTCTCGATGACTGTATTGTCTTCCGAACTGGTAGTAATTTTGATATTCGCTAGCGCTTTCTCGGGGCCCAAACTGAATAAAGTGTTTTTTCGCTTTAACAATAAGTCTTGAGGAGGATTTTAGCAAATTCAAATTATTTTTGGAGATATGGCTGTTTTTCTGACACGGCATCCAAACCGGCTCGGCCGGAACAATTCGAACAAAAGACGTTAGGGACTCTCTGTTTTCTCGTAAAACCTTTTGTGCCTTTATATATATATATTGTGGAGTCGAGGAATATACAATGTATGCAGCAGGAATAGCAGATTGAATAAATGTAAATTTAAAATATCATTTCATGACTTACTTAGACTGTGGGGTACTTTACGCGTAACTTTAAACACGTATTTCTTGAACATAAAAAAAAAGAAAACTCATGAAGAGTGGTACAATTTTTTTTTGAGGCAGTCACCATTTTTATAATAAAAAAAAATCTATTTTTTTAATTGCTACGGTAGACCGTACTCAGACCTACCTATCAATATTATTTTATTAAAAGGTTTCAGTACGGCTTTAGATAGCGCCAATATACTACTAATGCTAGTAAAATACTGAAAACCTATGCCCCAATATAATAGCGTGTAACCATGAAATATTATTCGTGAGATAACACTACCAAACGTTATATTATTAAAGTTCCATCAAAATTATCTATTGTTTGGAATACTATTCATTTAGCTTCACTCCATTGTTACCATCGAAATTCTTATAATCGCTCATAGCATTCCCAATAACCCATTAATTTTGACTATGCAAGCTTTTCACTGTTGATTATTAAGGGTAAGACCGAACAAAAGTATTGACAGAATTTATAAAATACTTCAATTAAGTTGCGAAAGATGCTGGACGGATAGTCTTACTTAGAATAGTGGTTAAGTAGGTTCCAAATCAGCAAATGCCCTGTAACAAGCTGCAATTTCATTCCTATGTTATCTTACACTGAAATCTAAAGTTCATTGTACATTTTTAACCAAGCTTTTTCATCGATATTATCAACAGCTTTTCAAAATTACGAAATTTATTCAGATACTATCTGTAATCTATTTGAAATAAATTCGAACTCAAAAACCATTTATTTACACAGGAAAACATGATCACTCAACTCAAAAAATAAATCCATTTATTGTTGTAGACTTATAATTTACATAAATCTAACTAATTGTTGAATTGCGTGATCCATATTATTTTTTGAATAATTATCTCCTTTGTATTTATATTAGTAATGAGATAATTTACTAACCATTAATGTTTGCTTTATTGTATTACGAGGTTAATAATAACGCCATATTTAATATTATTATTTTTTATAATATAAATTTAAAGATATTTAAAATCTTACCTATAATAATGATTAGTCCAATACATTATCCCAAAATTTGCATTCACTAAAGATCCATATATAATTTGAGGTTAACTATTAACATTCGTATAGTAATATAATTATTTAATATATATATATATATATATATACTTTAACGATGAAATAAACCATGTATTTATGTCATTTGTACAATAACAATCGTTTCTTTTTTAATAGTGCTTAATAAAAACAATGGTTTGTTAGTTAGAATTTGTATCGCGCATGTCGATCTGCCGGTCATGCGCGTTAAAGCCTTAATAATTAAAATTATTATTTCACAAAATTTCACAATGTGCCAGAGAAAGAAAACGAAATTTATGATTTACATTTCCTAAGATACACGATACTTAATTGTGTGCGAACTATAAACCAAAACTATACACGAATTTAATGATATATTTATTTTTACACAATATTACCGTGGGAAATAAAAATGTAAGTATATTACACATTCTTTATGAGAATTGGTGAACGTTTGATAACCTCTGTCATTCACACATGTTTACCCGATAACGGTACTCCACCGAGCCATATGGTGGGAATGTGAAAAAGTGATAATTAAGTACTAATTATCGATAAACACATGCGTCACACCAATATGTTCATTGTACTTGATTCCCCTATCGAGCCCGAAGTTATTTCATGATGTAAATTGAGCTAAAATTATAAATAACTGCCAGAATTTATTGATAACCAGATTCATGTTAATATTGTGATTGTCGAAGGTTCGTATCCAACCGAGTACCTATCAAACAACATATGGTGCTGAAACCATACTATTTATTATAGTTGCATAATGATAATTCCTTTCATAATAAATTCAAGGCCTTTTTGTGGTTCGAATCTGTGTTTTTGGATACCGCATCCATACATGTTATCACTATACCATCGTCGATTTAAATTTGATGATGCTATATGAAGTCAGTCGTACATTTATGCAACTTTACTATAGATTATATAATTAAGTATATAAGTTTTTTTTTTCAAATTTACATACATATATATTTTTTTAATAATTAGAACTCTCACTGATCACCCTTTTTACGTAGTTATAGAAGTTTTTAATAATACACAACAGAAAGAATAAAACGTCCAGCGTTCAATGTCAAACTGACAGAATTTGACAATTATTCAAGTTATCTTCTGTTCACACCACGATGTTTTTATTAGAGGATAACCTAAATATAGTAATATAAATAAACCGCGTTCTGATAACAATTAAAGCAAAATGTTTAAAATTCCAGAATGGGAGAAAGATGTACCGAAAGGTACTGACACATTTGGAAGGAACACCAAAGTAAGGCAGTGTTACCTTAGTATTTTTGTAAAGGTTTTAAAAATCATTGATATGAAGCTTTGAAATACAACACAAAAGCCAATTGTCTTTCTTCTAAGAATAGTAAGGTTTCAATGGTAAATAGTAACAACCGACGACATGTTTAAACTAATTGGACAGTTTAGTAAATTGGATCTTGGCATTTGTAATAGTAAAAGAAAATTCTTTAAAATCTCTAATTATTGTGACTTGGGTTTCATACTTCAATAAAAAATACTAATAGAAGATTTAGCCATATTGCTTGAAAAGAAATGTAAATATTAATATTATAATTATGTTGATATGCCTACAACTATAAGGACAATCATACTATCATACTAATATTATAAGGAGGTAAAGTTTGTGATGTTGTAGGGGGTAATCTCAGGAACTACTGGTCCACTTGGAAAAATTATTTTAGTGTTATATAGGTCATTTATCGAGGAAGGTCCATACTAATATTATAAAGAGATAATGTTTGTAACATTGTATGGGTAATCTCAGGAACTACTAGTCCGATTTGAAAAATTCTTTCAGTGTTATATAGCTCATTTATCGAGGAAGGTTATAGGCTATATATCATCATGCTAAGACCAATAGGAATGGAGCACTATTGAAGAATGTTTCAAAATTGGGGTTCTTTTCCTCTTGAGAGCTTGTGCTGCATGTTAACATTAGCCCAAAGTAATTATTCCATGTGGACGAAGTTACAGACAGAGGCTAATGATGAAATAAAAACAATGAATATATAAACTGATTATGGAAAATTTATTAATATGTTCTTAATACTTTTGATGATGCTATTCTATTATAATTTATTGTTTTTTTTTTATTAAATAATACATATTGTAACAGTTACATTTATCATATTTATATTCTCAGAATGTTATTTACAGAAAAAAAAGGAAACTTTATCTGGAAAACCACTAAATAAAAGTGTTCCGGAAAATAATAAGAAAAGCTCTATTTTAAATGGAATGGATAAACATAAATCAAAGAAAGTAAAGCATATTAAAAAGGATTCAAAGCAAAGAACTCCCATTAATAAAATAGCAAAGAGTGTGAACTATGCTAATACAAATAATGTTAATGGAATAAAAGGTAAATTAAAAAATAAAACAAAGAAAGCAGACAAGATTAAGAAAATATTAAAAACAATAGGAAATGTTGAAACAAATAATGGAGAACAATATGAAACCGCTTTTGTAAAGAAATTTGTGAAATCACAATTAGAGGACAAAAGAAAGAATGGTAAATTATTAAATACACATAAACAGATTGTAGAAACTGAAATAACTGCAAGTAATCATAAATTAAATGGTGACAATTATCCTAATAAATCTGTACATGATCTGAAGAATAAAACTGGTTCAAAAAATAAATCAAAGAAGAGATTAGATAATGAAATTTCTTTGCCACTGTCAAATAGTCATATTCAAAGTAATGTAAACAAGAAAGGATTGAAGCGCAAATATAACAATAAAACTGACACAGGAAAAGATCCAGATGCTGACAGTAGCTTAGAAGGACAAAACTTAAACAGTGATTTGTTAGATGAGGCAATAATAAATGCAAAAAAGAAGAAATTAAGTGAAGCATTTGAAAATGATGACAGAGAAGACTTGCTTTTTGCTGAAACTAAACAGAATATGGTTAATACAATGAATAACAAAGAGAAATTTACAAATAAGAATAAAGTAAATTCCAAGGCAATTATAAATGGTAAAACTGCAAGTGACAAAAAGAAAGAGAGTATAAAGAAATTGTTGGAAAATGAAAGCCATCGACGACCTATAAATATTAGTGGAAATAATTTACGAACAAGAATGATGGAGAGACTAAAAGGTGAGTAGGACTTGGCACATTTCTTTTCTAACTAATTATGCCTTCAATTGCCTGTCTCTGTATTATTAGACTTATATTTTCGGGTATTACTTATCCCTGACTGGATTATGTTCAGTGTACATGCAGTGAAAACTGTAATCATCATTATCATTGTTCAGTTCTTAAATTGTTTTTATTAATTGCATTTTAGATGATATTAATAATATAATCTAAATACCATTACATTTAAACGTATTTAGATTATATTATATTAATAATCATTACATAGTATAAAACAAAGTCTCCTACCGCGTCTGTCTGTTCGCGATATACTCAAAAACTACTGAACGGATTTTCATGCGGTTTTCTCTAGTGGATAAAGTGATTCATGACGCAGGTTTTGGTATATAATTGGTTAAGGATTTTTTCATAATCAAGGCGAGACAACGTCTGCCGTGTCTGCTAATATAATCTAAATAGGTATTACTTTCTTAATAATTACTGTCACTTTTTGTTGTATATCAGATATGAAAATAATTGTATATATTAATAATAATGATCTAATTATTTATATGTCATCTATGTAGTAGATATACATTATACCCTTGACATATTAGTATAATGACAAAAAAATTAATATAAAATGAACACAACATATATAATTTAAAAATAAACTTATTTATATGTTGCCAGTTGCAATTAACTAAAACACTTGGTGCATTAGTTGAGTTGAACAATTTAACAATATTTTTCATTCTATGAGGTATATGTTTACATCCACTTTATTTTCAGCTGCCCAATTCAGATACCTCAATGAAAAGTTGTACACATCATCAGGATCGGATGCACAGACGTTGTTCCAAAGTGATCCTGCAGCATTCCAGACTTATCATGAAGGTTACAAGCAGCAGTTGAAGAAATGGCCTGTCAACCCATTGGATTTTATAGTAAAAAGAATACAGAAAATGTAAGATGAATCTCAAGTGATTATTTCGACAATGTATTAGGGATAGGGAAATTATCTTAAAATTGTAGATAACTTAAATGTGTGAAATGTGTTTTTATCAAAATCACACTTGATGTTAATTAAGTGGCAATGTCTTAAATATAGATAAAAAAGTTTTGTTTCTGAAATGCAAACACCAATGAATGCTTAGTGCCAGATTTTAAACTTGAACAGAGTTTGATTGAAGAAGGCGTTACTTTGTGGAAATTTTATATATAAATCAGTTGTACAATATATTAGGTCTTTACCTATGAAATTGTCGTTTTGTATGAAAAAATTGAAACAAATTTTTTTCATGTATTTTTTATTTGTATTAATCGAAGTAATCACCCATGCAATCAATGCATCTTTGCCAACGCAGTGGCAGTTTATTGATGTCCTTCTTAAAGAAATCAGCTGGACGGGAGGCAACAAATTCTTCAAAGGCATTTTGTACTGCCTCTGGTGTATTGAATTTTTTTCCCGCCAAGGAGTTATCCAAATTCTGGAAAAAGTAGTAGTCTGTAGGCGCAAGGTCTGGTGAGTAGGGTGGATGACGGAGAACTTCCAACCCCAGTTCTTGCAACTTGGAGACCTTCTGCTGTGCAGTATGAGGTCGCGCGTTGTGCAGGAGCAGCGGAGACGAGCGATTGACCAATGCTAGTTGGAGATGTGCCAGCTTCTCCATCATTGTGTTCAGTTCTTCAGAGTACACATCTGCAGTAATGCTCACCCCGTTTGGTAAGAAGCTGTGATGAATCACACCGGCGCTAGACCACCAAACAGTGATCATCACTTTTCTAGGGGTAAGTTTTCGTTTAGGGCATTGTTTAGGTGCTGAACCAGGATCCAACCAACTTGCTGAGCGCTTGCGGTTATCAAACAGAATCTATTTTTCATCGCAGGTAACAATGCGGTTCAAAATTCCTTCATTTGTGTGTCTGTTGAGCAGTGCAAGGCACGTCTCGACGCGTACTTCGCGCTGGCGATCATTGAGTTCGTGGGGCACCCATTTGTCAAGCTTTTTTACCTTGCCAATTTGACGCAAATGGATCAATATTGTTATGACGCTAACGTCGAAAGCTGCTGCTAATTCATCCGTAGATTGTGTATCAGCTTCCACAATCGCCTTTAATTCGTCATTGTCGACCAAAGTCTTCGGACGACCGCGAGGTTCATTTTTCAGGTCGAAATTCCCAGAACGGAAGCGAGCAAACCAATAACAGGTGGTGCGTTGGTTTGTAGTGTTAGCTGCGTAAACGTCGTTGATGTTGTGTGCCGCTAGTGCCGCGTTGCTGCCACGACGGTACTCATATTCCATAATTACTCGAATTTTTAACGTATCCATGATGACAAAAAAGATTGAAATGCGATGAAAATGTAACACTACTAATCAATAAACAAATGACTACTTTTGGAAAAAGAATTCCATGTTTTTAAAATAAAATTAATTTGAAATTAGAATTCTTAGCCAAACAAAAATTATTTTGATTTGAAATGGCCAGTACTGCAGAACGGCAATTTCATAGGTAAAGACCTATTATATATTTATATGTATACTAGCGGGGCGGGCAGACATTGTCCCGTCGTGATTATAAAAATATCCGTGACAAATTATATACCAAAACCTTCCTCGTGATTTACTTTATCCACTAATGAAAACCGCATGAACATCCGTTCATTAGTTTTTGAGCTTATCGCGAACAGACAGACAGACAGACGCGGCAGGGGACTTTGTTTTATAGTATGTAATGTTATCAATTATACAATATATAATTAATATAAATATAAATATATTAATTATCAATAAATTAATTAAAATATGTCCCAGATTGACGTGTAATCACATTTATAGCGTCCGCTATAATATTGAATAGAATCTCCCATAAAAACACTAGGCTTAATTCCTACTATGCCAAAAGGTCGAACTAAATGTCTGCAGTCTGAGCCTTTAGCGAAGTATATTTATGTAACTGATTAAGTGGATTTTGAGAACAAAAAGCACAGATGAATAAATAGTATTAGAGCTCCTTTTTTCCTGACTCTGAATATAGTATATTAAACATAATATTGCACAGAACGGCAAATGTGCACCTCCCACCTTTTATATAGTTTGGTTATTGTGTATAAGTGAAGTGGATGGGAAATAATACCACGAGCATGGATCCTGACTTGCCACAAAAACTCCATGGAAAGTTGTAACAAGACGGCCACCATCTTGTTAGTTCCTTGGAAGGCAGTATAGTTATATAACAATAAAGTATAGCTTATACATTTTAAACCCTACATCTTTGTGGTAATAACTTTGTTCAAATATTATCTATTCTCCAATATATTAAAAATAATATCTATCATTCTTTAAGGCCCAAGTCATGCACGATAGCAGACATGGGGTGTGGAGAAGCTGCATTAGCTAAGCGGATACCCCACACAGTGAGGTCCTTCGATTTGGTAGCAAGGTCACCCGGCGTCGAGGCTTGTGACATGGCTCACACGCCGCTGCTGTCTGCGTCTATTGATGTTGCTGTCTATTGTCTAGCACTTATGGGCACTGATCTAACGCAATATTTGGTTGAAGCAAATAGGGTATTGAAGATTGGGTAAGTTACATTATTTAACTAATATTGCGCTGCGATTTACTCCTGTTTCATAATTTGAATACTGTCAAATAATTCTGAACAAAGTTGTGTACAGTATGTTCGGTCCTTCTCGTTAATGATCACACTATTGCTTCCTAATGGTCGTAACATAATTTTAGGTAATCTTTTTCAATATATTAGCAATAAAATGCAAAAATATACTTTTTTAAATCAGTCTGGTGCATGCTAGTCCAAACAAACAAAGAACGATCATTCTCTTAAGCTTTATAATATTAGAATAGGTTTTACTTTTCTGCTGCTCCACTTTGAAGTAGTAACAGTATGAAAATTAGAAGTTTCCATGTTGTACCGATGATTAGATGTAATTCTACCTACTTCTATATATCAATTATAATCTACCTTCAATTTCATGTTAAAACAGAAACTTTCTGAGTCACATTCAATGTCTATTTTATTTTCTATAAAAGACCACTTATGTAATCATTTTTTTTCCAGCGGTCATCTCTTGATAGCTGAAGTGGAAAGTAGATTTGACAAAGTTGAAGATTTCACGAAAGAAGTGGAAAGATTAGGTTTCAAATTAAAGAAACTGGATAATAATAACAATGTGTTCTTATATATGGAGTTTACTAAGACAAAGGACCCACCTGTGAAGAAGTCTAAACTCCCAGTGCTCACTTTAAAACCTTGCATGTATAAGAAGCGATAATTAAACATAATTAACATATTGAGTATTTTTATTTTCCCTGTGAAGGTTTTCTGGCAATCAAAATGGATGTTGGTGTTTTTGGGGGGATCTTGGAACGTCATCTAGTGGATTTAATACTCTACTAGCTGTGACGGTGACTTCCTCCACGTGGCAACTTATATAAAAAAAAACAGTGATTAATAAAGTCATGCGAACGTATTAAGTCTATATATTTATCTACTTTTCTCTCGTACTTAAGTTGCGTCGTCAGTAAAATTACAATAACTTTTGATAAACCGAACCGATTTAAGCGACTAAATGTTACTGGAGGATATACTTTACGATTTTCTTGTAGAAGTTTTATCATTAACGTAATGCTTTAGCAGTGATACGTGTTCATACAAACAGACAGACATTTCTAAAAATGATTGAAATGTGTTTTATTCCAAGACACCCTATTTTTTTCACGAAAATCTAAAAATACAGACACGTCCGGATTCGCCTTCCAATCAGCTGAACCAATTTTGACTAGACTAGCAGATAGAGGATTCTTGAGTGTCATCTATTTTACATACCATAACGCCTGTTCATAGAGGCTGAACAATAAAAATCAAATTCAACAGAAATATTTTATAATTAATATGAAAGTAAAAAAGAAACAGTACACAATGAAGGATGATGAAAGATGTATTTTGTATGATACAAACCACACTAGTTTTGTTTAAGAGGTTGCAAATACCAGCTAGTTTCAATAAAATTGGGTCAAATAACGCACGTTTATTAAAATATAATTAAAAACTACGGATTTACATTTTAAATACCCGCCACGATAGCGTAATGAACAAAGTTTGCCATAGTTAAAATTTCCTCACAGCACATTATTCAGACTACAATAAAGGACATAAAGTATTTTTCATCCACAAAAGAGGCACTATTTTTGAAGGATAGCTCTAATCTATATTAATAGCCTTCGGTTGATTATTTAAGACTCAGATATCAAAATGGCGGATTTTATTTTTATTCTAACACATCTTAAATTTCATGGTTAGTAAAAGTCCGTACAAATAAAATATAAGTTTCAATTTAAATGATGGTTTTACAACACATAAATAGTTATTTTTCAAAGATTTGTAATTAATCAAGTATTTTTTTAAGCCTATGCTGCCAACTGTCTGTTGATCTTAAATCATTAGGGGTTTCGACAGTCCAGGGGTTAACGAGGGGAAAGTTGAGAGCAAAAACTATTCATATAATAATTAAAAGACAAATAATCTAAAATATATATTAGAGTTTAACAAAATATTTTCTTATATTTTAAACAAATTCATATTATATACAGAACAATTATTTATTTTTACATGTGATAATACTATAATATACAGTCCATATTTACAAGACGGTTTCTCCCTAATTTTCTTCTTGTATATATATATAATAAGGTTTATATTTCTTAATTTACAATACAACAGGTCTAAATATAAGTCAGTGCATATTCGATAACATTTCTCTACAGCAAATAACGAGAATATATAATAATTTATTTAGATCTCTCAGGTACAGATTAATCCTTATTTATTTCTTGTATTAACACATTCATTTTGTACTTGTTACCGTCCAACAACATATAATAAAAAAAATTGCTGTAGCAGACAAGTGGGATAACCCCATACTGGGACATTGGGCACGCTTACATACCATTGTGGCGTTATAAAAATAATTAGTCCATATTCTTAGTAAATGTAAGTACTAACACCAGTTTCTAAGTTGTGTGTACTAATGCAGTGGACTTTTGTCTAAAATAAAACATATTTGATTTGATAATTCATTCTACATATTGAAGGTAAACTATCCTAAATCACTAATTAATTGTTCTGATTAAAATTCTAATTTGAGCATTATGCACTTAGAATCTATGAAACGAAATAACAATTGCTTGATGTGATACTCCTCTTAAACGGCTGGACGGATTTTGATGAAACTTTTTGTGTGTTCAAGTGAATTCAAGAATGGTTTAGATCCATAATTGGACTCGGTAGGCGGCGCTGCAGTTGACTTGTTTTTTATTATCAAGGCAGGACAACGTCTGCCGGGCCCGCTAGTAGTTCATATTTTAATGAGCATTCTCATATATATTGGATGACTGGTTACTCGTTAGCAATATTTTTTCAAATTGTTGATACTCGTTTTAAATCATTTGAAATAATAGGAGTGTAATATTTTAACTAATTATCTAGAAAATACAAAAAATATAGTCAGTCCTCTACCCGGCTATGTTAAAGCACAGTGTCAATGACCGTCGGGTGTAGTAAAAGTGACGTAAAAATGAAGCCAACTAACAAAGGATAATTTTTCGATAAACAAACAAAAGGGTTTAGTGTCCGTTTTATTATCAAAGATTATAAACTCCGGGACGCCGCTCACAGGTTTTGTCACCGGTCTTTCAACCTAGGTTTATTTAAAGCTGTACCCATACTTTAGAGAGTCTTAGAATAAACTTTAACATAGGTTCTCTTCGTTGTTTATTAGTATTTGTTTTGTTATTATTATTTTATATGTTAAATTTGATCATGAACTATCACATGATTGAAAGCTGTCACTCTTTAAACAGTCACAGTGTATATATAATTTAATACATAGAAGCCAAAGAAATTTCAATTCCTCCATGTGTGCAATGGTTTTTTTTCTGTCTACATGGTGCTAATTTGTGTGTGTAGTATTGCTATATTAGAAAAATACATTATTACAAAGTCTAATTACTTCATTAACTAATAGATTTAGGAGAGTATATCTCCAGTGTACACAATTATAAAGTTTGTCACATTTTGAGTCTTTAACTAAACAGTTAAAGGTCCAATGAAGTCAGCTAAAATTTACAAATTAAGTTCTTCTATAACATCTTCGGCTTCAGCTCGAAGGTTTTCGACTTTTTCTATGAGCATCATCTGTAAATCAAAAGATCTAGTTACAGTCAGAATCCATGCTCCGTAGTTTTATTTCCTATTTACTTCACTTGTACACAATAATCAAACTTACTCACACGCAAACACTATATGGAAAGTTCTAACAAGAGGGCCACTTAGAGATAGCGATCTGAGATCAAATAATCGATTTTTAATGATAGAAAAATCGATTATTTTATTCAATATTGAATCATTCCATTGTATCGATCTGTGATACTATAAAATCGCGATTCGGTTTTTTTTATATTCAGATAAAAGTAAAACCATACAATATTTTTTCTGAAAAAGATGCTCAAAAAAATTAAGAGATCGATTATTGAATAATCGATCCACTAGACCTCAATTTTTGTAATGAAGTGATTCAACAGACCATGATTCGTATCGATTTTTTTTGCAAAGTATCGCCATCCCTT
This sequence comes from Antheraea yamamai, assembly GCA_036509395.1. NCBI lineage: Eukaryota > Metazoa > Arthropoda > Insecta > Lepidoptera > Saturniidae > Antheraea > Antheraea yamamai. The sequence continues at coordinate 1,247,472 of AP028436.1, forward strand.
CTTAGAACATTGAAATGATCTAAAAAAACTTATAATATCATTACCTACTCGACAATGGCTGTAATAAACGACTACAAGGTTGGTAGCCAAAAATAATAAAAAGGTGACAATCTCAAAATACTCTATTTAGCATACATCCCATGAATTATATATATCTGCCATACAAGCGCTTACACGCACGCACGCACGCACGCACGCACGCACGCACGCACGCACGCATCACCCATACACACATGTAGCTGCCGAGTATGTGATCCCCTTTGGCAGGCCGGCTGAAACTTTTGTATATATTGTAAATAGAACGTCGTTCAAACAATTGAACAAAAAAATGAAATATCGCGTATCTGTATAAATACCATATACGTGTCAGTCTAGACTCTTTTAGTAGTGAGCCCGAAGCTCCTACACACATTTATTATTACATTAACAGAAGAAAAGAAGGCGGGTAGATGTGAAGGAGTATACCCTGGCAGAGCTGATGAGGTGTCCGGCAGCGGTCCTGGAGAGGTGCGAGATGGAGGAGACCAGCTCCTCGGGCCGAGCCTTCGCGATGTCCTCTATCCTCTTGTATCCAGCTCGAACCAGCTGCAACGCTCGGCCCTGATTTATATTATGCACTGTAAAACTTTATATTTTGGAGCTCGACATCAACATTCTTTTACCAATCTGTTATATATATTTATTTTATATAAGGTTTTCGACTGGACGATCAAATTTTCTTTGCGTATTGTATCTATTGGAGGAATTACTATTGACCTGCGTTGTGCTATTGACTATTGTTGTATTACTAATGATTGGCTACTAATTTTTTTCCAATAGAAATCAAGCATTGTTGCTATTGGCTATTTATTATTAGCCAATAGCAATGCAGTCCGAGTCAATAGAAAGTCATTTGTAGAAACGTTAAGTCTGATGAAATGGTAATTAGTATAGTTTAAATAATGACAGTGGTTTATGATTTATTTTGAATATTCTATAAGATATTGGATGATTATAGGAATGTCAATACCATACTTGTGCTAGTGTAATGACACTAATTAGGTTCAAATTTAAAGTACGAAGTTGTCAAGGTTTTAACGGGGAGTAATAGTGCAGTTTCAACTGAGAGCTTGAAGATAGTAATAAATCAGCTATTGACCAAAAATAAATCACCATGAGCTTTAGTGGATCTTGACATGAATAATTATACTACATGCTTACGATTTCCGTCAAAAAATATTCTTCACTTAAAGAAAGTAAGAACTGGACAGGGGCTCAATTGATTTAGAAGCTGAAAGAAAATATGAAGAAATCTCAATTTCCTAAGGTCACGGCACCTTTTTAACAGCAGGCAGTTCCAGGAGCTGGTGGAGCTCGGGAGTGGAGCAGTGCCGCAACCTCGGGGCCAGCTCGTGGAACAGCGCCGCGAACCCCCACAGCGGCTCCAGGTCCTCGCACACGCGCTGCGCACTGCTCGCCAGGGAACTGCTGGACTGCAGCAAGCTCTGCACCACTCCTCGCGACACCACGTACCTGGAAACCGTACCACCTGGAGACTCCACGACTCTACTGAATCGGTGCCTCCGTTCAAGAACAGCATCACGATGAGACCACAGCGATAGGGCTTTTTATAAGTCCACCGTCCGCTAGCTACCACCCTCAAGTTGAAAACCCGACGCCAAGTACCTGTTGATGTGTTCTTCAACCAATCTTCTAGACTATTATTGCCATTATCGAGTAGATAATAATATTATATAATATTGCAAGTCTTTTGTTATAATTTTAATGTTTTAACACTTTGGTGACAGCTATATTACGTTAAACACCAACAATATTACAAAATCACAATATAGTCCAGTAGCAACAGTGACTACCAGGACTTACAATTCATAGGTAGTCACCACCGTCATGCAGACCTGCCAGCCTCTCAACAGCTGGATATATAGTAACTCACGAAACGCAACTAACCGACGAGCCACTGGAATTGGTGTACAACTACATGTATGGTAGTCCAAGTCAGGCACAAATACTGAACCTCTCTGTTTGATTCCTGAATATACACCAGTTGATGCCAAACCACAAGACGCCAAGCGGCAGTTACTACAACAAGCGTGTGACGATCGAACCATTAACACAAAAAGAACAAATCATTCGCTGCATTATCTTCTATTTGAAGCCATTTAGAACATCCCTATGAATTTATTTAAGGCTCGAGTTATCGATAATTACTTACTTCTGTGCGACGTCAGGCAACGGCATCTGTTTCCAGAGATCGTGCAGCATCAGAGCCAAGTAGAAACGACGTAATACCAGCTCCGGAACGTTCTGGAACAAGTCGCATATCCCACTCTACTCAATAACCTAAATTAAGCTTGTAATTTATATCGAAACCCAAATAACATCGAAAGAAAATTATCGATATGATAAAACTGACGAAACTATAATATCGATGTGTAATACTAAATATATCAATATATCCATGGAAATCTTTCATTAGTTTTTCAGGTAGATAGTATTTTTGCAAATTTTTTACACAATGTTATACAAAATAGACATGAAAAAGATTGTTTAATTTATTAATTTTGAAGTTTTATATTCTATATAGAACTATAATTTACATTTGAATTAACACACTACATCCATTTTCGTCTTAATATAAAAACACAAATTATCGATAAAGCCCAATTAAGACAGTCGATATTTTCAGATATCACTTATCGATATTTTCAAGTATTCAATGTGAATATGGATATGTTACCAACACTTGTATCTCTTACCATGACTAATTTAAAAGTCGATAATCCATCTGACAGCTGTTAGCGACCACTCACCACTAGGTGGAAGGGGAGCCTATATGATATGTCTTACATAAATAACTTACTGTAATCTCCTTCCCCGTCATCATACGTATAGCATTCAGTTCGTTGATACCAAGTATCTTTGCCGTTTGAAGTCCTTCTTCGTCCAAACCACAGTACTGTAATAAAGATATATAGCTCGAATACCATCAGACGGCAAATGCTTCAACACTGGGCAAACTGGGCACACACCGAGTCGTTACATTTCAAAATGAGTTAAACCCAACTTTAACCGTTCATATATCATGTATAATTTTTTTTTTACACATCCAGTTTTTATACACCAACAACGAAGTTCAAATTTTGCCCTAAGTAAGGTTTTAGTTTTTTTATAACTTTTTAATATATATTTTACATGCACAAAATTTGAAGATGTTGAAAAATAATGATATAATGTAACATAGAATAATCTAAAATATCAACACAGATTAATCACAAAAGAAGAATACTATGTTATGAGTAGCACGGAGATAATATACAATGATATGTTGGATTATCAAGCTTTTTAGCTATTTTTTTGTTTGTTTCATGACTGCTTGTTTTATTTCATCACATCTATCTCTGATTTTCTATCGGTTCATAGCATAGTTCTATATTGTCCACTCATTGTACAAAAACATGTTTTCTGTTTTATTTGAGTCGGAAAAGTATGTTGCAAAAAGTTATATTAACATTAAAATTTTGAATTTTCTTCTCATTTTATCTTATTACTTTCTTCTTAATTTTGTTATTGTGGTAATTAATTTTCCCTTTTGAAGATTTTTATTGCCATTACATGTGATTAAGCTGTCACTAATTGTCTACTAATTTCTTTTTTACAGCTTTCCAGAAAGTTTTTGTGATATCTGAATATCCCATGTTATTATTTTCAATCCACTTTTAAAACACTTCCAATATTACACAATACAAGGTACAAGTACACACATAATGCAAATTTATCAATGAAAAATAAATGCAATTATATATCAAACTAAGATCGCGCCAAATGTTCACCTAATTCGCTTGAAAAGCCAGTCACAGTGACTGGTTTCGATGTACATACCAGTGAATAATAGTGTCTGTAGTCCGGCTTGACCCCCGCCGCGTCCTGCGGCGTCACCAGGTACAGCAGGTGGAGGCTGCCCAACAGCACCAGCGACCTGGACGCCCTCTCCAGCTCCTGGAGCAGCTGCTTAGCGCTGGACAGCTCCATGCAACCTGGACCATGGACATACAGGACTAATAAAGATGCACAGGTCAGCAGAATACAAAAAAAGCTATTAGAAAACTTTTAAAAATAGCAGACTATTGTAATATCATAATTTTTTATGTAAACTCGCATTTTAATTTCTTTTATTTCTATTAACTTTGTTTACAAAACAATTTTTTTTTTTTATAAAATACATGATCCGCCATTTTGAGATCTGGCTTTTAAAGCATCAGCCGAAGCGTTAAGTCGTTACATTCCAAAATGAACCAAATACAATTTTAGTAAATTGTATAAGATCTTTAGTTTTTTTTATGATTTTTGAAGTGAAACTTCTTTATCGGCGTTGGAAAAAATTTACCGTCACATTTTTCCGTTACGCGCCATCTTTTTTGTATTCATGTCTATGATAATAAAATCCTTTTGTTTAAACTTTATCTAATTTAACTTTATTTTTTAATATATTAATGAAATTGTTTGCCATAAAGAAAGAAAGGGTTTTTTTTTTTTTTTTAAGTTGCATATAGATCATTAACAAGTTTCACTTCTTACGTGTGTACACTAGTACACGCACACATTTTCAAATTTTATACTTGAATTTTAATCTTAGAAAAATATTATAAATTAATTAATAAATCAATTAAAGTAAGTTAATAAATTAATTAATAAATAAGTTTTGAAATGTGACGACTCAATTATTTTCCAACTATGCCAAATATGGACGAGTAATGTTTATCAAATGCACTTAACTGCAGCAGCGTTCAGATCAATTAAGCCTCTTGCAAATATCTATACATTTATTATTCTTAGTTTCTTTTATATTCTCATAAACATCACGATAATAATAAGGTCCTTTTTATAAAAATTGCATTTAATAGTGGATAACATTTTTCAACCCTTCAAAAAATGTAAAATAGAGCTTCAAACGTTCAGAAATAAGATAAGGTTTTTTTTTATTTTTTTTTTATCGAATTCTGTTTTTTTTTTGTGCAATTCCAAATTTTATCAAGAAAAGAGAGGATATACTTATTAGTATTATTCCACTAATATATACCTTTTATAGCTGCCTTAGCGAGTTTACTGACAGATAACTCGCTATGTTCTTGAACAAATATGGTGTCCGAGTCAAACTTATCCAGTTTTTTTGAACTTTTGTCTATTATTTCCAACCCTCCTGATTTTATTAATGAGTTTATCGCATCGTCACAAACTTTGTCTATGTCCACAGGTCTGACGGAGAAAAATAAGTTTTAATTTATTATGATCAAATATTGTTTTATGTGTGCGATTTTTTAATGAAATACTTTAATTATCTATTCACATGTATAAATAAAATAGTATATAGAAATTATTAAATACTAGCTGTGCCTAGCTGAACCTAATGTCAAAAACAGTGACTAATAATATCATCTGAATATATTAAGTCCATTTACTTATCGTAATTTAATTGCGTTGTTATTCAAATTATAATATTTTTTCATAGAATGAACTGATTTTAATGAAACCGAGACTAAATGATACTCGAGGATATGCTTTATGAGTATTTTGGTGAAGTTTTATCGTGAACGCAGTACTTTAGCAGTGGTGCGCGTACATACAAAAAGACAGACAGACAATTCGAAAAGTGATTGAAATGTATTTTTTTACTTATTCCAAGAAACATGTAACATTTTTTTTCCACAAAAATCTAAAAAGTAGAGACACGTTAAATTTACATTCTTATTAAATGTATAGATTAATATATTCTATGTAGATATATTTATATTCAGCTCAATCTTTGTATGTTGCAAAACCAAAACTTTATTGAGTTACAACCTAACTTATAAATGAGAATATGCGTTTGTTTGTTTGTTACGTTTTGACGCCGTAACTACTCAATCGAGCTTCATCCGTAACAAACAAACGGATTCACATTCGCATTTATAATATTAATTGAGATAACTGGATAAAACACTTGCCCATCCTCCTGACCAGCGACTGCTAGGAACGTGCAGGAGAGCAGGCTCCGGACACCAGCTCTGGTGGTCGCGAGGCCCAGCGCCACCGCGCCGAGCACCAGCCCCGCGCCCCCCTGCAGCGCGCTGCGCGCCGCCCCCACCCCCCCCGACAGCACTGCCTGCAGCCTCGCCCACTCCTCGTCGCTGCAGATGATTATGCTCTCGCCTGAAACATTATCACTACCATCATCTTCTTACCCTTATCCCACCTAAGTAGTGTCGACACTACGTATTTTCCTTCTCCACTCTCCCCTGACAGAGTTCATCCCAGTATTCACACCTTTCATACACATTTCTCACACAATCCATCCACACCCTTTTCGGTCTTCCTCTACTCCTATATCCATCCACCATCATGCTCAACACTTTTCTAGTCACATGGTTTTCATCTCTTGGGTTTCGTTCGGTCAGTCAGAACGCCGGAGGCCTACCTCCCCCCACTCCCCTCCCCCGAAATACAGGCTGGCAACACACTTGCGACTCCCCTGGTGTTGCTAGTGTCCTTGGACGGCGATGATCACTTATCATCAGGAGACCCAGCTGTTCGTTTGCCTCCTATGATATAAAAAAAATCTTTCCTCATGACATGCCCGTACCATGTTAACCTCCTCAACTTCTCTATCACTGGTGCTATTTCCAAATTTCCTCTGATATACTCACTCTTAATGTTATTCGTTCTAGTTACACCACACATCCACCTGACCATTCGCATCTCTGCCACATATAGTTTTCTCTCATCCGTCTCGTTCGTCGGCCAGCACTCAGATGCATACAGTATAACTGATCTTATAATAATTTTATACACCTTTACCTTGAGTTTCAAGGGCATTCGTGGGTCACAAGCTACACCAGACACCTTTCACCATTTCATCCACCTCGCATTTATCCTATACCTCACGTCCTTGTCTGATGAGTTCTGTGGATTGAGCTCCATTTTCCCACGAAATAATTAAATTTGTCATGAGTTTTTAATAATTTATACATTTGACCATAATCTCATCTGATGTTCAAAAGTCTAAGAAGATAAACACATTGAATCTAAAGGTGACTGGCTCTCAAGTGCAGCTGCTGGAGCAAGAGTTGTTTCATGAAAAATTTTGTACTTGACGGTGGTAGCTATCCACGTGGATCTTAGAAAAACCCCTACCACTATGTTAAGTGTTGTATAGGTTAAAAAAAAATTAGGATATATTATTTAAAATTACCGGTTTCACAGACCCCGGCTCGTCCCGCGCGTCCTACCATCTGCCGGTACGCGGCCAGCGTCAAGAACCGCGTCGCGAGGAGTGGGGCCCGCACTATTACCCGCCGAGCGGGGAGGTTTACTCCCGCAGCGAGAGTCGACGTGCAGCACAGCACCGATATGACTCCACATCTGCCACCAACAAACGAACAACACACACACACACTAGGAACAATTAATAAATCGACTGCAGAAAGAAATTCGGTTGGAAAATATTTTTAGGCTTTGGCTTGTTTTATTAGAGAGGGGATACTTTCAAATTGGTCTCATAATTTTATTGATGTTTAAGCCAGAATTTTACACAATCACAACCCAACCTTATTCCACATGTCTGATCGTACTCTTTCCCTCATACCCAATCACCTTGTGCCTAGATGTTGTCATTTCTATTAACGGACGATCCGCTACTGGACATTAATCACTTCATATTATAAAACAAAGTCCTCTGCCACGTCTGTCTGTCTGTTCGCGATAACATCAAAAACTTCTTACCGGATTTTCATGCGGTTCTCATCAGTAGATAGAGTGATTCATGCGGAAGGTTTAGGTATGTAATTTGTCAAGGTTTTTTTTATTATTATCAGAGCAGGATAACGTCCGCACGAACCGCTAGTGTAATGTAAATTATGTTGTGTATTTGGGTGTTAAGTTATAATAATACAGCCATGGCTAGTTGCGAATTAAATATCCCTGTGTAAAATCATGTTCCGATATTAATTTATTTTCAAAATGGATACGTACCTGAAAGCATTCTCTAGTAAGACCCGTTCGTCACTTGCCAACCCCGCGTGATGGTAAGCGACGCCACAGCGCACGGCGCGAACTAACTCCCCGCTAGAGCCCTCGGCACTTAGTGCACCCTCCAACTGCCTACGCTCTTCCCTCCGATGGGTTATCATCTCTCTGTTATAATAACAAATCTCTTAAGGCATAAAAAAAATATGCCCGACCAACAATAAAAACTTTTAAGTTTCGGATCGTAGGCATTTAACTAAAAAAAATTCGGAAAATTATTTGATTTAGGGTATTGAAATCGCATTTCTAATCATAACTTCATAATTGGAAAATGGGAATGATACTAGGAAATCAAGAGTAGACAAGATATCCAACTATAAATTTTAATTTTAATCTGCGTAATAGAGTACAGAATACATAATAAATACAATTATTCAGATGATAGATATATTGGCCTTTCACTTTACTCCACTCCGCAGCCACGCGCCGGCTGTAATGCGACATGCAATAGATGGACGAAAAAATTTCAGGCGATGGGAAAAAACGTTTAACTTTCAAAAAATTGTGTGTAGTTCACACGCGGTAGAAGTCAAACTTCTCCATCGCTCTCACTGACCAAACGAAACGCAAAAATGCAAGCACAGTTACTTCACGTTGGTTTAGTTTAGTTCAGTCCAAAAATATTAAAAAATCCTCATACGCTACTAAGTATTCGAAATTTCTACCATTAAATTAATAAAAAATCAAACATTTAACACACGTACAATCATAACATATACTAGTATTAAAAATGTGAAGATAGATGGCGTTTAAAACGAATCTGAAAGATACGTGACGATATTTACAATAGATTTTACTCCTAAACTAGGAATTGATTTAATCGTATGCTTAAATAGAGTATTCCATATTTTGTTATAGTTGGATATTTAATTCTTTCCGCCATTTTTCTGACCGCTGCACTGTTCCACTAATTAATTGAACCACGCAGCGACAAATAGAGTAATCAATCAGTCGACGATTGTGATAAATAAAAAAAATTAATCATGTTTTGTAATAATACCTGAAACGCTTTTCTAAACAAAATTTGAAATAAAAACGTACTTTCTCTGTAATTTGCAAAGCAAAGCGACGACATTTTCGCAGTTGCGTTTAGTCGGACAAAAAATGAGGCAGCTACCATCTGGAACCACTTCGGAAACCAGTCCACCCAGCAGGTCCGGATCCATGCTTTCCGCTAACTTGGTGTACTAGACGTGATAAAAAAAAACAAAGAACATTGTATGATTTTATAAAACCACTACGTAAGTGAAACTTTTTTTCTGATTGTAGGCATTTAGGGTATTAAACCATGCTTAATAAATGGATAATGGGAAGTCAATAGTAGATATGACATTCAAGTATACATTCTAATTTAAACCTGTGTATTAGAGTAGATAGATAGTAGTGTATTAGAGTCCTATGAAATAAGCTTTTCAATTTTGAATTTATCCCATTTAAAAAAGCATGTATTACAAATCACTTTATTTTTTTGACTTCTATAACATTACCGGATTTTAATCTGACATAGTAACAAGCATGATTATTTGTTATATTTAATTTTAATATTTTCAGAATTACCAAAAAAATACAAAGAACAAATTTATAGGAAGTTGAAATATCTATAAAAATAGTCCTCATCCTTATTATGGCTAAAACGCATAGTTTTCAACAAATGAGCAGTTGAATATTTGTGCTTGAATATTAATAATATTTGGAATATTAAGGGTACAATTTAAGTGATAATGTAGATGGAGTATTAATAATATTTGGTAAGTTATTCAGTAAAACAAACAAGATAAAAATTATTTTCTAAAGAGTTAATAACCCCATGCTAAATGAATGAGAAAAGTATCGTCGCTTAGGTAAAACGACTTGGAAAAAAAAATGTTTTTCTTCAGTGTTTCTAGGCTATAAACTATGGATTTAAACGATACCCGAGTCAAATCCAAAACCAATATAAAAAAAATTATTAATTTGGAGCCATTAAAACTTTATTCACATTATATGCCAGATCTCTATCTGGAATGATGTCCATCCCGGTGCTGTTCCAGGAGATCCGGTAGAGCTTGTTGCCGAGCTTCACGTACTCCGTGAGCTCGACAGGACGGAACTGCCTCTCGAAGACTTCAGCGTGGAGGAAGGTGGCCACCTCCGGCAGGTTCCCGATGGTGGCGCTCATCCCCACTATTTGTATGTCCTCTGGTGATATTATCCACTTATTTTGTATACACCATAGGATAAGAAAGTATCATATGGCCAAATATTTCAATCTTGTTGTCTACCCACATAACTACAAATAATTTATAAGATTCACCTTTTCTTAAATTCAACAAATAATCAATAATTCAGTTTTCAAAGTGTCTTCAACCTTGACGACCTATTTCCTTTTTTTTTTAATAAGAACCTTCTATTATAAAAAAAATCCTGAATTCCCTTGCATCTTTACTTCTTTCCACAAATTGTCATGTATATTTTGCCTCACTAAATATCCCTCTACCCCTATTAAAACCCCCTGAAAATTAGCTAGAAAATGGTAATCTGACATCAGTGCATTACGGCATACTATAGTACATGTATGTGAACTGTTATAAAGTCAAGAGTTCTTGTACTTACTGTTAGTGAATAAGACAGTAGTTAGCAACGTTTCTAGTGTCCCACCTCGTCCTTTCTCTCCAATTAAATGTAACTCATCGACCTTAAGATGAAATGGAATATGATAAATACAGTACATATACAGCATTTGTTGTTATTAACATAGATAATATTGTACTTAGAAGTTTATGATTACAGCTTTCGAGTGTTTAATTTGAATGGTGATTATCATAAAGTCATAATTAGTGTACAGTTTGGAGCATTTGAATAAAATCAATTATTGAAGTAGAAACATTGTAAGCATGAGTCATTTCAGAGTTACATTTCAAAATAAGCCAAGTTCATTCTTAGTTGTGTATAAGATTTTAAGTTCTATTTTTAAGCTGTATATAAGTAAAATTTGAAGATCATAGAAGAAGACTAAAAAATCTTATTAACCGCAAAATTTGGACTTCGTATACTCAGTATAAAGACTGAAAATCTTTAAAAAATTTAAGATCTTATATTATTTGAAATTGTACTTGGTTTATTTTGACATATAATAACTCGTATACATTTACTAAAACTAACTGATTACCACATTTTATTCTTTATTGATAATATATTATTAATTACTGAGCTATGGAACCCTACCTGCAACCTAACTGTCCTAGAGAATCCATCCTCGACATTGTAAGTGGCTTTTTAAACTTATACAAAGTATACAATTAGGATAATTAAGTGATAAAGAAAAGTTTAAATTTCTGTTTTTTTTATTTTTCTCAAACTCAACTCTTTGACGATTTACCAGGTTCGAAATTTAGTCTTGCCCATATCAAAACCCTAACTCTGCATGTATTGTTAATGCTAAAAACAAGACACAAACTTTGAACTCACAATGAATTCACAATGTTAGATTAACAAAATTGTAAAATTTACATTTTCACATTAGGACAAACTCTATTTTGTTTATATTACTAAATAATTTTACAAATATGAAAACAAATCTTAAAGAATATAAGAAGTAGATAATTGCTCACCACAATAAGCCCCAACTCGTCAAGCCTTTTCAACTCAATAAGGCTCCTAACCAGGGCAAGTCCTTTCTCTATTGTGGCAATGTATATGCTATTCTTTTTCCTTCTCTTCTTTGGCGGTAATATTCCCTTACCACCTGCATACTCTTCTAATAGAAAATTTAATTGTACTGCAAAGGGAGATAGGCTCCATATCTAAAAATAAAATTAGTCCACAGATACCATGGATTACATATGTAAGAAAAAAAGCAACCCTTACTATTTGAATTATTCAGAAACAGCATATAGATACTAATGAATACACCATAATTAGTGAAAAAAAAAACTTAAACTAACAACATGGTTTACACCAGGGCTGCACAAAAGGTCGTTCACGAGCTCTTTGAGTGATCTGGCGAAAAAGTATTTAGCTGCATAAAGTTCTTCTAGAACATAGGTACTGTCATAAATCACCATCTTTACAAGAGTTGCTTACCATTGTATAAATATAATTAATTCCTAGAGTTTTTATAGAGTTAGAATCTTACTTTCTCCTGCACAATAGCCACATAGGGTAGTATAAACAATGCATTCTTCTTCCTATTTAAAACTTCTCGTAGCATCAACACCTCAGCGACCAATGTCTTGCCACCACTAGTTGGTAGAGCATACACCAAGTTTCGCCTCCTTTTGATTGCATTTAGATTTAGGCATTCCTCTTGCCAGTCTACAATGAAGCACTTAATTACTAAGCATTGTTAATGGGGTAAAAACAAACTAGTGGTTGTTAATGACCGAAATTTGACTACAATTCATTATTTTTTTATGTATGCTTTTTAACGTTTGTAACTTCTGGACTTTGTCATTTATAAAGAGTAGAAGACATATTTTTTCAATGGAAAAGGGGTTATTCCAAGGGTATTCCATTTTAATTTCAATAGCATTGGATATGTCCAATGCTAATAAATCATATGTGATTGTGAAGATAAACTACGGAAACCCTTAAAATTGAAAAGAAAACTTAAAGCAGTAGAGATATAGAAAGGTTATGACAATCTACGTGAGTGTAATCAGGTACCTAAGGTAAAGACATTCTGGTGCATTTTTTACACCTATGTATCTCTCTGCCGTGAAGCTTTATATGCTGTTTTATTATAACTTGCTACTAGGTGTGCTCCAGCAAATTCACTTCTATATAATTCAACTAACAAGTATGAAAATTGGTATGTATGGATATTTGAACTAGAGTTTATATATACAATATGCAATTTGCTATAATTCAACTGTTTATTACAATAAGTCAGTTAGTTTCTAGGTAGTAGAGCCACTCTGAACTTATTACTGGTTTCAAGATGAAGGGGTTGGTTCACCCGGTGTAGTACCACCCGACCCACAGAAACTGATGTGAAGTAACAGTGCTTGCATTGTTGCATTTCATTTGGTCAATGAGAGTGCTGGAGGCCCACCTCCCCTCCCCTCTACACTACCTCCTCCACTCCCCCCAAACACGGGCTGGCAATGCACTTGCGACTCTTCTAGTATTGCAAGAATCTATGGACTGTGGTGATCACTTAACATCAGGTAAAAGAACAGGTGGGCTACCTGTTTCTTTGTCTCCTATGATATAAAAAAAAGTCAGTTATGTAATATCAAAAAAGTTTTCAATTTCCAAAAATGGGTGTATATTATTCATACATCTGTATTAATCCCTTTGTTAAGTTCAGTAATTTACCTAAAGAATCTTTATAAACATATATTTTTTCTCGACATCTAATATTGGTAAAATGGATGATTATGCTTTTGATATAATATGATTGAATTAGTAATTATAAGTATATTATAAGTAATTAAATAGATTATTACCATAAAATTTTTCTATTTTTCTATATGTTTTAAACAAATCCTTGGTAGCTATTGGCAGTCCATAAAAGTTATTGCGATTCAACAGTTGATCTGATTTGGAATTTATAATTTCATTATTTGATTCAGTAATCACTTGAGGTAAATCATATATTTTATGTCTGAATGGCTGACAAACTTTAGAAATAGTAATGTTGTTTCCATTTAATAATTCCATTTCAACCTCATCTTCCAGAATGAAGTTTTCTTCATTTTTAAGTGGAACGGAACTTCTAGGTTCATCATGTGATTTGATGTCAGGTCTATTTGTATCAATATTTGAAATGGATTGAGTTATAAAGTCAAAACTATCTTCTACAATATCTTCATATGCTTTAATAGATTTATTTAGAATTTTTTGTTTCTTAACTTGATTTTTATTAATGTCTATATTTCTCTTATATAACTTTCTTGATTTCGTTGACTTCGGTGAATCTTCTACAATATCATCTTCTGGTAACACAAACTTTTCTACATCCTTGTTATATCCTACATTTCCTGTTCTGTTACTTAAATAGTCTTGATTTCGTAAATCACTTTTTTCTCTTCCATTGCATAAATACTTTTTTATAGCATCAAATGAGGTAACATGGTTAGAACCTGATTGATTTAATTTAGAAGTAAACATTTCTTCAGACAAATCTTCTATTTCCTTGTTATTCATAATTTCTCGTGTACAGAATTCATTGAAATTTGTAGTAGTAGCCGAAAGTTCCCATGTTTCGACTGCTGAAGTATATAAAATATCATTTGTCCCTGGAGCGTCACTACAGGTCGAAGCATTACCCGAATCAAACAAATACTCATCTTGGTTGCACGGCAAATGCGGCGAATCACATCGTCCTGTGTTATTTACATGTTCATCATTATTTTCACGAGTTAAATTTGAATTTCCCTCAGAAATTATATTATATTTTTTTCTATTTGAGTTGACCTCTTCGGAACCAAGTTGACGTCGTTTTAATGTAGACGTATTATCACGAAATTTTATCATATTTGAGTTCAATTTTTGTAAAATTTATTTCAATGTTTACCATCACCATAATCAACAAAACTTCCCGTCATTTTATAATATTTGACATTTATTAATCGTTCTAAAATAACAACAATGAAGGATATAAAATGCATAAACAAAACGCAAATTCATATTTCGTTCAGAATATACAATTTTAAAATCATATTGTTACATTTGAAAATGCCCTTATAGAGTTGAAATTTATAAATATAGTACTCACTATAACAATTTGCAGGAATTGGTCCTGTTGTTGTTAGTTATCAGTTGTTTTTTTAATGTCAAGCAATCGCGATTGTCTTTACTTAATCACGGTAGATGTCTACACAGGTTTCATTGGAAGGGAACGCATTTCGGCATATACGTCAATAACATCCTACCTTCTATACAGTATCATCTATATTTACGACTAGCTGATAACCGCGGCTCCGCATGCGCTATAATAAATGTATTAAAGAAATATAAAATTATGAGTAAAATACCGACAAGATTAAAAAAAAAATATTTTTTTGTTATTTGTAGCCACATTCCATTCATCAAAACGTTGTTATTTTAATTTCACATACACACACTTTATTTTTCTAATATGTAATAGATTACAAATAAAATTGGAAAAATTGGAAACAAAACAAACGTAGAATAAACATTTTGAATAGAAACACAAAATAAACTTTAAAAATGTTTGCGATAGAGAGGTACCATGTTACCATGGCAACGTATATAATACTAACGCTAACACGCAGCTAAAAGGAAAAAACGGCCCAATTTTGAAACATTCTTCATCGGTGTTCCATTCCTATTAGTTTTAGCGTGATGATATATAGCCTATATAGCCTTCCTTCATAAATGAGCTATCTAACACCGAAAGAATTTTCGGACCTGTAATTCCTTAGATTAGCGCGTTCAACCAAACAAACAAACAAACTCTTCAGCAGCATTTATCGAGGAAGACTATAGGCTATATACCATCACGCTAAGACCAATAGGAGCGGAGCGCCAATGAAGAATGTTTCAAAATCGGACTGTTTTCTTTCCTTTTAGCTACGTGTTAGCGTTAGCATTATATACGTTGCCATGGTAACGTGGTAACTTTCTATCGCAAACATTTTTAAAGTTTATTTTGTGTTTCTATTCAAAATGTTTATTCGGAGTTTGTTTTGTTTCCAATTTTTTTATTTGTAATGTATTAAATAAATTATAAAATATAAATAAAGCGTGTGTCTGTAAAATTAAAATAGCAACTTTTTGATTAATGTTTATGGCTACAAGTAACACTATTTTATATATTTTGTCTATTTATTTGCTTGTTCCTGGTAATCTACAAAACGGCTGGACCTATTTTAACGGAAATTTTACTAGCAGATAGCCGAAATTATAGTGGTTGACATATTCTATTTTATATGTCCGCGGCTTCGTCCGCATTGCTATTTCCAAAATGGTTGGACCGATTTTCACGGGGTGTTCACTGGTGGATAGCAGACCTCATAAAAAGCAATTTAGGTTTTTTATCCGAATATTCGAAAAGCTTGAAATGATTTTCACGGGACTTTCAATGGCAGATAACTCACAATATAAGAAGTAACCTAGACTATTTTATTTTGTTAGCGAAGTCTTGGCTATCTCCAAATCGGTTGGACCGATTTTCACGAGTTTTTTACAGGCAGATAACTAACTAATGAGCTATTTTATTTTAAACTAGCGGGCTCGGCAGACGTTGTCCCGCCCTGATAATAAAAAAAAAACCTTAACAAATTAGACCTAAACCTTCTCCATGAATCATTTTATCTACTGGTGAAAACGACATGAAAATCCGTTCTGTAGTTTTTGAGTTTATCGCGAACAGATAAACAGACAGACCAGAGGACTTTGTTTACACTATGTAGTGAAATGTAGTGATGAACTGTTACCAGTGCATTCGGCCGTGTGAAATTGATCAAAAATATGTTGTTTACTGTAAACAAGCGCGTGAGACATGCGCTGTACTGGACTCAAAGAATAAATATACATAATTTAAAGTAATACATTTTTATGTAATTTTAATTATATTACCTTTTTGGTCAATTTGACGGCCATTATTTTTTTACCGCGTTAATGTCTACATAACTCAGTGATTATAGCAACGTATAAAAATAACTTAATTATATCGACAATATGGGCATATTATTATATATCTACATAATAAAAGATTTAACAGATATTTTTCGATAATTAATAGCTTAAAATTTTCATTACTTTCTTATGTAGTGTTAGTGAGCACTGAGGGTGGTATATAGTAGGTTAAAGTTTCAGGTATGTTGCTGATGATAAATCGCATCCCATTCGATATACTATTAGTATTCACATATCTCATGTACACGTTACATGTTACAGTAGTTGGCGTGCGAGTAGTACTTATAAATGTTTTTGAAAAAGTATTTCTGTAATGTACACACTTTTTCACATTTTTACATTTCTTTAATACATGTTAAAAAAGCACGTGCGGATCCGCGGGTAACAGCTAATCTATACTAATATTATAAAGCTGTAGGGTTTGTTTGTTTGGTTGAACGCGCTAATTTCAGGAACTACTAGTCCGATTTGAAAAATTATTTCAGTTTTTGATAGCTCATTCATCGAGGAAGGCTATGTATCGCGCTAAGACTAATAGGAGCGGAGCACCAATGAAGAATGTTTAAAAATGGTTTTTTCCCTTTTGAGAGCTTTCGCTGCGTATTGGCGCTAGCCTAAAGTAACTTTTCCACGAAGACGAAGTCGCGGGCAGAAGCTAGTATAATATACTACGTATTTCTACTTAAATTTGTGTTCTACGCAACTATATTGAAAGCGATCAAAAAGTTTGACACGCACTGTACATTCATCACTTAGTTTTGCATAACATGGTAGTAGAGCATTTTCTAATGCTCTGGGTATTCCTGTATCGTCTGATACCTATTGGTGTGCTAATGTAACTGCGCTCTAAAGCTTATCTACTAAGTTTGGTTATAGTCAATTTTTTCTGATCATGGTCTAATAATTACGTTGTCAGATGAGATCTAGGACCATATATATATGTCAGAGTATAAAGGTAGGCCTGTAGAACAGACCACGGATAGCATCGTCCTCCATTTGCATGTATTTTCACAACACGAATGGCACTATGAAATGAAACGACTACTTCTTCGATTCTTGTTCTTTAAGGCTTTTACAATAATCTCGGAGACAACGCTCTCAGAGACAATAATTATCACTTAGCGACAATAACGATAGATCTCACGAACTCGAAACAATAATGAATAATGAACCTTGCACAACCTCTTACAAGCACTTATAAAGGAATCGCCTACCTTCACCTACCGACAACCCAAGTGAAGGAAGTCTTAGTTTAACGAAGTACTTAATCTATGATGTTGTACATAGTTACACTTTATGTTCGCAATAATTCTAATTAATAAATAACTATTTTAACACCATACATTGAATAATTACGTTGTCATTAATTATCATAAAATAATTCACCGTTGTAAGAACCGAAGTACTTTACAAATCCTTATTTGCTATAAAACTCATTTTAGATCGACAATTATTCTAGTAATTACAAAGTAATACTAATAACATAATACAATGCCAATATGTTTTAATTACATTGTTATTAATTTTAAATAGCAACTTTACTATTCTATCTCGACTGCACATAGACTGTATTTTCGGTTTTAATAAATAACAAAAGGTTCCAAATGTTACTTAAATCTAGAATACTTCTATTACAATTTCACAAGTCCGATTTTAATTATCGTGACACTAATTTAGGTCTGCTTTAAATCAACAATCAAATATTATCGTACGACTCACATTTTCTTAAGATTGTGTCATGCGTCGAGTGTGGCGTGACACCGGTTTATATAGCGACTTCTATCAGTGCTTATGCGAATAAACATGTGGAATTCTTAGAAGTTATGAACAGTTTAATCTAATCTAAATTACTCAATAATTTAGAAGAAATCACATTAACAATAATTAAATAGAAGAGCATTAGCAATACCTTGCCAGTATTAATTAACATAGAAAATAATAGATGGCGCTGTTATCAAACACCTGTGATAATTCGAATCTTCGGAATGCTCCGACTGCTGGATGCTCCCACTATGACATATACATTTAAGAAAATGTCAGGTTTCGGTAACGCAGTTGATATTTTTGTAGTGGAAACTTCTTTAGACGCGTTGAGCGGTATTTTTGGCAGGAGATAGAGTTATGATTTCACGTCATGACATGCCAGTAAAGCATGACCGAGAGTATTGCAATGGCGCGGCTTGCGACGCGTATTCTAGCGGCCTGTGTACGTGTGACATTGATGCTTTGTATTGAAATTGTGCAGCCCATCATATGTTTGGTTAATTAATAAACTTTATAAAAATGTATATAATTATGGTTCGGAGTGCCAATAGGTATGAAAACCAGACTAATGTTAATAATTTCAATATACAAATCATAAAATTGAAATAATTAATACTATAATTCAAAAGAGAACACAGTTATTTAATTATTTTTGTAGGTGGTAGAGCCACGTTGAAGCTATTTTGGTTTCAGCATGAATGGGCCGGCTCGCCCGGGGTAGTACACCACACTTTCACAGAAAACCGACGTGAAGTAACAGTATTTGCATTGTTGCGTTTCGTTCGGTCAGTGAGAGCGCCGGCTACCCACCAACCCTCCTCCCTCCTCACCTCTCTCCATCCCCTGCCCATACCCCAGTCCCCCTCCCCCAAACAGGGTGGCAACGCACTTGCGACTCCCTTGGTGTTGCAAGTGTCTATGGACGGTGGTGATCACTTAACATCAGGTGACCCACCTGTGCGTTTGCCTCCAATGATATAAAAAAAAAAAATTCGAGTTTACTGCCCTATATGATTTTTTTTTAAGCAATATGAAATCATAAATATAATATGTATTAATTACGTGGGGCACGCCCGAGAGATTGAAAAAAATGCACTTTTACTTAAACTTTAACACTAAAAGGTAACTATTGTTCGAGATATGAACTAATAGCACCGTAACTAAACCTAAGAGAAGTCACTACCGTTCAGAGTCTAAACTGAGTGTGCTTCAACTCCGATTCAATGCACGAGGTGAGTCTCACGATCCCAGGGTGGTGACGAGAGTCCAATTTCCCGTACTTGTCGTCTCATGTCGCATGATGCTGCAGGTGGCCGATGTGTCGCAATGGTTACAAGTAAACGGTGAATTATGTCGCAACTTGGCTGTTACTGTGTGGTAGGATGGTGTACCACATTAGTAAATTGACCATACCTTTGGTCAATTTATGTAATATTGTCCAGTAATCAAAACTAGTAGGGTTGATTTTAATTTAGATTCGGAACGGATATGGTCCACGGTTGTCAGTTTGATAAAAAATTGCTATAGACTTTGCGTGTAAGATTGTAAAATTGTTGTTAAATTCTACCATATGTGGTTTGGACATGTGTCTTTTGTCCATTCCTGTATTCCATTGAAATATTCCTGTAGTTTTTCGAGCGATAATGGTTCCGTGGTTGAATGTTCAGACACCGATATTTTAACTAAGGTTCTGATCCAGTAATGAATCAGAGCTCACAATTAACAAAAATATTATTATTTAAATCTATAGCATGGTGATAAAACTCTACATCTGCAACTGCACTTTAGGGTTAATCGTCCTATAGATTTACCAACTTCAACTAAATCGTCGTTTCATATCAGGGAAGATAGTTGTCAAATGAAAGTAAAGTGTAAAAAATACTCGATAAATAATTGACGAAGCACTTATCTGTGTATTTTTTTTTATACTTCATAGTTATTAGTGTTTGACCACAATCTCAGTTGATGTTAAATGTGGTCTACGATGGTAAACACGCAAATCTACAGGGGCTGGCTTTCAAGTGCAGCTGCCTGAACATACCAACAGGTGCATGGCGACAGTTTTTCAACTTGGGGGTGGTAGCTAGCCAGGCGAACTTAGAAAAAGTCCTACCACCATGCAAAAACGCCTGCAAGTCTCTGCAAAGAATGCAATTATGTATATTTAATTTCATCCTTTATACCTATTCTGGTTTGTTTCATTTATCATAGCTGCATGTCATTTCGCGTGCCGTTTTTGTCGCAATCGTATTCTAAGCTTTTTATATTACAAAGGAATTAATTTTTGATCGCCGTCACATTTTTTAATCAAAAGTTGACAATGGGCCTCATATGTTTGGGAAATTGTGGTATATATATAGAGTTATAATATAGAGAAACCATAAGGTGAGAGTCGTCATGGTCCAGTGGTTTGAACGGTGCAATATCATTCCGATGTCCGCAGGTTGAACCCCGGCATGTACAAACGAATTTCTCGGAATTCGCGCCCATTTACTAATTTAATTTGGAAACACTATCAGCTGATGGTGAAGAAAAACTCGTGAGGAAACCTGAATCTGAGAAAAAATCTTGTAGTAGATACTACTGTGTCAAACATACAACTGTGCATTTCTCAGAGTTTGAAATCGCCAATACGTCGTGGGCTGGCGTTGTGATTATGCCTATACCTTCCTTCAGCAAGAGACCTATGGCCGTGGAATAAGTCTCTTGTAGGCTGATGATGATAAGGTGGTTTAGTTAATAGTAATTGTTTCAAAATTATAAAAGTGAACTCTAATAACACGCATAGATCGAATTGATCGTTATTATGTTTTGCGACAAGATTTTGCACGCGTCGGGGTTTCAAAAAAAGCCCTTCCTGATCGCATGCCGGGCATCGCATCGACTGGCGGCTTCGTATCACCGGGTTCCCTTTAGAAACCGGAGCTGCCCGCACAAAAATGACCTGCGCTAAATATAGAGTGGGGGGAAAGGGGAGCAGGTCGGAGAGGAGGCGCGCGCGCCGCCCGCCGCCAGTCAGAGCCGCCCCGGTCGCCGCGGACTCCACATTCCAACGTCGCTGTGCTGCCGGTCGAGGAACCAGTGCGAAGTGACTGAGTGACCGTCTTCTACCCGTGCGACGTAAGTGCCCTCGCGAGTGCAAGTGCGCCACGGGTACAGTGTGTATGTGTGCGGACTGTGAATGCGGATACACGAGAATCTATGTGCCGTCTAAAAATACGCGCGCGTTCACGCCGCCCAGCTCCATGTATAGCTCGGGGTTACGTTACCGCCGAGTCTGAAACACCGGCGGCGTAGACACGCGAAAGTGAAATTTACACGAATTAGATCGATTTATATAGAGAAATTAGTACATTTCAACTAGACACGTACACATCACACTATACCCGTCAAATTTTACAATAATCAACTAAATCGTGTTTTGTATTAACACTTTAATGAGTCCGGTAGGCTGGATACAGATGAGAAATAATTATATGATATAATGAAGTGCCAGGAATTGAGTAACCCATTTGTAATTAATCATTTAAGAAAAATATTGATCTTGATAATTATACTTTGATGATTTTATTGCAATAAAACTTTTAAATAACTAATTTTCTTGTACTTTTATAATCATGCATTACCTAATTATTGCATTAAAAGTACGAAATATTACTAAAATCAGATACTATAATGAAATACATAAAATAATTGAAATAATAACTGATTACTAAAAAATTGATTATTAACAATAGCATTGGAAAAATGAAATATATAGGTACGTGCCACTTTGTACATATCTCTTGATAAACAGACGAATGCAATAAACCTAGTTACCTACACATTATTTGAATGGCAAAACAATAATTCCAAAATCCAAATTAGAGTGTTACAGAAACACCACTTACAGTGTTTATAATCTAAATACTTGTTTATGTACACATAGCAAGCTTGATATAAAAAACATCTGCTCAATAGATATATCAACAACAATATTATAAGAGCAATCAATCAACAAACACATCACATATACCGAAGGTCAAAGTACAATAGATGATAAGGTGATGAAATATAAGAATGAAGATTATGTTCACACATATAATGATGCAACTTCGGAAGCGGTTATAGTTAGACATGTTACCTTGGACCAATTTCTTGCTATACCCATAAGCTTTAATAGGCTTGTTGATGATGGTCATAAATTTGATAAGCTTTATGCAACTTTAAAAATTACTGAAAGGAACGTTCAGACATAAATTACAGCTTGGACTAATGGGAATAGTAGATTTAAATGAAAAAAAAATGATCGTATATTAAAGAATAAATAGTTTAACAAGCGAGACGCTGACCCAAATATAAAAAAAAAACTGAAATATTGGAATGTTTAGAGGCCTTTAAAATGAATAGTGATCATGAATATGAAGTAAAAAGGTTTTCCATCAAATTCAAATTCAAATTCAAAACACTTTATTCAATTTAGGCCCTAAGAAGGCACTCATGAACGTCAAAACTACCATCCCATCCATACCATCAATTTATTTATCGTATATGTACTATTTGTTTCGAGTTTCGACTTAAAACATATAATGTAATCTGAATCCGCATTACAACGGAAACGGGCGTTAATTGAAATAATGGCATCAAGAAATCCGAATCCTAGGCAACATTCGAACGCGAAATCCAATTTTATACTTTCTTTGAATCGGTGCCAAACAGCCGTCCGGTCCGTAGGTGTGCTTAATGGCGAGAAAGATAAAACCTCTAAAAATAAAATGGCTTTCGTAAACAATCGCCACGTTTTACACGTTCACGTTTCAAATGCGCCCACACAAGTTTCTGACATATATGGTTTCATCTGTAACATCCGACTACATTGTTTGGTAATATTGCCAGAGTTTTGGAAACGGATGACTAGACGTCCAAGGACTTAATTAAAGGACCTCTTTTAATAATTATTGATGATATTTACTATATTTTCAAACATCTTTAATTTCCTAGAGTATTGTAAAACCTTGTAATAACAAGGGAAAAAGTACGGTATTTGCTCATACCGTATACCTAGTAATAAATTCTATCTATACTAAAATTATCAAGCTGAAGAGTTTGTTTGCTTGAACGCGCTAATCGCAGGAACTACTTACTGGTCGAGGATGGCTATATATCATCACGCTAAGACCAATAGGAGAGGAGCACCACTGAAGAATGTTTCAAAATCGGGGCATTTCTCTTTAGAGAATTTCCGCGGCATGTTAGCGTTATCTCAAAGTCGCGCGCAAAAACTAATATTAAATAATACAAGAAGGCGACCTGGTCAACTGACAAATGAAATCCATGTTTTCAATAATCTTGTATCGAGGCTTCAGCTCACGGCTCTTGTAGAACCCCAATATATTACAGAATAAGCTTTACCTTTCAACAACTTACAAAATTCCTTGATAGTTTGCCAAAGACATTAATTTTTTGTGATGCAATTTCAAACACGTCTGGTTTGTTAATGTTTGATTTATAAATTGGAACTGATGTAACTGTGTTATTGAATTTAGACTTCAACTAATCTAAATATACTAAGTAAAATTTAATTAAGGAATTTACAGAAAGCTTTTTTCATTTCAGACTACATAAACAGCCAACATGTCTGACGAGGAAGAATATTCGTGAGTATAATTATTTATACTTGAAACTAAATATATAAAATCAATTTTAGTTAGATATTGTACACTTAGATATATAGGTAATCGTAGATATTAGATAGATAGATTCAGTACTACATGCATTACAGGAAATTTAAAGTCGATTAGGTTAGATTAAGTTATGGGTACTAGTCTAAATCACAATAGTAAAATCTTCAAAAATTACACTACAGAAAACGTATTACATGAAAGAATTAATAAAAATTAAACGAAAAAAAAATAATCAGAAGAATTTCAAATTTGTACAAGTTTCTGCACTTTTGTCCTAATTCTTTTCAAACAAATCGATATTCCTGATTCATTTGCCTGACTGTTGTTTGACGCGTTATGAGCATAATAATTTAAATAAGCCTTACCTTCACAGTGGCTCCGAAGAGGAGGAAGTTGAAGAAGAAGTCCAGGAGACGTAAGTATAAAGAAATCTCTTTCGACAACCCTTCCATAACTAGTTCTCTTTAGATCTTGTTTGAGTTTTAAACACTTTAGCTTTCACGGGCCTTGTTTCTTATTATGTCTTGGCGAAATTTCTGATAATAAGATTCACATGAGAAGGCATTCTTATCAGTTTTTCTTCTTTTTTTTTGAGTGACCAAACATGCAAACGACTTGAGGCATGGCTAAATTTTTCTCCCAATCTCTTGTGCCTCCAGGAACGCGGGCTTTATGCACGCAAACATCTACTCCTATTTCTCTCTTTTGTTGCAGGAAGTAAGTGACGTGCCATTTTGGTTGATCCGGCACTGAAACGCTCGCTTGGCTCATTTAGGCTAAGTTTAGATTGTGACCCTAATGCTTTTAGCGCTTAACCTGTCGCTTAAATCGCTTCGAGATAATTCAATAAATCATAGGTGCTGTTGACCGCAATGCGTGAGTTTTTAACGCTGTATTGTTGACGTAGGAAGAAAATTAATTTGTAAATTGACATAGATCTCGGTGGACCAGAAGAATGCGTAAGTTATAAGTAGCTAGAAATAATATGTGGAATAAAATTTATCAAGAGTGTTCAGGAGATTGTTTGATTTTGTCATGTACGCACTAAGTTTGGAAGCTTTAGATGTCTTAAATATTTTTTAAATGTACAATGTATAATCGATTGTATTTCTCTTTTCCCGCCGCTGCCGTCCTCCCTGTCAACTGAAGACCCGCTCCTAAACCAGAGTAAGTACCAGAATTTACATTAATTTGTTAAAGGGCTTCGCTTTTATTTAGTTTACAAAACAATTATTACTCTCACCGGTTTGCAATGATTGGCATTTGAATTAACTTCGTTGTTTCCTACACACTATTTGAATTTGCGATATTAATAAGAAGAAAAAAACGAAATTCGTTTGTTTGATTAAATTCAAAATTTATATTATTTAATTTTTTAGATATAAAAAAATGGCTTGTAACACTGTTTGTATCTTGTATGCGCAATATAATTGTCTCACCGCTTTTATATTATATACGAATCTATGAATTTTGCGTTGAACAAGTAGTTTATTGTAAAGATAAGTAGAGGCTGATTGATGTTTTCTGTTTCTAGGAGTAGACCATCGATCGCGTAAGTTGCACCGCTCTCTGTGGTGTCACTAACTATAGATAATACCTATCATTAACTCGGTGAGGCGCGGGCGCATGATTTTCTTAATACATGATATATTTCCCCAAATTCCAAATTTAACGTAACCGACCAGATGACCGTTCGGCGGCGAACAGTTATTTATAAGAGTGGGTAGGCGTTCTATTCTTGGACGCAAAAGAGCGCGAGTCGAGCGGTGCGCCCGCGCCGCGCTCCTACACACAAACAATATGTCGGTCAACTCTCTAGTTCCTCCGACTTATTCTTGATTATGCATGATCCGATGACACCAAAGCATGGTATTATGTCAATCGTTACATATCAAAATGAGCTAAATCCAATTTTAGCCGTGTGGTATCCATGTATAATTTATGTGGGTACGTCAATAAATCAGTTGTATCGTTGAATCGGTCTGTATTTATTCTCGCTCTACATTTTATCCCTAATATCCTACTGGCGACGTGGAAAACACATTTACGCTATTTTTCAAGATCCACTAATTTTGTACATGTAAAATATATCATAAAAAAAAAACAAACTAAAAAAACTTATGGACGGCAAGGTTTGAATTTCGTTCTCAGTGTACAAAAACTTAAAAAATGGAAATCTTAAAAAAATTAAACATGTTATATGAACGATTAAGATTGGATTGAGCTCATTTTCAAATGTAACGACACATGTATTACTGTAATAATTATATGTATCCATTGCCACGATAATACGTTTTTAAGTCATCGATACAGATACAAGAATAATCATTAAATAATATAGTAGAAAAAATTACACATCAGTTTCGTGATAAGAGAGTTGTTCATAGTCAGGTACACGTTGAAATAATTAAAAAAATATTATTAAAACCGACATATAATATGAGTTCGATGAATAACATAATATATATATATTAAATGTTGTTAACATACGATCATGTAGTTAGAGAGAACACAGCAAACTTTAACCGTGTACAGTGTCGAACGTTGTCCCCGCTTGAACGCTTCTGTAAAAGCGTAAAGTATAGTTGAGCCCACCCTAACGAGTTTTAATAAACATTCCGTTGAGATTCAATCACCGTAACATAACTTACATGTTATGTATTATTCACCGTTGCCATAACGGTTTCTAACATTAACAATGACGATCACATTTGTTATGAAAACTTATTTCGCTTATTGTATGTTTTCAGGGGCGAGGGAGACCCAGAATTTATCAAGGTATGTATTATCTAAACTAAAATCAAACACAACCTTATTTTGCCAACACATAGATAGTATATGCCATTTATAAACACACAGAAGATCTGTGTATTGTCAAATTAAACTCACCTGTTTACTTGGTGGAGAGTTTTAAGTTTATAGAAGCTGATCTCAGAAATATTTGTAATATTAAATATTCTAGGCTATTTACGTATTCGATGTCTAAGAGAGCTGAAATTTAGCGTACACAAAACCGCAGGGCACATCTGGTTAATCAAATATATAATAATAAATTTGTTTAGAATTATGTATGTTAATATTTTCCAAATCACATAGCAAGAAGATACTAGTTCAGATTCGGTAAAAAACGTTTTAGAACCATAATATATTGAGACTTTGCATGGAACTGAAGATAAAGTACATAATGAGTAAGTTTTATCTTACGTAGAAGATCATTTAGAAGCTATTATTTTATATATTTATTTATTAGAAACGAATCGACAACAGGAACATAATACGATTAGTTAACGTAAATGAAATTTGTTAGAATTATTTATGCTACATTACAGTTGTAATATTAAGGTCGATTACAGCATTTATATAGACATACAAAAGAATAAAGATAAAATTATAAAAAATAAAAAGAAACAAGAAAATAAAATAGAACTACTTAATATTATTTTAAAACGTAATAAATTATGAGAAAAAACATCATTAAACTATTAATTTGTAAATTTTAGTTTTGAATTGTAAAAGTTCTTTGCCGAAAATATCTATGGTGTTATCTTTTTAACCAGGTCGTTATATTGAGGTTATAATAAATATGGTATCATATATACTGATATGATATCAAAATATACACAATTCTTGTTAAATAATCTAAGTTTGTGAGAAATAATTATCTATCAATAAAATTAAAGATAAACACTGATTGAAAACAAACTGAAATCCTGCATCATATAATTAAGTATAACTAGACAATAGAAAAGTACATTAAATTAATTACTTAACTGACTTACAGCGTCAAGACCAGAAGCGGTCGGACTTGGACGAACAGCTGAAGGAATACATCAACGAATGGAGGAAACAGAGAGCCAAGGAAGAGGACGAACTGAAACGCCTCAAGGAGAAGCAGGCTAAGCGCAAGGTAACATAGAAAAAAAAAAGATAAAATAAAATATAAGTTCAAGGCACAGAGATGGTTAAAAATAAAAAATTCTACGCCAGGTGTCGCGCGCTGAAGAAGAGAAGCGCCTCGCTCAGAAGAAGAAGGAAGAGGAAGAGAGGAGAGTTCGTGAAGTTGAGGAGAAGAAACAACGCGACATCGAAGAGAAAAGGCAGAGGCTCGAGGAAGCCGAGAAGAAACGCCAGGCCATGCTCCAGGCGATGAAAGATGCCAGCAAAACCGGACCCAACTTCACTATCCAAAAGAAGAGCGAAAACGTAAGTACATATCCTTGTTAACCGCAATCTATATTTCATGTAATTTATCCTTGATATTACCAAAAATGTGAAGAGTACAACAACAGAATACCAAAAACAAGAAAATTTTCAGCTGATTACCGATGAAACTTGCTATAAGAAGAATATTAAAATAATTAAATAGGACAGTGCAGTACCAACTCCGCTCTTAATGTAATTTTCTTTAAATAAGAGTAATGTGAAACTATCGTTATCAGCCCTTAAGAGACCCATTGCAGGACCACAGGCCGCTTCCCGTAGGCAGGTATGGGCATACTACTCATGCCAGCCCACGACGTATTGGCGATTTCAAACTCTGAGAAATCCACTTCTACATTTTTCCAAATACGGTAGTACTACAAGAACATTTTTCAGGTTCAGATTTCCTCACGATGTTTTCTTTCACCATCAGCCGATAGTGTTATCAATTTAAATTAGTAAATGTACGTGAATTCCGAAAAATTCAATGATACATGCCAGGGTATATCGTAATGATATTCCACCGATCAAATCAGTCCACCACCACGACTTTAACTGAAAA
Organism: Antheraea yamamai; assembly: GCA_036509395.1. NCBI lineage: Eukaryota > Metazoa > Arthropoda > Insecta > Lepidoptera > Saturniidae > Antheraea > Antheraea yamamai. The sequence continues at coordinate 1,276,305 of AP028436.1, forward strand.
TAATATGTATTTAACTATGCAGCAGTTTGGCCTTACCAACGCTCAATTGGAACGTAATAAGACCAAGGAGCAGTTGGAAGAGGAGAAGAAGATTTCCCTTTCGATCCGCATCAAACCCTTGTCCATCGAAGGACTCTCTGTGGACAAACTTAGACAGAAGGCTACCGAGCTCTGGGAGTGCATCATTAAACTAGAGACCGAGAAATACGATCTTGAAGAGAGACAAAAGAGACAGGACTACGACGTAAGTTGGTTGACATTTAAATTCTCTAACCCTTAAACAGTGGTCATAAAGGCTATCGTCTCAATTTAAAATCCGATGCTTAATATAACACTCATAATTAAAATAGTAAGAGTTAAGTACATTAATAAAAATAACTTAAAACAATACTTCAGTAACAAAACAAACGAAAGCAGAAAAAATATGTTGACCAAGAGTCTGCAGAAATATTAAAAAAAATCTCTTAAACCATATAGTGAAGACCATTTATAATTCGCTTTTAACCACAATCATGAAGAATTATGGCAAACACTAAACGTGTTAATAGTTAAACCCAATTTCGATGTGTTAAAATTGTGGTTCAGTTGAAAATCATGTACCAATTAGACGAAAATATATTTTAAAATAACAGTATATATTTTCTCAACAGTTAAAAGAACTTAAAGAAAGACAAAAGCAGCAATTAAGGCACAAAGCTCTCAAGAAGGGTCTCGACCCCGAGGCACTTACAGGCAAGCACCCGGTAAGTTCTAACTAATCATAATAGTAACGTATAATATATAAGATAGACGTCACTAATTTTAACGTGCAGATCTTACAAGCCAGGATACTAAGTGTATACCAAACAGGGTATGCAATTGTGTCAGCAGCCTGACATACGATTCACACAGAAAAAAATACTAATTGCAGAAAGATAACTAGTAATTGTCGAGAAAACAAAAGATGTTCCCAAGGACATATAAGTGGAGATTCATTGTGTCTACCAACCCTTGTTGGGGTATTCGAATTATAAAGGGTTACGACCGTTAATTTGCTATATTATTTTGTTTACAGCCCAAAATCCAAGTAGCGTCCAAGTACGAAAGGCGCGTGGACACACGATCCTACGACGACAAAAAGAAGCTCTTCGAAGGTGTAAGTACAAACGGACACTTAGCTTTTAAGTCATTATATACAAAATTGACATACAATTAATCTACTTGGTTCTCATGGACCCACCAAACCATATAAATTTATAAATATTTTAAAGCGAATATTAAAAAATAACTAATTTAAACACAGGGATTCGATGCCCAATCAGCTGAAATATGGGATAAGATATGGAAAGAGAAGACGAACGAATTTATGAATCGTACAAAAAGTAAGAGGGGATACATGGTGTCATGTAGTTTGATGAAAGTTTGTCCCATTCAGATTGTTGACGCATGTCTTGTTAGCATGACCACATCCGTGTCTTGCGACCTATAGGAACCTTCACTTGAACACTGTCAAACTAATATAGGTATATCCTAAGGGTATATAAAGAAAAAGTTATCTCTTTAATCATATCTTAAAAATATATGAAACCCTGATAAAATAACCCTAAAAGAGATAATCGAATTACTTTGTATGCAATAATTGCAAAGTCGGTCTTACTTCGAACCAAAATTGGTACTAGACAATTGTGAGCTTATAATTTTTTAGAAGTTCCATCGTCTACAAAAATTAAAAAGCATAAAGTCTCCAATTCCAAATGCTTTCAATTTGTCATAAACTAATAGGGCGGAATAATAAAATTAAAGTCATTATATTGGAAAAAAATTAGAGATGAGAATACAAAGTTTTGACTATGTCATAAACCAATTCCCTTTGGGTTAACTTCAGGGAATACCAAATAAAAAACACCCATAAAATAAATCAATAGCTGAGACTTTAAATGCGCTTCGATAAACAAATCCACTATTCTCTTGCCAGGGATTATATTCCTATCTTTGTAAAAACCGAAATTCAGCAAGTAATGAGATCAAAATTAATTTGACAGTGTTCAAAACAAATGCACATTATCCCCTTGTGATTTATATGTACCATGACCATAATTGACCCCTGTGTTAACGATTCCTTTAGGACCTAGAGAAATTTAACAAGGACTTCCTCGAGAAGGTGTGGCAAGAGAGGGCCGACCAGTTCGGAGGCAGGCAAAAGGGTAAGTAACCATACCAAGTAACCATCTCGGTGTTATATAAAAGACCAGCAGGACTTAAACCACATATATATATTATAGACATTAAATTGTTTACATTTTTGTACAATATTTTTTGTAAGTATTTACTTTCCTCCTAAGACATTTGAGTGAACCCAATTTTTTTTTGCATTATTTCAAGCCAAAAAATTTCCCACTGAGAATTTGGTCCTACACATAAGATTGAAGCTCCAGAAACACTTATTTAAGATGTGGGAGAGAGCAATAACACCACATATACCGACTTCTTGTAAAAAGCTAATTACAATTGTCTTAAATACCTCTATTGTTCATGTGTGGTAAATGAATCACCTATTCCCCCTAAGTAAATTACTTGCTTGTAACTTTTAAATGAAATCCTACTTTTTGTGACCTCGTCAATAACAAACGGACTTAATCTATAGTGAGAGTTGAAGCCATTTCTATTTTTAATTACCTACTATCAGAGTTACTAATAGGAAAATTACGTTACAGCGAGATTGCCCAAATGGTTCGGTGAGAGGCCCGGCAAGAAGAAGGGTGAGACAGACTCACCCGAGGGCGAGGAAGACATTAAGGCCGAACCCGAAGAGGAGGAACCCCAATACGCACCTGAACCTGAAGAAGAGGAAGAGGAAGAAGAGGAGATCGTAGAAGAGGAAGAAGAAGAGGAAGAGGAGGAAGAGGAAGAGGAGGAGGAAGAGGAATAAGTAAGTATACTTCAGAAAAAGCAAATTACGATTAACACGTTTTATGCCAAGCTTTACCTGACATATCCTTCAGGTCATTTGATATTTTGACAGAAAATAATGTATTATCATACAATATTACACTATAATATCAGACATGACATAACATAAAAAATTTAAAATAATATCTTAATATATATATTTCTTGTGTGCGTGTGTATGTGACTGAACTCCTCCTAAACGACTGGACCGATTTTGATGATTTTTTTTATGTGTGTTCGTGGAGATTCGAGAATGGTTTAGATTCACAATTGGACCCGGCAGGTGGCGCTGCGATCGACTTTTAGGATTTTTTTTGTTTTCAAGGCAGGACAACGTCCGCCCGGTCCGCTAGTTTATATATAATATATTTAAAAATAATTGAATCGTTAATCGCATTCAAGCACTCAGGTTGCACTACAACATTGTAACACAAATGAACTAATTGTGACCTAGCCAACAACTTTATTCCCACAAACGGACACCCTAACAACATATATACGACAAGGAATTCGTCCTCATCCCTACATAATTCTTTCGTTTCCAGTAGTTATCAAATCGTGTACGGTGACCTAAAGATAAAGTTTAACGTGTCCGGACGGACACGGAACGTGTTAAGTAATAAAAAAAATAAGCAATTTTCGATACTTCATGTCCCCTCACAATTAGTTGTGACAAGATTATGTAATAGTCAAAAACGAATTCATTAGGTGTGATATGTGGGGGGGTTCTAACCCTAATAACGGGAAAAACAACTATTATGAAGGGGATAAACTGAATGTATTATGTTTCAGATTACGTGGCCGGTGAAGTTGGAACGGGAAGCGCAGTTTGTAACCGATATTAACTTATTTCTATAATGTTATATATTAAATTATTTTTATTATTCTATTTATACTGTTCATTCGTTACGGACACAAACGCACATTCACAAACACGTCGCTCTTACAACTGTGACGATGCATTAAACTAATTTATTTCATAAGGGTCTTGTGTTTTTTTTTCACTACCTTTCCTCTTTTTCTCTATATCGTATGCGAATAATTAGAAAAGCTTAAGTTTCCTCCGCCTTTTGGGAATAAATATACAAAATACCGGCCGAAATCTTCGCATGAATACGTGATAATTCCAATACAATTGTGTTTCCCATGAGGATGACCACAAATCAAATATTTTCTATAATACCAACTAAAATAAAGGCAAATTTTTGCATTTGTGTGGACTAGTTGTGAACGTTTCAATAATCTCTCGAGTTGTTTGTACCCTACGTATATGCCAAATTAAATAATATTTGTGTTAGTTATTGTTACATTGCTGAAGGACAAATGGTTTTGTTCTAGATACTTCTTTTCGCTGTTCATAGAATCTTATACATGCGTAAAAAAAACCTGACACTTTCATATGCGTATAGCTTTTAATTGAATTAACAAAGTCAATTCAGTTTAACAGTATATTGTAGCTGAATTTGTAACAACTAAATCCAAAAGCCCAAGATCAGGTCAGTAACCATTGTCTCTTCAGTTACAAAATTATGGTCAAGATAAAACAAATTATTCGTATTCGTTTATTTATATATTATAATAATATGAATATAATATTAAAAGAATATGTTTTTACGAATGAATATGTCAAGCGGCAGGCGTTGGGTCCGCTGTTGGTTTCTGCTGAGCGGCTTTTTGCATCATGTTGATCTTGTCTCCGAGGCTCAGCGCCATGCCCTGGTGTATAAGAATAATATATAAAGTAACTACCCGCCAAGGGCGGACGTTGTCCCGCCCTGATAATAAAAAAATCATTGAAGTTAGACATATGCTGTCGTTGACTTTTTTGTAGGCATTATCAAGCTCTACAACTTTTCTCTAGAACTCAATCATATATCTCTCATTGTTAAGGCAGCGTTCGTAAGAAAAGTTTTTGTTCAATCGTTTATTCTCCGACTTTGCAAATTCGACTTCCACAAAAAAAGTCTTTTCATTTTTCGGGTTAATATATAGCCTATGACACTCACAGATAACGTGGCTTTCTATTGGTAAAAGAATTTTTAAAATCTGTTTAGTAGATCCAGAGATTACCCCCTACAACGTCACAAACTCACAAACTTTACCTCTTTATAGTATTACTATAGAAGTATAAATTATATATAAACTTGATTTTAGACAAGTGTCTGAGTCCACAGCCGGTTGACTTCATACATTTTTACACGAAACTTTATTTCAAAAGATAGGTAAGGCAGAAAATGAACTGTTTTTTTTTACTTTTTAAATTTCACCATTTGATTTCGACAACAATCTCAGCAGATGCTATGACTAAGTAATACATTAAATTTAGACAAGTATATGAGGACATTTTTTCACTTTAATAGCTATTAAAAAGACTTACGACATTTCTATGGTTTCATTACGATGTTGTTTTTTGTCGAAATGGTATTTTACTGTACGGAAGCTTTAGTTTATGTACATTGTCTTGTCGAGCGTCTCAAAATGTCTAGCCCTATGCTTTAAGTAATTATTTATTCACCCTTATGTAATTGCACCTAAATAAAATAGACATCTCTGGGTCTGGGCGCACCCTAACATGTTTTTTTTCTTGTCATAAAAATAGTTATTTTTTATTAAATACAGAAAATATTAACACAATCCACAATATCAATGTACAGGTAACAGGTAATAAACGAAACGTAATGAAAGAGAAACGAGTTTGTAAGCGATGGATGGATAAATAGGCAAAATAGCGGATACGACGTTTATAGCATTAGTTATTCTTAAGTAGTTTTCTTTATTAAATATAGTCCCCATAGGAGTGGCTGCTTTGTTTAAGCGGTAAACTTAAAAAGTAACGTTTTTTTCTTACGTGACGATTTTTACCAGTTAACTTGTACCGAGTCCAAATGATGGGTGATCGTATTAATGATACAGTTACGAGTGAGTGTGTGTGCGTGTGTGCGTGCGTGCGCACCTGGCTCTTGGCACGTATCCGCACGTGTCCGACGACGGGCGCGTTGGGGCGGTGCAGCGGCAGCTCTATGCTGAGGTTGGCGAGCGCGTCCTCCCCGAATATGGAGCGCGCATACAGGTTCGCCGCCATGAACCCGCACTGCCCCGACAGCGCCTCGACAATAATTTACCGATATTAAACTATTTACACGTTTTGTCTTGTTTGTTTGTGCCACCTGATGTTAAGTGATCAGCACCGTCCATAGACACTAACAACAACAGGCGAGTCGAAAGTGTATTATTATTGCGATGACCGCAGGTCCGAACCCCGGCATGTACCAACGAATTTCTCGGAATTCGCGTACATTTACTACTTTAATTTTGTGACACTGTCAACATAATAACAATAGGAATACACAATAGGAAGGATAACAACGTGAGGAAACCTGCTCCTGAGAAACGTTCCTATAGTATTACTGTATGTGGGAAAATACGATCGTGAATTCCTTTGGGAAGCGGCCTATGTCCCTGCTGTAATTCTCTTACAAGCTGATGATGGATAAATAAACAACTAAAATTTATTTGATTCACAATTAGACCAAAATAACTCCCTCGTCTCTTTGTTTTATGGTTTTCACATACTTAGAGACTTTCAAAATCAATCAATTCTCCTCTAACAATATTGAGATCGATCGCCAACAGTTCAAATTTGAGCACCACTATTCTATACTGTTCTAGCACCAATATTGGTGCTATTTAGAATCAACTTTACACGAAACCTCATTCACCGAAAAAAATAAAATATTGTGATTGTCTTATCTCACCCTTTCTTGTTTTTACTTTCTTTTTAAGTATGTTAAAAAGCGTATCAAAGTTATATAGGGTTTTATGCCACAAAATCGTATAAACATTTTTTACACCTATTTTACACTTATAAAACATCACTATCATAGATAACAGACAACCATAAAGTAGACTTCATTGTAGTAGTTTTTATACATTTTCAATTTTAATCACTCTTATCATCGACAATATATGCACATAGGTAAACAGTCAACAACAGATTTGTCTAAAACTCAAATTTAAATCTATGCTAAAAGACATCACATTAATTAACTGATGTCATTATTAATTTATTCAATTAACTACCAATCATGATTAGCATCATTTTTTTAAATGCCGTTTTATCTTTACAATTCAGCTCTTTATACTACGAATCTACAAATAACCGTCGATCAGATAATATGTCAAATGGTGAGTACTAATAAATAATTTAAATTTAAAAATTACCTTCTCCGGAGTGAGGCACTTCATGTTGGTTGAAGTCAACAAGTGTTGGAGATACTCGTGTAGATCCGTTATGTTGGTATTCACAGACACCTGTGTACACAACATTACTATATGAATTATCATAAAAAGTCTTTGACTGCACAAAATAATTGATAGCAATCTGTGAATATTTGTAAATTTCAGAGAATTTTCATTCCTGAAATTTCCAATTCTACCATTCATGTATGAATGGATATGTTCTGAATTAATTCATAGTTTTATTACACCTACCCCACAATAAGCAACAATACCAGAAAAGTGCTTCTGCATTATGAGTCAATCTTGCTATATGGTAGTCAATTTAATCAATACAAGAGAATGGTGCAAGATATTTGTTTTTTAAAAACTATCTGTCACCCTAAATCATAAAGTTTCATTTTTTTTTTTAATATAGAAAGTTTAACTGTGAGAATTTTCCTTTTTTTTAAACACTTAGTAAATATTTACAAACTTTAGTGTTACCACTGAAAAAATTCTGGAATGTTTTTTAAGAAAAAAAAACGTAAACACATTAAAACTGGATAAATTAATGAATTCTGATCGAATTTGGATCATTGGTTACTATTATTTTAGTACCTATTGGTACTATAAGTGTTTACAAGTTACACCTGACCCGAGACGTCGAACATTACCGAGGTCACAGATAACCACGTGTAAGCTAAAAAACTAGTTCCTAGGTCTATATATTACGAATTCTTCAACACTAAAAATAGGACACCGAGAGATCATCTCCTTATCAATATAATCTTTAGATCAATAACAATATAGGCAGATGATATAATAATCTATAATAAGTGTCCAAAACTATAAAGATTTAAAATTCATAAAAACGAATGTAGACCTCAAGAGGCAAAGATCAACAGACTGTTGACAACATAATCATAAGAAAAATAACAAACTATGTATTATAAAACTATAATTTCTATGTATTATAAAACTATAATTTCTATGTTAAATGTGTTACCCCCCCCCCCCCCCTTTCCCTTTTTCCTTTTTCTCCCCCTCAACTCGCCCACATCTCCTAAGTCGGCGTCGCTCAGGCGGCCGGCTTATTTAAATTATGTTTTTATTTGTACGGACTTTTCTTTACTAAACCACGAAATTTACAATATGGCGAGATAAAACAAGAGTTATAAACATGATCTGTCAGTCGCTGCAGGCGGCCGGCTGTATGAGTCCCATGCTATGTGTATGTCTTGAGCTGAAGAAATGAGCCGATCGGTTTACCTTATTCTCCCACTCGAACTCGGCCCACATCTGCCTGAAGTCGGCGTCGCTGCAGGCGGCCGGCTGTATGTAGTCCACTATGTCTATGTGTATGTCGTTGAGCCCCACCACCCCCCTGTCCATGTTACCTTATTCTCCCACTCGAACTCGGCCCACATCTGCCTGAAGTCGGCGTCGCTGCAGGCGGCCGGCTGTATGTAGTCCACTATGTCTATGTGTATGTCGTTGAGCCCCACCACCCCCCTGTCCATGTTACCTTATTCTCCCACTCGAACTCGGCCCACATCTGCCTGAAGTCGGCGTCGCTGCAGGCGGCCGGCTGTATGTAGTCCACTATGTCTATGTGTATGTCGTTGAGCCCCACCACCCCCCTGTCCATGTTACCTTATTCTCCCACTCGAACTCGGCCCACATCTGCCTGAAGTCGGCGTCGCTGCAGGCGGCCGGCTGTATGTAGTCCACTATGTCTATGTGTATGTCGTTGAGCACCACCACGCCCCTGTCCATGGACGCGCCCGACACCTCGTACACTGGAACACACGGAACCGACACTCACCAACTGTCCAAAACTAGACCACGCTTTCATATGGTTACACTCTTTCAACTCTTTCTTTCTAATATATCTATACATATAATAACAATGTAATTCTAACATGTCTGTATTTTTTAGAAATGTCTGCTAATGCTAATATACTGCGTTCATGATAAAACCTTTTGCTTTTTTTTTAGAGTATAATGGCTATATAATACTTTATTACACTTTTTTTTACATTAGTTAGTTGCGCCGCTTTATATATATTTGAAATTCCCGCATTATTGTGATCAGATCGCACCACTTTTACCAGCCCACGCTCAATTACCCCTTCCTATGGCACATGCTTAAATATTTTTTGAAAATTTCGGTAGCGCGTCCGAGCCGCCACCACTACTATTATTATTTGTGTTGTTTCCACGCCGCGCCACGCCGCACGCAAACAGTTACTTGAATTTTTATCCATAACGCCTGGGTCGTGTGAGAAATAAAAATTGCATCGCTTTTTCCGCATATTAATGTTCGGCTTATATACCGCGTGCCGACATACATTATAAAAAATAAAAAAAAAGTCAGTGTTCGAACCGTCGGCTGGGGAGAAAACCCAGTGGTTAGAGCAACGAGAATCACACTAGCCGGCTAGCCACGTGGAAAAAATGCAGCACGCGCAATATTTTTAATTTATTTTATTGTATAAATGTTGCTAAACGTACAAGTTTCCTTCCTACAATAAAACCTAGATAATCGTCACATCGTCTTGTAGCTGATCGCAAGAGTTTAAGTAGTGTGTCAAATAAATAGTTTTCACCCCCCGCATATACAGTCCACTTAAATTAGTTTTAAAAAATAAAATAATATTATTATTTTTTTTTTCAAAGAAACCCCCGCCCTTCGGTGGCTTCGACAACGCAACGGCGCCACCACCTTTTGAAGATATTTTTTTTTAATTTTTTATTTTATCATCAAAACATGTCTTCAAATAACATTTATTCTTTGCTTCATTACAATTGGTTCACTTTATTAAAAGTTATTGTAATTTTAATGAGGTATACGTTACGAACTTAAGAACGAACCAGAACAAAAGAAAATATGTAGATAAGTAAATGGACTTAATACATTCAGATGACTTTATTATATGTCCCTGTTTTATCTTCACTTTATACATTAGGTTCACGCGGACACAGTTGTGGGCACAGCTAGTATAATAATTTGGACCAATTCAAACAACATTTATATAAATTATAGTTTGTGTTATTTTGACCTAGAAACTATATTTATAAATATAATTCTTCTGTCTGTGTTTATGTGAAATGACTGAACTTCTCCTAAACGGATAGACCGATTTAAATAAAAAAAATTGTGTAAGAGTCGATAGAAGTGAATGTTTATCGACATAAAGAGGGTGGAGTGTGAGATACCTATGTTGCCGAAGATGATGCCGTTCTGAGTCGATAGAAGTGAATGTTTATCGACATAAAGAGGGTGGAGTGTGAGATACCTATGTTGCCGAAGATGATGCCGTTCTCGGTGGAGGCGACCTTGACGTGCGCCTTGATGGTGGCGTAGTCCCTCGGCGCCAGCACCACCGACGCGGGCCGCTCCACCAGCCGCAGGTCCCCCAGCGTCGCCAGCTCCACAGTGCAGTTCTGCAGCGTGTCGTCTGCACATGCACATGCACCCCCGTACACACCACGCATCAACGCATACACACCAACACTCTCTCATCAGGAACACTTTGAAAAGATGTTGATGAACTTACACCATACTTCACTATAATCCCATCTGATGATAACAACTAATCAAACTTATAATCAAATAAGTATAAAATATTATTGAAAACTTGGACATATTGTTAGATACAAATCATTTGGATAATAGTGTCTAAGAGCACTACAATTTACTCCTCATAATTAAAGACAATATTTTGTGTCGACAAGGGCATAATATCACTCATGATCTTTTAATTTGAAATCTAATGTAGATTTTATTATAGAAATGAAACACTGAATATAAATACAATTATTTGTAATGTTCAGATAGAGAATTGAAAAATACGCACAGAATACAAAGAGTGTATGTGTGTGGGTCAGAGCATTAACCTCTCAGGTCATTAATGAAAAGATAGAGACATGGCAATGGTAGATACAAATTATATGGTTTGCGTTCAAGTGCTTTTGTAGCCGGAGACAATAACATTGTGTTTATTTATCATAAAATATTATACAACAAACTAATTGCAATCGTAATGTACATGAAATGTGTACAGTTGTAATATATAAGCAACGCATGTACATGTAATAGTTGAGACTTTGACTGACACGCCGTAATGACATGTTTCTTTTAGGGCGCTATGGATACATTTTTACAATTGTAGAAGGATGTAGTGGTCCGGTCACCAACGACCCTCGTGCTGTGGCATTATGGCTGGTCATATCTGAGCGATGTAGCAGTGACAGTGGTAATGGCTAGAGGGAACTGACCGGTCTGGTTGACGACGAGCACGTCGAGCACGATGTCGTACTGGTTGACGGCGACGAGCGCCTCCGCGTACACCGGGTCCGAGAACCCCGTCAGCTGCGTCACCTTCGACAGCCTGCCGCGCTCCGCCCCCGCGCCGCCCGCCCCGCGCCCTGCTCGCACACGCACACCGCTCGTCACGACAACAACGCCCTACTCCTAGCCAGGACAGCCCCCGATATCGGACGCATCCGGCGGTTGGGCCTCGAGAATACCGAGACCATATTGTTTAATTGACCACGACGACCTTAGCGTCACCCCCCGGGCCTATATTACTGTAGAGGGCACCTGTATCTTGGTGAGAAGCAATATAAAGTATTTGAGCCTCATCCTAGACCGGAGTTGACGTTTCGAGTGACTCAAGATGATAGACTAGAATGGTCCCGTGCCGCCCCGGCCAAAGCGGTCTCTCAGTACACCGTGGGGTTTTCGTGAGTACAAGTCTCATACTACCCGCTCTCGTCTCCAAGAGGGTGACATATCCATGAGGATATCCCCACGTTAATAATAAAAAGGAGAGGGAGCTTTGGTGTTATATTTTTAAAATTAAAATGTTTCCCTGTAATATAAAGATTTCACTTCTATTGCGTGTTTTTACACACACACCCTGTTTTTTTTTTAATTACCCGCTACATGTCTAAGAAATATAAGCTGTGACAAATAATGTTTCAGTTTTGTGTATGTTTTAAATAAATTTTCAATGACGTAATACTGCTTATTTTCACAACTATATACCCTTGTTCTACCTCGGTCATTTATTTTACTTCTTTCCTTTGAGTCAGAGAAGTTATGTTGCACTAACTTTGCGTATGAAATGTTACAATAAAACTTTCCCTTGTTGAAGTGAAACTTCTAATACGACTTTCAACAAGGTTGCGTTAAACGTTTAACGCTACCATGGAGGGGATATGAAAGCACTGTTGCGTTAAACGTTCAACGCTCCTGGGGAGGGGAATAGAAAGAGACAGTGCGAGAAAAATAATCAAGCATTTCATATCTTACTTTAGTTATCATTATCCCATTGTAAATGTTATTTGGATATTTCTCCACTCGAAAATAATAATTAAAAGATGCGATCAATTATGAATTGTAAGCAATGTTAATAAAGTTTGTCTTAAAGAAACAATATGATTTCACTAAAAAACTATTTCTACCCCTTCCTATTATCATTTCCACATTACGAGGTTTTACTTCTTCCGCGCGGAGGGACTCCACGCACTATTTTTTTTTTCATGGCATACACATCCTACCAAATGTTCAGTTGAAAACAATCGATTACAACACCAAATTGTTTTGTTTTTGTCTTAAATGATTTAGAAAGGTATATCACCTTGTAGCGCCTTGTTGAGTGAGAGCTCGAACATGTCGTAGTGCGTGCCGGCCAGCGCCGCGCCCGCCAGCTGCGTGAACGTGATCCCGCGCTCCACCTCCACCTTCTGCGACTCGCGCTTCGACTCACGCTCCTGTTTACACATCATACACCTTTCATAATAATAATCAATTGTAATAATATCCGTTAACGGGATATATATTTTTTTTATATCATACGAGGCAAACGAACAAGTGGGTGGTCACCTGATGTTAAGTGATCGCTGCCGTCCATAGACACTAGCAACACCGAGGGTGTAGCAAGTGCGTTGCCAGACTGAGTTTGGGGAGAGATAGGGAAGGCGAAGGGGAATTGGGAGGGGAGGGGAATGGGATTTAGGTCCTCCGGTGCTCTCACTGAGCGAACGAAATGGAACAATGCAAGCACTGTTACAACATACAAGCAATCACTACGTCGTCACACGTCAGCCCGCTCTGCTTACCCCCTCCCCTACAGCACGTACCTTGCGTGCGTCGGCGAGTAGTGCGGCGGGCGAGTCGGGTGAGTCCGGCAGCGCCAGCAGTGCGGAGAGTGCACGCGCGGAGGACTGCAGCAGCGCGTGCGAGACCAGCGGCGGCCGCGCCGTGCCCGCCTGCAGGCAGCGCGCCGCGTGCTCCACATCGTCACACGTCAGCCCGCTCTGCTTACCCCCTCCCCCCTGGGGGGGGGGGGTGTCCGGCCCCCCGGGAGTCCCGCGGAGGCTCCCGCGACCGGCGGCCGCGCCGTCCCCCTCAGGCAGCGTCCGCGTCTCCACATCTCACACTCACCCCTCTCTTACCCCCCTCCCCTACAGGACATATCCCGTCATGATTGTTCTTCTCTTTCAAGTTTACCCAATTCTCCTACAATTATGGGTTCCTCTAAAGGTTTCATGTCATGTCAAGCTACTCTTTATACATAAAGGCTTATTATAAGGTGGCCATGTGAACGATGGTAACATCTGAAAATTACGCCTCTCTTATTATTCATCAAACACGAATGTAACTGTATACATGTCTAAAAATATATTGTGCTGTGTTATGTAATAGAGAAGATAGATCAGATCGAGTTTCTGGCCAGTTCTTCTCGATGACTGCGTTGTTTTCCGAACCGGTGGTAGTTTTGACGTTCTCACGGCCTAAATTGAATAAAAAATATTTAATTTTGATTTTGTTTTTATAATGCATCCTGGTGCACATCCAATGCTATTTTTTTTGTTCCTGTATTGGAATTATTTCTTCAAAAAACTACTTCTCTACTTCATTTTGGTTTTTAACGTGAAAACGTCTTATATATAGATTCCGTACGGCTACACGTGCTGCACGTGCATGACTGATTGTCACGTTCCGCCTAAGCCGAGCGTGCAAGCGAAAGCGCGGATCAAGCGTCTATCTATAGATTCTATATATAGAATGATTCAATTAATAAAAGTATACAATTTTCATCAATGTTTTCTTATGATATTACTAGTCTCTGTTAGAAATAATTAATAGAAATAGTTACTTTGGACTAACGCAAACACGCAGCGAAAGCTCTCAAGAGGAAAAAAACCCAATTTTGAAACATTTTTTATTAGTGCTCCGCTCCTATTGATTTTAGTGTGATGATATATATCTTATATCCTTCCTGGATAAATAAACTATATAACACTGAAAGAATTTCTCAAAGTACCTGAGATTACCGCCTACAACGTCACAAACTCACAAATTCACAAACTTTACCTCTTTATAATATTAGTATAGACTAGCTGACCCGTGCAACTTCGTCTGCACCAAATAGGTTATTACCGGTTCCAATTTTATTTCCAAACGCCAAAAATCTTAAAAAACCTAAAACCCGATTGTAGCGAAACTTATCAGATGCAATTGTGACTTGAAACTATAGGTACTATAGATATATTGGCAAGAAATGTCTTCCCGATATCCACTGGGTTTATAAATTTCGTGACTGTTGTAAGTTTGCTGCGTCTACTATCTGTAGACTGAGTGCTCTCCAGTGCATCTTGCAAAGTTCAGAATCAACAACAAATCAATGTGTATAGGGGTCGGATGAAGGCACTCTACAACACATTTTTTCGATTACCCCAATTTAGTATTTCATCATATGATATTTTACCTAACAATATACTGCGTCCGTCTGATTTTAACAAAGGCATTTATTTTCTCATTTTGCCAATACTCTAATTTCATGTGTTTAATCAAAATTAAACTTCAACATAATACAATAACTAACAGTAATTATTATGTAAATATATATTTATTTAAGGCCTGATGTCTGTAGTGTTGTGTTGGTCTTTGTCATCTCAGTGCTATAATGTGGAAGAACTAAATTATGTAATATAAATTTAATATTATCTATAAAGTGACTCTCCCATGACTAATTTGACAATTGTAGAATTCATATCCATGAAATTCCAATACTAAAAAGTTGAAATTTGTGAGTTTGGGTGTTCGGGGTAATCTCTGATACTACTGATCCGATTTTGAAAATTATTTCACTGTTAGAAAGGGAAATATATATTATACAGTAAATGGGGCGTGGAGGTGAGGGTCAAAGGAGCAACCCAGTGGATATCGGGAAGACATTTCTTGCCAATGTATATATAGTATAGTTTCGAGTCACAATTGGACCCGATAAGTTTCGCTACAATCGGGTTTTAGGTTTTTAAGATTTTTGGCTAAGAAATAAAATTGGAACCGGTAATAACCTATTTGGTGCAGACGAAGTTGCACGGGTCAGCTAGTCCTAAATAAAAGCATAAGATTTGCCTTTAATTTGGTAGAATACATTCCAGTTTGAGTTCCATGGCAGTGGCTAACAAGCGATAAGATCAACAACTTCATTACCCTGGATCACACTATGTCCTCGTATCCATGACAGAACTACATAAATTCCTAAAAAAATTACATTGATACAAATGGAATCATTAATTGTAAACTATTTTAATTAAAATATGCAAACATGTCAAAACAAATCAAATGTATTTAAAAAGTTTCAATAAAAAAAAACCCTTTTTTTCTTTAAGGCAAAGAATTTCATTAATATATTTAAAAAAGGTAAAAAGCATATTTAAAACCCTCCAAATTATTATCCCAATCTATCAGTAGTTTCGGCATGCATAAACAAAAAAAAATTATTTTTATATATAAAAAAATGAAAATTAAACACTGAATGATCTGGAATAAAAGTAAAAAAGAAACATCAATAGAACCTTATAGGTATGCTACTAAATAAATTTTTATATATTATATACAGTCTCTCTCTCTCTGTCTTTCTCTATTACACACCTAACCTACGGACATAACTCTACACATCCACAATACGTAAAAATAAAATTAAAAAATCATCTCACCACCTACTTTATCATAACAATCTTCAACTTGTATTAAAACTTTTCATCTCCATTTGTAAAAAAAAAAAAAAAAAATGCCATCGCGTCGCGTCGCCGCGTCAACTGTCACTTGTCTGTAACTATTCGTCTAAGAGCTAGCAACGGTTTAATTTTAGAATGTTTTGTTTTTCACTAACTTTGAAACGCTACTAAAACACATGAAATTATTATTGCCAGACATTTTTGTTATTAACAATAATGTGCTCGAAGCTATGTTTTGTAAATATAAAAAGTATGTTAAGATTGCTGTAATCTTAATAATATTTTATTTAGACATAAAAGATAAGATTGGGTAGATTAAAAATAATATGTACTAGATATGTACTAGAATAACTTATAATTATATAATATAATAATAATTATAATATAATTAAAATTATAATAATAATTATAATATAATTAAAAATAATATGTACTAGAATAACTTAGCTATAGTTTAGCGCAACATTGGCTGTATGATAAAGATAGCGATAATTGTGGCAGCGCCTGTTATAGACGCATGTATTCAAGATGACGCCAGTCTCAAGTCATATATCTACGTTTATCGTTGTTTTTCATTGTTTACGGTGAAATTTCAATATTATAATGGTTAATAAAATGAAATATATTCTTTGCAATGGAAAAAATAAAATGGTTTGAAATGAATTATTTTATTTATAAAGAGTATCATGGGCACATTATTTTCAATAACAAAATTGTCTGGCAGTGATAAATTCATGTTTTGAATAACGTTTAAAAGTTAATGAAAAAATAAACCTTCCTAAAATTATTTATAAATCAAAATTTTGACCTGTAAAGGTGTGATGCGCATTAAAAAACACAACATTAACCGGTTAACCAAGTATCCTGAATCCTGTTTGGAAGGGCATAATACATCTTCATATTAAAGAATTAAAATTGTAAAAGGGTTATTTTTGGCTTCTATATCGATAATAATGTCTACCCCGATCAAAATTTTCAAAAAATATGTAATGTACAGATTTGGCTTTGTTACAGTTTTATTATACTACTAGCTGTTATCCGCGGCTCCGCACGCGCTTTTTTAAAATGTATTAAAAATGTAAAATTATGACTAGATGTTGTACATTATAGAGATGCTTTTTCAAAAACATTTGTAAGTACGACACGCACGCCATCTACTGTAACATGTAACATTATAATGTTATAATTATAATGTTAATGTATTAGAAATGTAAATAATAACAATGTATCGAATGGAATGGGATTTATGATCAGCAACATGCCTGGAACTTTAACCTACAATATATCAACCTCAGTGCTCACTTAGACTATATAAGAAAGTAATTAAAGTTTTAAGCTATACATTATCGAAGAATACGTGTTAAATCTTTTATTACATAGATCTAATATATCCGTATTATCGATATAATTAAGTTAGTCTTATACGTTGCTATAATCACTGAGTTATGTAGACGCAAGCGCGGTAAATAAATGAAAATGGTCGCCATATGATCAAAAAGATAATATAACTTTATTTACATACAAACATATGACTTTCAAATATGTACTTGAAGTCCAGTAAAGCACACGTCTCACTCGCTTGTTTACAACATATTTTTAATAAATTTCACATGGACGAATGCACGGGTAACAGTTCAACAAATAAAATACAATATGTCAACCGCTATAATTTCGGATATCTGCCAGTAAAACTCCCGTTAATATAGGTCCAGACGTTTCGGACATAACCCGGAAGTAACAAACAAAATATAATAATATATAATACCAACAATATAAAAAAAAAAAAATTTTTTACCTGTAGCCAAACCCATTCACCAAAAAGTTGTTATTTTAATTTTAATACACAGACTTTATTTTTATAATACGTAATAGATTACAAATAAAAAATTGGAAACAAAACAAACGTAGAATAAACATTTTGAATAGAAACACAAAATAAACTTTAAAAATGTTTGCGATAGAAAGTTACCACGTTACCATGGCAAATTATATATAATAAGAAGAACCGGCAAGAAACTCGATCTGGTTTATCTTTTCATAATAACTAACATATTTTTTTTATTATTACAACATAATAGACACAAATCTACAGTCGTTTTTAGTGGTTGCACAGAGAGAGGCGTCACTTCCAGACGTCGCTATCGTTCACATACTGATCCACCCTGTAATAACCTTTATGTATTAAGACCCGCTTGACCATAACACTTGAACCAGTAGGCAAATCGGTAATGTGTTTTGTGAGTTAGTTATAAAATCTAACACTATTACCTAAAAAACTGTTACTGGTCTTAGTAAGCCTGAAACATGGAGTGTATAACAGTTTGTTATGGTTTCTGGTATTTACATCATGCCGGTCTTTTACTAAATCCAGATTATCTAAGTTTTTCCGGACGTACATCAAATTCTCAAAAATATATTGAGAGGGCAGAGTTAAAATACCGAATTCCTGAAACTTAGTCTTTAATGATTCACGAGGTCCCAAATTATAGATTGCTCGAACTGCCCCTTTTTGTAGTAGGAATATGATATCTACCTCAGCTGCGCCCCCCCACAACAAAATGCCATAAAACATTAAGCTATGGAAGTAAGCGAAGTAGACCAACTTTAGCAGTGGCAATATTTATTAGCTGGCGAATTTTTTGAATGGCGAACGCAGCAGAACTTAATCTTCCAACCAATTTTTTTATATGAGGACCTCATTGTAATTTAGAATCAAGTATCAAGTGACACAGTATTGTCAAATAAGCCAACTAGATTCCCTTGGATCTCAATTTTACTATCAGTTGGTGGAACATCAGGTAAGGTAAATTTTATGCACTTTGTTTTGTCTGCGTTTAGCAATAAATTATTTAATGCAAACCAATCGGAAATTTTATTTAAAATACTGCTTAGATACGTAAACTCAGAATCTATTCTTTTTACTTGAAATATAAGCGAAGTGTCATCCGCGAAAAGAACTACATCTGCACAGTTATCAACCACTAGAGGCAGATCATTTATATATACAAGAAACAAAAACGGCCCTAAAATGGAACCCTGTGGAACGCCAATTCGAGTCAAGGATCCCGCAGACGTTGCCCCGTCTATACTAACTTTATGACAGCGATCTTTTAAATAGGAGACAAGAAGGTCAAGAGAGGCTCCACAAACACCGTAATGTTTTAATTTCAGAATGAGGGTACTATGGTCAACGCAGTCAAAGGCCTTAGATAGATCATAAAACACACCAATTGCATCCTGCGATCCCTCCCAAGCCCGTAATATATTACTTAAAAGCGTTGCACCAGCGTCAGTAGTCGATTTTGATTTTGTGACGCCAAACTGTCGATCATCCAGAATCTTTTGCGCTTTAGAATATCCTACTAATTGCTTAAGCATAATCTTCTCAAAAATTTTGCTTAACGACGGAAGTACAGAAATTGGTCTATAATTTCCAAGACTATTTCTACAGCCTGATTTAAATAAAGGAACTACTTTACTTATTTTCATTAGATTGGGGAAGGTTCCTTGTGCTATACACTTATTAAATATGTTAGCTAAATATGGTGAAATATTGATAATTAAGGACTGCACTACCATTACCGACATTCCCCATTTGTCTTCAGTATGTTTCAAATTTAATAGTTTAAAAGTCCTTATTATTTCACCTGCACTAATAGATGTGAAATTAAATGTTGACTTTACAGGTGCACTCAGACTTTTTAAAAATGATACGGCACATGAATTAATATTTTTTGTTACCTTTAAAGGTTTTTTTTTTTTTTTTTTTTTTCGAACTGACTACGCTATTGACCTAGCAAGGTCTTAACAGCTTCACCGGACTACTAAGGCGAGCGCTTAAGGCACTCAGCCGATTTTTGTTTGGGCAACCAGCTCAAGGGTGCACGGCACACCTCGGCTTGGCTGTTGCCTGTTCGATGCAATACGCGACCTAACTGAGCTAACCTAAGTTAAGCTACACTATTAATACATATATGAGTTGTTGAAGCATATATGTGTACCAAGCATACATATCTCAACAACTCTTACGTGTATTCTGTATCGGAAAATTTCTGAACTATTTCAGTTCGAAAAGGGAAAAAAAAAGTAAACCCTTCCACTTTTTTGTGTAAGCGTGTATGCGTGCACGTGTGTGGAGGTGATATGTGTAGTGTTGTTGCAGTGATGTAAATTTGTGTCACTGTATCGCGCGCGCAGCGCACTCAAGGGCTCCACGCCGAGGGAACGGACCTAGGCTTGAGCCGCTGCCGAGGGGGGCCTAGTCTGGTGTGCGGGAGCGAAGTTTACACTCAGACCACGGCGGCGTGATCTGAGGTTACGCGGGCGTGGGCGTGAACACGCTCTATTTGGAGAGACAGGCTGGTACTGATCGTTCGCTGCCGTTATTTCATCGGGAGGATCGGTAAAAATATGTCGCGGACGTCTTTTATAACGCGCGGCGTTGGGTACGGTTTCGTATGTCGCGGCGGATACCACTAACGGACTGGGATGATTCACGGCTTTTTCGAAATAACTACTAGTGAGTGATTTTATGTACGCCCAGATAGAAGATATCTCTAGGTCCCTATGGAGATCGACTCTCCGGACGTACCATGGGGCACCGGTCACTTTACGTAAAACGCGGTTTTGTAGAATTTGTAATTTATATAGAGTAGGTTTCGGTGCATGTGCAAAAACGGGACTATATGTCATGACCGGTCGGATACATGTTTTATACAAGGTGAGCTTGTGTCTGAGGGAACCTTTAAAGGTATATTTGTAAAATAATCTTGGAAAACAGTCACTACCTCTGAACTGTTTGAAATTAGTACTCATCAACATCTAGATCATTTGTTTTATTTTTTCCTAATTCTTTATTTATAATATGCCAGACAGTTTTGGTCTTATTACTAGACTCAAGTACTTTATTTCCTAAAAATTTTGCTTTGGCAGCTACACAAACACGTTTAAAAATTTTAGAATAATTTCTGACATAAGTATGAAAGGATTCATTGCTAGTTAATAATCTCCTATAATACAAATTGTATAGTCGATCTCTACTTTTTTAATTCCTATGGTAGCCCATTCACTAAAATTATTTTTATTTTTTACATTAACAACTTAGCGTGATGATATATAGCCTAAAGCCTTCCTCGGTAAATGAGCTATCTAAAACCGAAAGATTTTTCAAATTGGACCAGTAGTTCCTGAGATTAGCGTGTTCAACCAAACAAACAAACAAACAAACTCTTCAGCTTTATATATTAGCATAGATATAGATTACGTAAAATAATCGTCCCTAAACCGACTTTACAGACTACTATTTTTGTTTTTGTTTTATGTTCTTTGAGTACTTTTGGTGGAGGTATTTTACTTGAAGGAATCGGTAACTGCTTTTCCCTTTTGACTATAACAGGTGTAGGCTGTAATACAACATACCCACGCCATTTCTTAATACGTTCCATTCATACAATTCACCTATTGAACACTCTTGATGAATAACCGAAACTGTAGTTTCATAGGATCTCCGACTATAAAGATTACACCTCTGGTTTTTTTTGGCGGTTTAGTCAACGTGATGAATGAGGCTTGACAAAGTCACCAGCACATAATAAGCTTTATTGTTCAGCACAGGCTGCGGAGATACTTGTTTATTGTTGGCGGTCGAAGACTCACGAGCGTAATGCCGTTTAAATTCGACTGCTGCACAATGTCCAACTAGACATCTGCCGAATGACATAACAATAATGTTGATGTTTCTTCAGTAGTTTCAGTAAATAAATAAATAAGTAGTACTTTAGGTTCTCGGTTCAGTTTATGAATTTACATTATTGATATAAACCTAACCAACAGCAAGTACCGAATACTGAACAAGGGCGTTACTTGAAAACATACGGATACATAATCACTAGGAGAATGGTCGAAACCATGTATCACAGCGGTGTGGTTTGGCGGTTAAACTTCGCTCCTGGACATCCGTCGCGGCCCCCATCCACACCATGTCAAGCCTAGGTTCCTGTGTAAGTGCATACCGGTGGCGGCGACGTTAGGCGGTTAACTTCGCACCTGAACACTCGCTGCGACCTCCGTCCACGGCATGTCAAAACTAGTTTCCTTTATAAGTACATACCGGCGGCAGCAGACTGCTTGTAGTGCGCGAGCAGCGCGGCGGCGAGGTGCACGGCGCGCGTGGCGAGCTCGCCGGGCGGCAGCTTCAGCGCGAGCTTCCCGAGCGCGGAGCAAGCGCACGCCGCGGTGAAGCTCTCCCCGCTGCGCAGCGCGTGCCACAGCGGCACCCCGCCCTCGCCCCCGCCCCCACCGCCCCCCGCTCCGCTACCCTCACCCCTGCATCCAATCGCACTACTTTATATACGACATTCTGATATGCATCTATTTCTAATTCCCCTCAAATAGCTTCAACGTTTCTCATTTTTACCCAAATGATTCTTAGGTATATCTAGATTTAGTAAGTGACGCTGATGTTGAGATAAAATTATTTTCAACCTTTACTTTACTTAAATTTGTCACATAAAAGATATAATCATAGATTAGACTTCTCGGTATTTTTAATAAGAAATCTATGGCAAAACAGTTTGCCTACGTAACCTGTTATTATATTACATAACATATCCAAGTGAATGGATGAATAAGAAAAAGTATCACCTTTGCAAATAGTTAGTGTTTTTATAGTAAGTTTTATGTTATCTATTTCTGAAAAGGTTAAAATAATGCTTATAAAATAAAAGGTATGGAGGCACAGCTTGGATGGATCATTATTTCACACATACTCGTGAGATTCCAATCACGATGTCCGATAAATTTTAAGGATTCTTAGTTTTAAGGAAGGACGGGTGATCCGAACTGATACCATGCCTTGCTACAAAGCTGACGCTTTGTCGCTAAAGCGACAAAAGCGGATGCTGCTAAGGTGACGGAAATTAAAGCTGCTACGACAAATGTGGAAATCGAGGCTAACTTAAGCCGTGATCACCAGAAAAGTTGAGGTACAGGAGGTACGTCACCAGGACAAAGGAGTCAGGGAATCTAAGCCAGCACTAACTCAGATAGAGCTCATCATAGGAGAGCGGGTGGAAGTTGAGGAAGTACCCCAGCTGGAGTCAATGGCTGCCCTACGCCAGTGGGGGTAAGACATCCTGGTGAGTGACACCCAGAGTATTGAAACTTATTTCCAGGAATCAGTAAGAGAAATGAGCTCCCGCCTAGGGACGCTCGAGGACCATCTGTTTCCGTCGGAGACAGTTCGCCCTCATTTCGTTTGGCGACCGATAAGAGGAAGATAGCAGCGTCCATCGCTGCTAGCAAGTTTCTATCCCGTGCAAAGGCGGCACCTTAAGCAGTAGCGGGAAACGCAACTTCCTATAAGGAGCAACCCTTGCGAACAGATTGGGCTCCACTCCTATATCCTAAGAAGGCGGCCACGACAATGTGCAAATGTACTTCCTGGTCGAAGCGATCAAGGCGCTGGTGAAAGGAAACGGAGCGTGACCCAGGTCCACCTTACCTTCTGGTGGTCGAACTCATGCATTATTTCACATACATCGCTTTCGCATTCTATGCTTTCGGGTATACGGAGGTTGGCCGCAAGCGTTGCAGTGCCAGGCGTCGATGCCGGAAGACCGGCAAAGTACCAGACGGGGGGCCGGCTGTATGCGCTCTCCAGGTAAATGCAGGCGGCTATCATCACCAGCGCCAGCGTAAACGTTGGGTGGACGCTGGGGGTGCGATTTATTCGTCTCCTACGTTCGTCCATGCTAGAGCAATGCGGATAGAGATGGGTCGGGGAGTCCGTCCCTCCATTGCACTGGTTCGGCCGTCTGGGATACGGTCAGGGTGTACCGGGCTGTCTCTCCTTACTGCGAGAGGCCCAGCACGAGGGAGGGCCACATGGTGTTTGCGAACGCTATTCTGCTATGGCGATAGAGGGTACACACCGTGGGGTTTTACTTTACGTCTCACACTACCCATTCTCTACTCCAAGAGGGTGGTAGTGTGTCCATGGGAATTACCCCACATTTAAAAAAAATCCTTATATAACCTTTACTATCACTATAACTCAACACTTTCATTGTTATTATATTTTATGTCTAAGTATAACGCAGACAAAGTCACGACTGGTAACTCATGCTTGGTATCAGTTCCTATAAATAACGAATTCATAGTTTATAATAGTTATCACTAATGAACTTAATCTAATCTACTCCATGTTGAACTTTAGTATAACTATATAGTGATCTCTTAATACCCTTGCTAGTGTTTAGTTACATCATAGTTATAGTTTACCAAAAATAAAAGAGGAAGCAATTACTCACTGCGGCAGGTTGAAAGCAGACTGGGTAGCATAGGTCCCATCGCTGGTGACTAGCTGTCGAGGGGCTGAATTATCTACTTTCGGTTGCGATGATTCTTTCTCGTCCTAATAAAATTTATGGAAAATATATTTTTATATCTCATTTATATACATAGAAGTGTTAATTTAAAAAAAAGTTAGGTATACTGGTCCAGTCGCAACTGCCAGCATACACCAACGATTGTTCCGTACAAAATTTTCAACAAAGAGATAAATGATTTGGTTATGATGTTTTCCTTCACTGAAAGCTTTAACACATTATTAAGGGATACAAAGGTACTTCAACCTATGTCATTTCTATATTGTTATAGAATTAATTCCAAATTATTTTCATAGTGTCAATTAATTATTTATAGTGTCCATATGAACGGGTAATAAATAAAACCAACAGACTTCACTAAAAGCAACAACAAATTAAATCAACTTATTTATAAGATTGTACACAAGAATAATAACTAAGTATTCTTATACTAAAACTTTTGAAACAATATATAGATGTGAGTAGAAATATAATTCAATATTGCATTAGATTAATCTATCATGGTAATGTCATTTGTACGTGCTCGTGCGTACACGTGCGTAGACGTGCGTACGCGTGCGCGTACCTTGTCAGGCTGAGTGCCGGGTAGAGGTATGACGTCAGCGAGCACCTCGAGCGCCGCGCGCGCCCTCTCCGGCGTGTCCGCGAACTGCGCGAGCAGCCACAGCGCCGCGCGAGCTATCTTACCCACGCGGATGTTCTTCACAGACTCCAACAGTTTCTGACATATAACACAACATCTTAATATATAAAAACCCAGTGTACCATTATACTTGTCCACGATGAACTTCGAAACTATTCAAGCGGTCTTTATGAAACGTTACCATTTATGTATAATTTGATCCAACTTGAGAGATACGATAATTTATATTTCTGTTAATGGTCTCTATATTTTTTAATTACAAATTAAATGATTGTCAATGTTGAATATTCTTATTAATTGTAAGTTTCACCAGTCTTGAATAGATGGCGCTTTAAATTAGTTTGTTGATAGAAAACTGTATGACCAATTGTTGTAAAAAATAAGCAAATCAAGGACCTCCTCCCCATTCGTGCTTACGTAGCACTTGAATAGCCCCCCTCGAGCAATACAGTCTATAAGAAAAAAAAATCACCTGGTAGATATGTTCCCTGAGGTGAGCGAAGGTGTGCAGTGCAGAACGCAGAAACACCATTACGTCATGAGCTGCGGGCTCGCTGCCGTCACCCACCAGCTCCAGCAGTGCAGGAGCTACGCTCTCAGCCACTTCTGGGAACTGCAAAACAATATCAACATCAACAATCACACTGATTCATCAACCGCTTAGAAGAGATCATACAACAAGTGAGGTATTTGACCGGAAGTCATTAATACTTATTTTTAAAAGTGAGGACGGAAACGGAAGTGCCTTTCTCATAAAGCCTGAACAAGGTCAAGTCAAATGAATAAGGCTCTATGTAAAATTAATATTTTTTGTCTGTATTACAAAAAAGATATATGGTAGTTATTTCCACACGTTTTTGTCTGTATTACAAAAAAGATATATGGTAGTTATTTTCACACGTTTTTGTCTGTATTACAAAAAAGATATATGGTAGTTATTTCCACACGTTTTTGTCTGTATTACAAAAAAGATATATGGTAGTTATTTCCACACGTTTTTGTCTGTATTACAAAAAAGATATATGGTAGTTATTTCCACACGTTTTTGTCTGTATTACAAAAAAGATATATGGTAGTTATTTCCACACGTTTTTATGTGAGGTTACCGTACAGAACTGTTTGAATTATTTCTTTCACTTTAAAATTATAAAAACTTGTTTTGTGACGTCACAAATTGAAGTGGCATAGTCACTAACGATTTTAAGTGAAAATTGTAATTTTAATGATATCTCAGGGTACTTGTATAGGCAAAGAAATTACTAGGTATTATTACAAGAGATAGTTAGAATCGTTGTGGTCGAGTGAATTCACCAGTGGAAGATGTCGATTCGATGTGTGCAGGTTCGAACATCGGGATTTTTCGGAATTGATATACTTTAAGACATTTAAATCGGTATCACTAGTGAGTGAGTACGAGTAGGTGGGTGAGGGGTGCGGGGTGAGGAGCGGCACCTTGAGGGCGGCGCGGTGCAGCGCGCGCACGAGCAGCTGCCGGTACTTGGCGGCGTCGTCGTGGTCGGCGGAGTGCGCGCGCGCCGCCTCCTTGCGCAGCACCTGCACCAGCTCCTCCGCGTGCCGCGAGCTCACCAGCTCCAGCGCTGCGTGCACACACATATACTCAGACCTTTTCACGAACGTACATCTGCTATCCCGCTACACTAAAAACTGTTAACGCATTCTTTCTTTCTATTTCTTGTTTTGGCTCCGCAGAAGCACTCGCCAGTGTCAGTGTTTAGTTTCAATGGAGATTACAACATATTTCACACAATAAGTGTTGTGTCAATAATTTCAGTGTTCCAACAAGATGGTGGCTCTCTTGTTACAACTTTCCAGGGAGGTTTTGTGGCATCTCAGAATTCATGGTGCGTGGTATTATTTTCAATTCACTTCACTTCTGCACTATAACCGAACTGTATTACGTAAAACACCACCAATTTTACAAAATATACAATCAAATAACACAAGATTATGAATAAAATATAAAATCCACTACATGACAGACCAAAATCTCGCCAAAAACTCCTGTTAACACATTCATAATGTATGTTCAAGGGTAACTTTTAATATTGTATGCGTTATTTCAGATAATTTGTAATACTAAGTTAGGCTTAAAGCAAAACATCAACATTGACAATCATTTAATTTGTAATTAAAAAATATTGAGGCCATTAATGGAAATATAAATTATTATCTCTCAAATTAAACTAACTTATACATAATTGCCAACATTTCATGAAGATTGGTTGAATAGTTTCGGATCTCCTCATAAACAAACATCACAACACTGGATGTTTATATATTTGAATTTATATTGTATATTTAGCATTTGATTAGAATCCCATTCAATATTAGGTGAGAATACATTCACAAGGCAATATGTAGCATTAAGTAAGACAACTAACCAAGATTCAAGGTATGTCTCCGGACATCGAGGTCTGAAGAGGCCAGCACTCGCAGTACGTCCATCGCGAGATCGGACAGAGCTCTGCCGGCGCCCTCTCCCCCCTCCTCCTTGAGGGCGCTGAGCCTCCCCACCACTATCAGCTTCACGTTGTTATCACTCTCCTTCACTATCAGGTCGATGTAGCATGCAGCGGCAGCCTGACCATGTACAACATTATAATAAAGTCCACAATCTGTCCACAATCACAGCTGTTGTTATGTGACCATGTCGAATCGATGGTTGATATTTTAATGGTCTATATTGGTATTTTTTATCCATAAAATATAGGAGTGTGATAATATTCGAATTTACGAATTATTCGATAGCGCATCAAACCAAATAATTTGAACTATTAAAACAATTATTCGAAAAAACATCATTTTTGGTTCAATTTAAGCTTTGTTCACACACCCTTAATAAAATAGCATTATTTGACCCTGTGTTTTGTAATAGCATTTATATTGGCATCTTCTATAATATATCAATTTGTAATATAATTTCTTTATTATGCACAAATTATGTGATTATGTTGTAATATCCCACATATTATAACAAGGAACATGAATTCTGATATTTCATATAAAAAACTCTGTGAAAAATTCTAACAATACCATTATTTTGTTGGAATATTAAAAGGTTAGTTGCCAAAGTGCAGATAGGCAAGATATGTACATATAGTCCTCATATACAAATCAGGCAATAGGTATTATGTATCAAGCTACAGACCATTGCTTATTATTTCGAAAAATATCTCCCATCCACATAGCTCAATAATATACCACATTTTATGCATAGCTTGTATGCATTGTAAATATAGATATTCGAATATCTATAATTGTATTAATATAATTGTGTAACAGTGAATTATTTCATCGCTACTATTTCACTAGTGATAAATGAAAATATACTGTACTTAAGACTGACCAAACTGAGCAATTAAACCTACATGTGACCTTTTTAATTACTGAGGGTATATGTTCATATAAGAAAGGAATTTCATAAGAGAATTCCAACCAACTTTATATATAAATGGTTGAGTGGATGAATAATAGCAAATTAATTAATAACATATGAAAAACAGCAATAATATAAATGCATTTACACCAAAAAATGGATGTGATATAAATACACAATTAATATATGACCAAATTACTTTTCATTTTGATATGAAAAATAGCAGTCATAGGTGAAATATTCCATATTTTGTTCCTTGTACCTGTAAAAGTGAAGGTCTATGAAGGAGTGATAGCTGACCTTAATAGCTGCGGGGGCTGTGGAGAGAGTAACAAGAGTACCGGCCGCCTCGTAGCGTACAGCGGCGCTGGACGCGTTCAATAACCCATACACAGTGCGGATAAACCGGGATCTCTCTGAAGGATTCGCGTGACAGACCTGTTATAAATATAAATATATACATAAATAGATGACGATAAAACATTCAGTGCCTTTTTCTTTTCTCTTTGTCAACCGATTTTTTTATTTAATAACTGTACTGGAAATTTATTGCCAGCAATAAAAAAAGTTTAATCACTTTTCCATATCACCAACAGCATTTGGCGAAACAAAACTCTATAATGTTGAATCATAAAATTAGTTAACTATGGACTACCACAGTATTCTTAAATTATTTTATTATTCTATTATATCTCCTTGGCAAATTAGTTTATTTCTTACTTTTTATATGCTATTGTAGTTTAAATACTCCTAAATGCACTGACAACAGTTAAACTCAGTAAAGGAAGTCAGGAAACCTGATATGAACAATGATAATTTTTTTAAATTATGCAAGTAAGATTTACACGTATTAATTACTAATGTAAAAAAAAATATGGTTTGTATGTTTGCGAATCATAAGTACGCTAAGTACTTTTCGTACTAACATAATTCTACTACTCAGTATAAGTAAAATAAATATCTAGTGTATAGTTTTTCTTAAAATAAATATTATTTTATATATTACTTTTGTCTATGGTAAGGATTTAAATCATTGCTTTATCATGTTAATTTACGTAAATCCCGCTTCCACATATCGTTATTAATATCATAAATGAGAAAGTGAGTTTGTTTGTTTGTTATGCTTTCACATCTTAACTAGTCAACCAATCATCATAGAATGTAGCAGAGACGATGGTGTTGGTACGGATTAACGATTGGTACAGAAAAAGACACAGGTTACTTTCATCCAGAACAAATACATTGTCGGTGAGGGATAAATCAAATACATTGAACATTAAATTAACCACTAGCGATGTTGTGATCAAAAACTAGTAATAAATCTATACAATAAAAACTACTAACCTTATATATAAGTTCCACAATAACCAATTGTAGGATATCACCAAAACTATGAACATTATCAAGCCTCGATGATAGGTAGGAGAGGGCTCGCTCCTGGTCTGCATGCAACAGCATCAGGAACGCATTTCTTTTGCAAGACATATCCTGTTCTGTCTCCAGGAAATTGGCCACCAATTCTGGTGCATCAGGAATTAGGAACTCGAAGTTTCTATCGAAAAACAATTTATTAACAACACATGTACTTTACATGCATATAAAGAAAACGTATTTCTTAAATATTACCTGGAGTTTCGTCACGTTTCGGTTACAAACTCTTTAATAAATTAATTATGATAAAAACAAACGTAATTTCATATCAAAGTACATTATAAAATAGTAAACAAAAATTGTAGAAGGTGAATATGTAAAGATAAACTTATAATGTTGTTTCTGTGTTTACAGGTAGGCTTAATCGATTAAATTAAGTAATATAGCGTAGCTTTAGGTACTTTATAATAAACTTTTTTTTTAATGAGAAATACTTTATCCAGTTTATACCCCAAATAAGGCGCTTATGAACGTCAAAACTACCACCGGTTCAGAAAACAACCCAGTCATCGAGAAAAACCAGCAACAACACTCGATCGGGTACCTACATCTTTTTAATATGTATATATATTTCGAATACATTATACGTTACAATACCATTTTTAGTGGATGCAGAGAGGAGTCAATTCCGACATCACCATCGTTCACATATTGATCACCACCACCACCACCACCACCACGTTGACGTGGCGATTAAATTTACAGTCCGACAAATCGGTAATATGTTTTGGGACTTTATTGTAAAACCTAACACTTTTACCTAAGAAACTATTACTCGTTTTGCTAAGTCTAAAACTGAAACATGGGACGACCAGTTTGTTACAGTTTCTAGTATTTAGATCATGCCGGTCCTTTACAAAATGCAAGTTTTCAAAGTTTTTACGGACATACATTAAATTATCAAGAATGTATTGGGAGGGTAGAGTTAGGATACCAAATTCCTGGAATTTCGTTTTTAATAATTCGCGAGGTCCCATATTATATATTGCTCCAACTACCCGTTTATGTCATCAAAATATGGTGTCTACTACAGCAGAATACTTTATCATAATTAATTAATTAAAGAGTCTCTAACCGAAATATGACGAAAATCTAGGTAATATTTAAGATATACCTTTTTTTACATGCATAATAAATATTAAAATTAAAATAATAAAAAATCACCTATATATTGTGAATATAGCAAGAACAGCATTCCTGCGTACATAAGAGTGTCTGTGTTCAAGACATGCTCTAATTGCAGGCATTAGGGGTTCGAGAAGTTCCGGCTCTTTCAGTTTGCATAAGAACCGTAGTGTTGAGCCTCGGAGGAATTCATTTGGGTGTTGGAGGTCCTGTTTCATCAAAGTTTTTTTTTTTTGTAATAAAAATATATTTATAAAAATTTAACTACAAAAATTGATACAGTTCACAAGTCTGTCTCAGACGAGCGCGCGCGCATTGCGTTTTTTCGTATACTTTTTTTCCGCAAAATTTGTAACGTATGAAATTGTATGGAAGCGCGCGGACTGCGGGTAAAATTCCGCACCGGATTTAAAGACGGCAGATGCAGAAAAAAACCACAAATTATCGCAGTAATTCTCGAACTATGATGAAGGAATGTCGTCGCTGCGTGGTTTAGATAACGGCGCGGGGGGAGCGTAGCTACTTAACAAGGATGTTGTGACTTCTCTGTTTGTGTTTCTTTCGTTTTTCTAAAGTACGTAATAGACGTAACGTATTTCGTATAACTGTATATGTATAATTTGTATATATATAAATATTTAAAAAAGGATTTTTATAGTTTTCCCAGCCATTTAGACAAGTTTTTTCGCAAGTATGTTATGTATAACACATGTATGGAATATGTAATTATACGAAGTAAAGAAAAATCGACGTATTCTAACAAACTCGTAAGGAATTTTGGAGTGCTCTCATTGGTAGCGGTGGCTAAACCTTATGAGATACATATAAATAATATAGGTATTACGGAATTATGCAACTTATGAATTCCTACAAAAACGTATTTAATGTCTGTATTAAGAATCACTCACGATTATTATTATTTACATTTGGAAAACCAGGGCGCGTTTTTAGCTCTAAAAGTAAATATGAAGGGTAACACTTGTAAACCAAGAGTCCGTGAATGCCGCCGGGCTATCCATATTTCATCAAAGCTGAGAGTTTTTCAGTGCATGCTTCTGATATAAGTTCGAAAGATGAGCTAGTATGAAATTTGGATCATCGTGGCTTTGATAAGAAAGGTTGCAAAGGTCTATAAAATATCCATGCCATAATTATACCGCGAATACAGAATGGTATTTAGTATAAAAATATAGGGATCAATTTATTAGGAAAAGCATTAAACAAATTTCATCTTCAGGAACAAACCAAATTTGAAACCATAAATTCATATAGATTCATATAGCAGATAGCGGACATCATAGCAAGTAATTTAGTATATTTTAATTTAGACTAGCTGTTAACCGTGGCTTCACCTGCAGTACTATCTCCAAAACGGTTCGACCTATCTTCACGAAACTTTCACTGGTAGATAGCGAACTTTATAAAAAGTAATTGAGGTTATTTTAGACTAGCTGTTACCTGCGACTATGTCTACATGAAATTTAGCAAGATTTCAACTCATTCTTTATTTTTAATAAGAGAAATAGTTATCAGCTTATTGTTTACAAGCCGACATTATAATTATTAATAACTTTAGTAATATAGAGGTCTTCCTAATAAGATCTTAGATTATAAACGTATTACGTATAGAGTTCCATAATACAATTTGTTGTGGAACAGACAAGCATTTATTTTTTGTATAGTCACAAAATCTTAATTACAATAATAGCAATGTATATTAATGGTAATGTAAATCTTTATAATAATATTTTAAGTTATTGTTTCATTAGTTCCTTATACAGTGTAAGTGAGCACTAAGGTAGTTATATGGGGGATAAGGTTCCAAATATGTTGCTGATAACAAATGTCATTTGGCAGGCTGTTTGTATTTATATGTCTAATGTACAAGTTACATGTTACTTTTAGTGGCGTGCGCGCGTTGTCTTTAAAGAGCATTTGTATAATTGTACATTCATTTTAAAAAACGCGTGCGGAACTGCGGGTACAGCTAGTTTAAATATAAAATCATCAACATTGTTATTATGTGCCTGCAGTGTGGTTATATCTCACAAACTTTTCATTGAAAATAGGTAGGACTATTTTATGAATTATAGGTGAGTAATCTGTACATGTTTAAATATACATTTTGATACCTTATATGGCAAACAAATACATAAATGCCTGTACAGAAAATTGTTTCCAGAGAATTCTTTCGGGCATTTACATATTAACGCCAAACCAATACAGTCTTTGTTTTGCAAGTATAACCAAACCTAACCGAACCGAGACGGGTAAAATTGAGAAAAATAAATAGTCCATCTAGGAAACAAATGTCAAGAGATATATTTATTTTACAGCTTTTCCATTCTTGAGTTGAGGTACTTATTGCTTTTAACATATAAACTGCTAACAATTTAAATGCTTTTTAAAGCAATAACACTTATTAACTTGATTAAGGTAGATATAACAAAGGGTTACTAAGTACATTTAATTTAATGATAAGTAAATAATGTAATATTATAATAACTTACCTTCCTGTACGCGTCACATACAAGAATCATCTCCTGCATCAGTTTACCATCAGGTGTGGTCTTTGGAACAATCTCCCAGAAGATAAGAAGCAATTTCTTAATAGTGTGGTCTTGCAGTGGTAGGACAAACCTAATAATTATCATTAGTAGACCAGGGATCTTCTCTCCTGATAAGATGATGCCAATTGTCTTTTTTAGTGCTTCAATCTTCTTTTTTGTATCACCTTTTTCTGTAATATGAATTATTTTAGCAATTACATTACTTTGCTTGTTACCCTTTCACACTATAAGTAGTATATTTTGAAGCCATTTTCAAGAGTATATAAAAGGAAATAGGGTACCATTAATCTAGAAAAAAACTATTCCTGAGGGGCAAGTTAAATCAACATTAAGTCAAACATAACTGTAAGCAAAAAATAGTATACCATCTTACTTTGATATATATTTTACGTAAAATAGAATGTAAAAAATAAAAAAAAATTCTCCATTAAATTTTTTAATCACTTCAGAGTAAATAAGAAACTCTACATTCTCCTAAAGTTCTGAATTTATATAAACAAAGAAACCATCACTTTAGACAGGATTTTGTTTTACTCAGTAATTCAATATAATTCTTTCCTAAAAGTCAAACTAAATCTCATACCCTTATACTATAAAATATAATCCTTGCATGGAGGGAAATGAACCAGTGGGTCACCTGACGTTTAATGATAACCACCATCCATAGACACTTGTAACACCAGGGGAATCACAAGTGCATTGCCAGCCTGTGTTGGAGGGAAGTAGGGAAGGGGGAAGGGGAGGGAAAGCGGTCTCTCCGGCGCTCTCACTGACCAAACAAAATGCAACAATGCACTGTTACTTCACACCGGTTTTCTGTGAGAGGGTGGTACTGGGGTAGTACCGACGGGGGGGCGAGCCGACCCAGTCATGCTGAAACCAGTGATAGCTTCAGCATGGCTCTACTTCCTACTGAATTAGAATGTATATAAGGTATACTCTGGAATTTTTTTTTGTTGAAGACTAATCTAAGAATAGTGTTAAAAATAAAGATACATATAAACAGCTGTTATAGATTAACACAAGACATTTAGATCAACCGCAAACACTCTATATTATTAATGTAATATATATTTCTTTGTAAAAATTATTTCTCCAGAAACACTCAAGCATTTCTGAAATTTTTTTCACTAACCATATATGAAGTTGTTGGTAATTACAATAAAATAGAAAAATCTGCAAATATTAAAATGTATTACTCACCAAGATCGAGCTTAAGCTGTAACTCATTATAAGGCTCGGAGTCTGTGGGGAAGTTGATTAAAGTGTAACATGGCTGTTCTACACCCGCCATGCTGGAATAATGATTAAATTGTTAGTAACATTAACAGTATCGTTGTTGAGGACAACAGACATAATTTTATTTGCTTCATAATAAGAATAGCTTGTATTATAGCAACAGCAGAGAAACAAATTTATATAGAAATCTTACCCAAGCACAGAAAAGATAATTATGCCAACCTCATAAAAGTACCTTTTTTAAATTTAGTCTAAGGCCATTATGGCATAATTCCATTAATTTGCCATTGCCATGAGGATTCTATCTTCAACAAAAAAAGGCGACAAAAAGAGACATGCATAATATGAAACTAAAGAAGCATTGATTTAATGACACATGCATATATTCTTCTCAAAAGATGTAATCAACTCAATAAAAGGACTTACATAAACTGGACCTCATTTATTATGATGCTTATTAAAGTAAAGATATTTTAAAGCAATAATATATGGCTACAAATATATAAATAAATAACTATGAGTAATTATGTTTCAATTTTAAAACACATATCTGTAATATTTGTTTGGACAATAGTATATCTGTTCAGTAACTAAATAATTAGACAGATAGTTTGTAATAGGTGAAATAATACATATTTCAGATAGAAAATACATAACCCCGAAACCCCGGTCCAGCCCTTGATTCGTGTTGACGATTTGTTAATGATTATACTGACCTGAAAAGATATTAACACCGTATAAAGACGCAATAACAACTATCCAATATACTTTGTATACTTAAATATGTAATGCAGAGGAGCAATTTCTTGATTTATTATTTCTATCACCAATACAACATAATACGTGTCCGTAGCCAACACTGAAACGTCATTGTCAGTTTGACAACTTGACAGCCAAGTTTGACGCAATCTCTTCTGGTCATAGAGTAAGAAAGCTGCGAGCAGTGTGTAAACAGTTTCATAATTAAAAGCGTTTGTTGTTTAGGTACTTATAAACTCCTTGGCTTTAGGAATATAAACACAATTGTCACCACGAACTACTACCAAAAGGATATTACGTATTGTCACATATACAGTATAATGATAAAAAAAGAATGCACTGTACCCGAAAATAATTTGATAAACCAGAAATACTCGTTATGTATCTCACCAAACTTCTAATTCACTCTAAATTTCACATATTTTTGCACAATATGCAAAAAGGCAATAGTTCTTTCAATACATTACAAACATTTCCATTTTATTTATATTTTGTTAACTGAGCAGCCACTTGCAACATTTTACGACCAAACGATAAATTTACACTAGTTTATATATTTTTTAATTTTACAAAACGTATGCATTATATAATATTCACTTAATTTGATTTTTTTATTGTTGGTGTTGGTAACTTTGCTTTAATCCGTTATATATTTCTATCAAGGAATTTATAACGTTGTTTATTTATAAATTCCTTTATTTCTATTGATAATATTACAATCTATATATGGAGTATAGACATCTACCCTTCATAGATATGTATAACAATTAGTCTGTGGCACTGTTATATTGTGTGTTTTGATCTGTGTAGCACCCAGCAATAGGGATGCAACATCGATAATAAAATATCAATATTCTCTAAACGTAACAAACATTTCTTAATGATATATCAATAATTTAGAAATAATGAAACAACAATAAATATGCTCAAAATCTAAACGTAATCAAGATTATGCTAAATTTCATACGTTAGTAAATAAATACGATGTATCATATCATCACTAAACAAGATATAATGTTATCAATCAATGTTATTACCTAAAATCGCATTTTCGAATAAATTTCGGACCGAACTAAATACATATGATTTATCGTATTTAGCAGTGAAACGAAATATAATTACGTGTCATTAACATTCGTTTACGAATTCGTAAACAAATATTGTTTACGAATTTCATACACGGTTATTTTAAACGAATGACAGTACTTCATTTGTGTCCAGTTAAAAAAACAGTGAATATATAATATTTGGTTAACAAATTTTAAAAAGTGAAATCTACGCAGAAAACAAGTTATATAAGTAACCTATTCTCATTTTGGTTTTGTTTTGTTTTACGATTGTCAGATAGACGACGCGACTCTTGCTATATATTATTATGAAATCGATATTTTATTTTATAGATGAATATGAATAATATATGAATTATTATAAATGAATAATTCTATATTATGAATATATAAATAGTAGATTTATTGTTTATACGATTTGTTTGAAAAATTGTTTTCTCTTGAGTTCTTGACTCGGCTTAGCTCGTAGCTTCCGCCCTGAAACATTCAGGGAAGAGGAGGCCGGATTCCTTTGAATTTATGAACACGGTGTCTTCTAAAACTTTACTTATTATTGTGTATGTATGTATGGCTGCTTGCTTTTGCAGTATGTGTATGTTTATGTTTGCTTCTAATTTATCTATGTATGCTTTATTCTTTATACAATTATAACGAATAAAATTATAACTGAAATTTGCATTATACCAATTGCTATTTAATATAGTAATCACCAACTATCTGTGTATATAAAGCGATGTATCGTTGATGTTTGTAGGTTCATCATCAATATTAAAATATAAAAGTTTATAATTCTTTATCATAATACATTGATATGTCTCTTGCACCCCTAGCACTCTCAGTATATATAGGTAGTTTACTAATTACAGAGCATGTAGTCCGGTGAAGCTGTAAAGACCTCGCCAGGTCAATAGCATAGTCAGTTCGAAAAAAAAAAAATACAGAGCATACTGCGACTCAGTGGCGCACAATGCCGAATTATGCTGAAGCTCAATTGGAACGTGAATTAGTTTTCAAATGCACCGGTAGAGTGCGCTAAGTTCAGTGTTGCAAAAAAAAATAATAACATCATTTTTTTAACACAGGTTGAATTAAGTTTGATTATTTCCAAAAAACCACAACGAAATGAAAGCTTTAAAAATGTTTTCAACAATAAATAATATTACTAAAGATAATATAAATTAAATATTTCGATCAATGTCAACTTAAAGAAAAAACACTTGTTAATTTCCTGTCACTGAGTTGGTATCCATTGCACGCATCAAGCGAAAACACTACTTTTGAGTACTTGTACGACTAATAGTCTGTGCTTTTGAGAGTGCTCGATTGTGCGAAGCGTTGCTGGAGTTAGAACATTCAAAGTTAAGCATTATGCCGCTTAATGTGCTCTAGTGCTATAATTGGAAAACTACCATAGTGTTTATAGTGTTTTATCTATGCCTAGCACTGTGACGACCATAGACTATTACTGTACAAGTCTCTGTGGTACAAGTAGTGACGACTTGACAAATAACATTAGATGTTTTATATGGGTATTATTTACAAAAATGTAATGTTGTTGGGTACTATATGAAAATTCACATATAGGTGCAATAAGTTGTTGTAGAAGATCTTTTGATATATTGAAAAATGGATGTCTTAATAACATTGTTTTATATCCTATTTTCTGTTTGCGTCGTGTATCCACCGACGGAATTTGTTTCCGCTGGTTTTACGATTAGTCAAATTTTCGAGAGTTACTTAGGATCAGAAAACCTCAATTTTGTCGGTTTTCACATGAAGAGGATGACGATTACGTGTCTGATTCACTCATATCTACCACTCGGATACGTTTTGTCGCTATGGTGCGGCGGAGAGAACAACGAATGGATGACTGCCTGTGCGATATTTGCTATAATCATCCCAGTCTTAGTGGGCTACAAACTGATAACTTGGTGGGAGGACAGGAAGATAAAACATCCGGTCGTGAAGGCATTGCAACCATATGTAACACAGGGAAGCGACTGGAGAGTGGTTGCATCTAACGTTAACGTGGAATTTAGAAGGCATGTCTATTGCATGTAAGATTATATTCACCCACTAACCACTGTTTGGCGAAGGATTCTAATTCTGTTCTTAATGTATATGATAACTACTAACAAATTTCATAAATTGCAGTATAAATGCACTATTTTAATTCATGTATTTGTTTCTATATTACAATTTTATTTTAAGTGGTTTGATCTATTTAGCACATTTTTTAATTAGAATAATTAAAACTTTAAATTCGGAAATGATAACAGATTATTGGTAGTTTTACATATACATACTTCTTAAAGAAAATCAACCATTATTTAATTAGTAATGAAGCTAGTTGTCTCCTGTTTCATCTTCAATTCTCCAATTCTCATCATCAGTATGATTGAGAGCAAGTGAATAATGTCTACTTTCTTATGGTCTCAGTTGTGGGACTAAGTACAACATCCTTATCTTGTACATACTTTCCAAAAATTGGGCTCTTCCTTACTATATAACATTTACTAAAACTAATATATCACAGAATCATCATTAGCCTGTAAGAGACCTACTGCAGGGCCGTAGAACTCTTCCCGAAAGAAGGTATGGCCATAATCACCACTCCAGCCCTCAACATATTGGCAATTTCAAACTCTGAGTATTCAGCAGTTCTAATTTTTCCCACATACAGTAGTACTACAAGCACATTTCTCAAGTGCAGGCTTCCCCACAATGTCTTCCTTCACTGTCAGGCGATAGTATTACTAATTTTAAATTAGTACGCTATAGTATGTACGCTAATTCTGAATAATTTGTTGGTACATGCCGGGGTTTCGAACCTGCAGACATCGGAATGATATTCCACTGGTCCAACCACTAGACCACCACAACTTCACTATATACATTGTAAATCACTATAGATGTATAGATATATCTTAAATTAAAAAAAAATCCTGCATTTTGTCACAACCATACCTAATAATGTTACATGAGGTGGCTAATAATAGAATGCTAACTTAGAAATTAATCCTGCCTCTGAAGTACAGCTGTGAGTGGTTGTTATTAAAAATCGGATAGGACAGTTAGTATTGCAATGGTGATATTTTAAATTGCTGCTACAATATTATATTTTGTGATTAGATACTCTCCCATCATTATGCCTCTTACAAAGTAATCTGGTACAAAAATGAAAGGTGAATATTAATAAATAAAATAAAATTATTGCATTTTTTCAATGTCTATCTAATACTTTATCCAATTTAGACCCTGAGAAGAAGCTTATGAATGTCAAAGATACCACTGGTTTGGAAAAACAACCTAGTCATTGAGAAGAGCCATCAAAAAACTCAAATTGGTTTATCTTTTCATGAGACATATTTTTACAAACACAGATAGTTACATTTAATGTTTCTGTTGTCTGTTAATTTTGTTTATTAGATTGTTTCTATTCTTTTCTATTTTATTAGATAATGTTTAGGACAATTATTTTATAAAATGCTTGCAATACTTGCTAATGCTGTTTAAATTTGATTATAATAAAATTGGCTAACCCTAATTACAGTGTAGACAAAGTTACTATCCCATTACAATCATCAAGCAAGTTTATAGCAACAGAGACATGGCTTATCAAGATTTCTCAGTACTCTATGAATTTAGTAAAACAGGAAGAATGCTCTCTTGTTGCCACAGGGGTAAGTTGAGTTTCATTGTTTTGCAATAAATATATTGAATACAGAAAAGTTTATTAATTTTTATTCATAATACTAGCGGGCCCGGCAGACGTTATCCTGCCTTGATAATAAAAAAAAACTAAAAGTCAACCGCAGTGCCACCTATCAGCTCCAGTTAACCATTTTTGAACACACACTAAAATTTCATCAAAATCTGTTCAGCCATTTAGAAAGAATTCAGTCACATACACAGGGTCAGAAGAATTATATATATAAAGATTTTGTAGTGTATGTTCTTTCCTCATAAATGACTTGACTAATTTTGTTTTCTTTCTATATTTTTGGAATTACCTGATATTGATAATATCACTTGATATTGTTAATTGTAGTTGAATATAGGTAGGTAGGTGGCACTATTGCTGCAATCTAAACTGTTTAGTTTTCTAACTAACATTTTTGTATATATTTTCTTTGGTTCCCTTACATAATAAACATATAATTCACAATTTTCAAAATTTTCAGCATCTCATTAAGCTCTGTGACAAGATTGCCCATCAGGTCCAATAGTAGAGTATATAAAAATGAACAACTGTGTATGACACTGGAATAATTTTGATTTCTATTGACACTATATATCTGAAAAATAAAAATTTTAATATTATTCAAGAGTCATGTCTTTTAGATGAAGAATTAATGTTTGAAAAGTACTGTACTGAACATTATTGTTATTCCTGAATAATTTATACAAGACTTTTGAATGTAATTTCAAATCAAAATTAAAACATCTTGGAGCATCTAATCTAATGTTTTAAACCAATATAAGTAATTTAATTGCGGGGTGGTAGGGTGTTTGTACCCGACTGGATCGCGACCACCGTACACCAGGTGGAACACCCGCCATAGTGGCACGTTTGGGCGTGTCGCGTTCCGGGATCAGCCGGTGTATATCCAGCAACTGGGGGGGGGACTGTCCCTGACTGGGTCGCTTTCAGGCCGGCATGACAGCGGCGACCGGCGATGGATAGTATGTCTTTCGGTGGTCGCCATTGTTTTTGGATTGTACTGTGCTTACCATCAGGCACAGTACAGTCACTTTGCCGAGCTACAATAAAAAAAAAATAAAAAATAAAAAATAAGTATAGTAATATATTTTCTTACATTTTTAATTACTTGCCATCTTATTTTTAATTATGATCTGTTTTCAATGTTAACATATTTCAAGTAATTTTGAAAACTAAGAGTAAAAAAAGTATAAAATGTAAAAACATTAATTGTATATGTAAATTTTATGTTCACAAAATGAATGAATATTAATCAGCAGAACCTCCTTAAGTTAAAAACCAAGGGAAACACATAATATTTTAAGTTATAGGGTTTTTAATTTATCAAGGGTCTATGTTAGAGAATGATTAATGAGTTAAAATACACTTACTATTTTTTAACCGACTTCAAAAAAGGAGGAGGTTATCAATTCATCTGTATTTTTTTTTTTTTTTTTTTTTTTTTATGTTTGTTACCTCATAACTTTGGACTGGATGAACCGATTTTGATTATTCTTTTTTTATTTGAAAGCTGGTACTACCCGTGTGGTCCCATTTCAATTTGATCCAGTTCTGACAACGGCATCCAGTGCAAAACCGTATAAGTTTTAAATTTGCACTAAGTATGTACACGACAAATAGACGAATAACTCAATATCACGCTAACCGATTTCGATGATTCATTTTTTATTGGAAAGGATGTACTTCAAGGGTAGTTTGATGAGAGTTTGGTTAGGTTCTGATTATGGGATCCGTGACAAAGTAAGAAAACTTTCAAGAAACGAGCCTACTCCTTTCTTAAGGGCCGGCAACGTATCTGTGTTTCCTCTCGTGTCGCAGGTATCCATGGGCGGCCGTGACCACTTACCATCAGGTGACACGTATGTTCGTTTGCCACCAATATTATAAAAAAAACTCTTCAATTCTTAGGAGCCTATTGTGCTTATGTTCGTTGCTGTGTTGCAACATGACGGAAGCATTGTAATTACATTACTTAAGGTTTATTATGTGTGAAGCGATGGTAGCCGAGTTGGTGGTAGAAACTATCGCGGATTATTGATAAGGTTGCGTTCGTACCAAACGTTACTTATTGTACAACCAATTGAAACCATATCGCATACCATACCGATAAATACCATACCGCAAAAATGCGCATATTTTAATATACTTAAGGCGGAACAGACTTCGCGGGCACTGCTAGTAAAATATATTTATGTACACTAAAAATGGAAAAATAAAGTAAATTTTCAAAAAAAAAGTATTAACCGACTTCAATATCAATCAAAAGCCCATAAGGCACTAAAAAGCGGAAAATAAATAGTTTATCAAATTAACCAAATTAAATAAAACATATGAATATGTGTGCTACCTAGAGATGTAATGGAAGTCGGTGCGAACCGAAAATCATATCACCACATAGGTACAAAGTTTAAGTCTACTCTCGCGTCTCTGTAATACATTTCTACCTGGAACAAATTTGAAATTTCGGTTGGCACCGACTTCTATTACATCTCTAGGTAGCACGCATATTCATATGTTTTATTTAATTTGGTTAATTTGATAAACTATTTATTTTCCGCTTTTTAGTGCCTTATGGGCTTTTGATTGATATTGAAGTCGGTTAATACTTTTTTTTGAAAATTTACTTTATACCGGAATGCACCAGAAGAAGTGGTAAAATAAAAAAATCACGTAAACAAACATTGCTTCAAAATAGGTAATGGAGCAATTTTTCGTCTTTTACATAAAAGACTCTCCCGATTCTCGTTTCCTCAAGAGTTCGGCTTCGTTTTTAATTATGAATGATAATGTACTTTCCTGTATATAGAGGTTTTTACTATATCCAGATTTTGTTTTATCAAGGCTCTACTGCATATGTATTTAGGTGATCCAAGAGATGTGGTATGAAGGAGCTGTGATTATTTATAAATATGGTGACACATTTTATTCCTGATAATTTTTGTTGTAATACATTTTTAATAGGGTCACTGCTAGATATTTTAGAGAAAATCAGATGGCCTTGGAAAAATAACATAGATTTTTTTTTGTAAATAGTGTTTGTAGGATATT
Organism: Antheraea yamamai; assembly: GCA_036509395.1. NCBI lineage: Eukaryota > Metazoa > Arthropoda > Insecta > Lepidoptera > Saturniidae > Antheraea > Antheraea yamamai. Next base: position 1,319,880 of record AP028436.1, read on the forward strand.
TTACAAGGCATGACAATTATGTCAAAAAAAAAACGGTTTAGATGATCTAAGCTATTGTTTGTTTATTCAGCATAGCCAGTCTCCCTCATTTTTTCATTTCCAGACTGACAATCACGCATTGTCTCCATCCGGCGATGAGGAAGTCCAATACATAAACATAGAGGTGATACCAACACGTGAAGATGTACAGCGTTTCTCATTCCGGCTAAGCACAGCTATCCTACGCGAGTTACAGCCTCGGTTACACCGGCCCGTGCGTGTGCCTGAAAATTTATCCCTTCTACCGACCATTGTAGAGAGATTTCTCACTGTATTCCAAAACTTTGTTGAACAAAATCCTGTATATTATATCGACGAGGTGAGCTTTATTCTACTTAATTTTGCCTCCATCTACGTCTATACTCATCTAATTTGTTATATAATCTTCAGATGTTGCTAAAAAATCATACTTTATATTTACCTTAATATTTTCACAATTCAATTTAATCTATACATATAATAACAGTGTAAATCTAAGGGGTCTATACTTTTTAGATTTTTGTGTGAAAAAAATTGTGGCTTGTGTTTTGATGAAATGAAAATAAATTTGATGAAAATAAACACGTGTTTGAGGCATTTAATTCCAATCAGACGTAAAAGTGGGTACAGCTAGTAATATAATATTTCGAAGCGATTACTTGTTCTGCAGTCTTATTCGATCTACAGCGTACCTGAGCTTGATTGGTGAAAGAAATGTCAAGTAGAACCAAATTGCAAAGTGACAGGGCATTTTCTATAGTCAGTCTTGCTACCTGAGCTTGAGTTAAAGCTAGGTATCTTAGCATTGAATTATAGCTATAGGTGCGCCAGTCCCTTTAAGTTTAACATGATATCATTTTGTCTCCATTTAATGTTGGGTAAGATTCATGTTAGATTTTGTGAGTGTTGTGAGTTCCATAATGTTGTGATTGCACTGTCTATATGTTAAATAATGTTATTTTTTTAATAACGATAGTGTTATTTATCTGGGTAACATAATAATTTCTTTATCCAATTATAGAGTACCTTTTGTATGACATAATTGTTAATCCTTAATTTTCATAATAACTACAATATATAAAAAATTGTGACATCTCTGCTATTGTGTTCTCTTGTTCTTATATGGACAAAGGAAGACAAGTTTTGTTGAAGAAAGATAGAAGTTAATAGTGTCTCACAAGGGGATATTTTTATCACTAATAGAGCTGTTAATTAATTTTGTATAAATACAGTGTTAACTCTTTATAAGGATTTATTTTGTTAAAGAGTTTTCGTTATGCAGAGAGAAGAGAACAAATAAATGGTTTTGTGGTTAACCTACTGAATTGAGCAAATTTTTTCTTCGTTATAACGAACATCTTATAAATAGTTTACACTGTATGTATAAATTTAAATTATCAACCTTATACGGCAAGGCTTATGGTTTTCTTTAAACCTCTTTATTCAATACACTAGACAATATTTAAATTTAAATTTTGAATAGTCTTAAAACCCAATGTGATTTACAGGATCCGGAGTTGTGCATCGGCTGTATGCAGTCCCAGGCGGACGTGAAACTGAATCGTCGCTGTTTGCAGCCGCCGGAACAGGCTCAGGGTGGACAACCGCAGTGCCAACAATGTAACTGCCGGTGAGCCTTCTATCCATGCTTCTCTTTATTGTAATTCAATAAAGTGATAGAGAAAAATAAGAGAAAAAGAAAAAATTTTATATTTTAGAGTTTTTATTTTTTCTAGGGTTATGTTTCACTCTCACTTTCTCTCCACTTTCTTTAAGGCCAAATCATCCGTTTCTCCAAATTTTACTAACCACCATTCTAACTTTAAAATTACAGTAGACAGTAAAAATACTGTATATATGTATATATATATATATATTACATGTATATATATTATGTCTGATGCTAAAGATAGTGTGATAAAGAATGCAATTATCTTGATACTATCCATCAATAGTCACCACTGTCATACTGGTCTGTAAGCCTTTAATTAATTTAATGGATATACGCTGGCTGATCCCGAAATTCAAACTAAGCTAGAAGAGAGTCACTTTGATGGGTTTATTACTATGTGCATGGTGGTTCTAATGCATTTGGATACAATCGCCATATCCTGCTCCCAGCAAATGCTATATTTGAAGCACCAAATGTTGTAGAAAATAGAGAATATATCTTGAATTGATTTTACAACTTCATAGTACAGTAAAGATGTGACATATGAAACTTCCTCATTAGTGAAATTTATTATTATAAAGCACAAGTTTTTAAAATTCATTTTTCGGTCATGCAAGGTCATAGGCCTATTCTTGAAGGAAGGTGTAGCCATAATCACCATACCAGCTCATGACATATTGGCCATTTCAAATTCTGAGAAATTCACAGTTCTGTTTTTCCACATACAGTAGTAATATACAAGAGCATTTCTCAGGTTCAGGACTCCTCACAATGTTTTCCTTTACCGCCAACTGATAGTGTTATCAATTGAAATTGGGAAATGTACGCGAATTCTGAAAAATTCATTGGTACAAGCTGAGGTTCAAACCTGTGGACATGAGATTGATATTCCACCGGTCAAACCGTTCCACTATTCCCAAAAAAACAATTAAACCTCCACCTCCGAACCATAAACTTTTTTTTTTCATGGGTTTTTTTTTTAATTATTTAATATTAAATGAGTATGTGGTTTAAGATGGTAAACACGCAAATCTAGAGGTGACTGGCTCGCAAGTGCAGCTGCCAGAACACATCGACAGGCTTGGCAACTGGTTCTCAAGTTGTGGGTGGGAGATATGTAGGCCGTCTTCGACTTGGGTGTAGTAATAGTGTGGTATCGACAGGGTGTTATGGTGTTGCGCGTGCATGGCTCGGTGGTGGGCGACCCGAGCCGAAGGTCCTCCAGCCCAGTGGCTGTCAGGTCGATGCACATGCCCGGTGTGCCGAGCCCCCTTCTGCATGCTCGATGTGAGCCCCGTGGCTATACAACCTTCCTGAGTTTTACGCCGCACTCTGATGCGGCTCCGAGAACTTCGCGTGGCCCTCAGTCTGCCCGAAGAACGTGGTCGCCCCATCGTACCTATTTAAACGCAGCGAATACGTTAATACTGAATTTGATTAATGCACGACGACTGACGCAGAATGCTAAAGATGGCTTCAGTGGATACTTTACAAATGAATACGATAATTACGTTAAATTTGATGACGGTGAATACGTTAAAATTATGTTAAAAGCAATTTTATGGCTTCGTTGAATTTACGGAATTCGTAAATGTTTACGATTTTTGTATACTATACATTTATGATTTTGGTTTTTATAAAAAAATATTATTCAAAGAACATTGGTTAAGATGAATTTCTGAGATAATTTCATATATTTTTTTGTAATTCTTTAACACAGTAGGTTTAACTCGTGAATATTTGTCTATCTATATGTGACTTTTGTTAGATTTCATTGTTATGTATTGATTAATTATATTTAATATTTGAAATACAAATAAATACATTGTAAAAGTATTTAGTAGATGTTTAATAAATGGGTGTCTATTATATTAAATATTATTATAATAATATTAGTTATGTAATCACAATGTTAAAAATAAAGATAACAAATCATGCAATTTTATTCGATAACCTATAATAATATTTTAACTGCAGTTATTTTTTTTAAGATACTGTTATATTTCATTATTTACATCTTGGTTGGCCGAAGCCACAACAACACGTGTGATTACGACAGTGCCATTGTTTACTTTGAATCATGTTTTTTAAGATTGAGAATTTCTTGAATGTGTTTACCCATAAGGGATCAAAAAGGTACTACTCAGTGGCAAAGGATGAAGTTTTGTGATAACAGTGATAAAAAAATTACGATAACTCAAGTTATTAGATGCGTTTTATTTAGTTCTAAAGCAGGAATACATATTGCAATTGGATCACAACAGCAGTTCAATTCAAAACTTATGACAGAAGCGACGACTAATTTAAGATCGTATGAATTGATTATCGTATTCTACAATAAGTTAATTATCGTTTAACGTACTCATAAACTTTCCGTTTAAAACGATAAGTTATTATTTAAATTCAAAGCCAACTTAAAAATGAAATATTCAATACTCGGGTGGTGTTGGTAGCGAGATTAATTTTTCCATTAGGGTATACTACAACTAATTTTTAACGTACTAATAAAATGGGGGTTTCGTAAAATAGTTTAACTATATCGATCTCCTACATAACCTAAAAATAAGGGTTTAAGAAATTGTGAAGAAGATGATGATGACATAAAAAAATATTTTAAAAACCGCTTTTTTTAATTTTTGTATGTTTTTAACATGTATTTATTTCTTATGTGTTTTTAAAGGGTTAATTTTACATTATGACTGGAAAATGATTTTCCTATTTCAATTATATATTTTTGGCGTATACAATTATATTGTAAATGGGTATTTTATTGGTACCAGTGCCAGTTTGGGTTATTTTAGTTATGACGTTGACTTCTTGTTTTAAAGTTTTATGTATACTTAAGTCATATTTAATTCATAATTGTAGTTATTCGAAGGTAAAATAGTATGAAGTGAAAGTAATCGTGTAAGCAGGGAGATATTTAATTTGTGGCAGACTTTTATGTGAACACGTCTTCCTCCAGATTTTAGCATGCAGCTCCTCAACGTTACTGAAATGTTGTCTCCAAGGACCGCAACAGAAATAACCCTGGTATTCCAGTTATCTGTATGTAACACTAACCACGTACAGTACAGTACATATGCCTGTTCACTGCCTTTACCATTTCCGTGCTTACACTTTAACGATTGTGATGATGAACAGGTTAATAAAGAAGTAAGGAACTCTATATATGATAATCAACATTACCTACGTTCTACTCGATATATGTATGAGTCTGAACTTGTATCTCATGACATAACCAAATAAATGTGTACCTAGATTTAAGGTCTAGAATTTTTGTCAATAAATGTTTGAAAATATTCTTATGATTTTTTTATTATGAAGCACAGTTTATCGGCCTCGAGGTTCCTAAACTACATATACAGTGGTGTTACAATTACTAATACAATGATACACTTTAAAAATGGCAATGCAAGATAAGAATGAAGGCGCCATAAAGGAAATAATCTAAATTTGAAAATATGTAATACATGTAATTAACGTAACGTAAAGGTATAATACTTAAGTAGAATGATAACAATAGTTGCTCACATTTTTAATTACTTTTCACAAGACTAATTATAGTAACGACAGCAGAAAAAGGTGCGCACCAAGAAAAAAAAATTACGCATAAATACGGTAAGAATCAAATCAAAATACTTGATAGATCAGTTCTAAAGCCCCCGGGGAGGCGCTTATGAAGGTTGTGAAACTACCGTCGTGCTGCTTAGAAAAACATCAGTCGTTGGGAAAAGATGCGTTCAAACTCGGTGGGGTTTTTATTTTTATATACTTTTGAAGTGAAATCTTCTAAGGCGCGTTTTGCGGTATTTTTTTTGGAAAGAGATAAACCCATGGTTTCGCGTCAGCTACATGTTAGTAAGAGTAACCGACGAGATATGTTTGATGAATCGATAAACTATATAAGAAAGTATATAATTATTATTCGGAATACCAATAGACGTAAAACAGGGAATAATGATAATAATTTCAATGTACAAATTATGAAATTTAAATGAATATACTACAAGTGATTTGGGTTTTCACTTTTGTCGGCAGTCCTTATGACTGCCTCGATTTTTTTAGCAGGGTTAATTATTTAAAACATGGAATTTTAAATATTATAGTGGACGTTTCTGTGCACTTCCGCCAGAAAAAAGAGTTGTTAAGTTTTCCGTAGCTTTAAAAGTTTGGGGAGTCGTTGATCTGCAGAACTGATATCGTTAGATATAACCTGTACATAAGAATCACGGAAACACCAGAGAACTGTGTGCAAAAATCTATAATGTTCTATAAATATTGTGTATAATCTTATGGTAACAGATAAATTGTCGTGGTGAAGTGTTGATGAAGATAGATTTACAACTTGGGGATAGTAGCTAGACAGGCGCAGTTAGCTCTACCACTACTATCACGATGTTTTCCTTTATCGAAAACTCCAGCTAATTTGAATTTACATCGATAGATTCTTCTATATACCAATTTAATATCACACAACAATGAATTGTATATATATACATGAGATAATAAATAGATGACTCTTTATATACTTACCTACGTGTCTATTTACTTGGTCAACCGATTGGGATATCGTGCGATCGAGGCGATAACATCTAAAATTGCTAAATAAATGCCGGTTGTAGGATAATTGTGGGTTAAAACAAACAACACATTGACTTTCGTTCCCTATTATTTTGTCAACATTATAATTACTCGTCAGCGATTTTCATTCAATCGTGTTTAATGTTTGTTCAGCAATTATTGTACTCGAAACAAAGCAAAATTGTTTTGCAGTATACCTACATATATTCTTCTTCGCCGATTACGAATATAGTGATCAAACTCAGGGGCTACGGTGTATGGCCCATAAATTACTGAAGTACCTACCTAATTTTGGCTGTGAATGTATTAGCGCAAAAAGTGCATGTTAAGGTATTGTTAACGTAGTTCTATATTATTTTTGAAGGCTGTTTAGTTTTGAGGTGTTCATGTTTATAACCTAAGTCATGTCTTCTTTGATCCTCGGATACGATTATTCTCTCCTGAACAAGATGCCTCCAATCCTTACGCTTTTTCTACAGTATCTGACAGTTGCGTTGTGAGAGATGTCCGCAGCAACACAGCTGGCGCTGCATTAGATATGCCTCCATACCTAAAACAGCTTGTCGTAAAACTTCGGTGGTTTCCATCGGATCACCTTATGGTCAGGATGTCACGAAAACATTTTTGTGTATATGATATATTTACAGTATATGATAGTGGGCACTGTATAGTCCAAAAACAACAGTTACCGTCCGCGGCAGATTTCGATAACAGTTAGATATGTTTTTTTTATATTATTTGTAATTAATTCGCTTAATTTGGATTTAAATATGTTACTGTATTTTTATGGTATGAAGATTTTATTTTTCAGAATACATTAAGATTTTAAAATATATATTCTTCAGTCAATTTATGCGGTACACATTTCTCGAACCTTTTCACTTTTGCAATTCGTTTCAATTTAATTAAAATTGTTATATCACTTACACCGAAGCCTGCTGCTAACTACGATGTAATATAATAAATCCGCTTCCAGGAACATCTTTAATTCATCATTATCAACTAGGGACTGTTACGTCCGCGAGGTTCGTTCCGTAGGTTAAAATCTCCAAGAACAAAATCGTTGTAACCAAAAACGTACCGTACTATTTTTACAGTAGTTTCCTCGTATACATTAATTAGACAAAACGCCAACTTCATACGTAAGGACCTAAAACTTGGGTACACAATCTAAACAAACTGGCTTGAATTGAGTGCACATCGATATAAAACTATTTGTTTACAGGTTGTATGTAATAGGATTTGAATAGAAGTGTTTCTTAAATATTACATCGCAGTTTTTTTTACTATCAGTCACATTTATTATGAATAATAAGACCAGACCAGTGAATATCGTGATGCATAATTTTTTTATAACAACAACACTGCATGGATTTAAGTATTTCAGATCTAAATATTTTGTTGATCGGTAAGTTTCATATAAGATTATACCTAAAACTCCATAAGTAGACAGTAATTAGTAAAAATATTACAAAAAATTATAGGCAACTAACGGGCCCGGCGGACGTTGTTCCGACCTGATAATAAAAACAAACCTTAACAAATTATATACCTAAACCTTCCTCATGAATCTCCTCCTTAAACCTCCTCAGAATCACTTTATCTACTGGTGAAAATCGTATGAAAATTCGTTCAGTAGTATTTGAGCTTATCGCGAACAGACAGACGGATAGGCACACGTGGCAGAAGACTATGTTTTACAATGTAGTGATAATTGTCGTTGAATAATTAATAAGTCTTCATGCAAACAAAACCAGTTTCACGTGTATGGGGTACATCTAGTAATGATAATGGGAATAAACTTGTTGCTCGATTCGGTGGCAAAGCGTTAAGAACTGTATTGTAGCTAGTTATAAGTACATATATGATAATTTTAGCGTTGGTTGGCTGCTGTGTTGCTGCGCAAGCGCGTGTTGTGCCGGCGTACTGTGCGCAGTATTATGGGCAAGGTTTATAGAAATGCCAGCGCTTTTGACGCTTCGCGATTTGCGCATGGCTGACTCTGCTACTCAGCGTTTGCCGATGGTAGCGGTTTGCCCGACAACAGAGAGCATTGTGGAATTATTTGTTGATAAATTGTAAGTTAATTAGGCGACTAGAATAATAATTTCATAGAATGTTGCCAGTAACTAAGTATACGGAGCATTCGAAGGTTCCCGATGATATAACGGCAGCGAACGATCAGTACTAGGCTGTCTCTTCAAGCAGAACGTGTACACGCCCATGCCCGCTTAGCTACAGATCACGCCGCCCTGGTCTGGGGGTAAATTTCGCTCCCGCACACCAGACTAGGCCCCCTCGGCAACGGCTTAAGCTTAGGTCCGTTCCCTCGGCGTGAAGCCCTTGAGTACGCTGCTTGCGCGAATACCGTGACACAAAATCTTTCATCACTGCAACAACATTACGCATATCACCTCCACCTGCGTGAACGCACACATGCTTACACATAAAAGTGGAAGGGTTTTATTTTTTCCCTTATCGAATTGAATTAGTTCAGACAAAAAAAAATTCAACACGAAATACATATAGGATTTATTGAGGTATATATGCTTAATACACATATATATCTCACTAACTTATATACGTATGAATATGCAGCTTAGCTTAGCGCAGTTAGGTAACTAGGCAACAGCCCAAGCCGAGGTGTGGCGTGCACCCTTGAGCTAGTTGTCAAATTTAAATCGCCTGAGTGCCTTAAGCGCTCGCCTTAGTAGTCCAGTGAAGCTGTTAAGGCCTTACTAGGCCAACAGCTTAGTCATTCGGAAAAAACAAAGCATTCGAAGGTTAATCATTACATAGTATAAAACAAAGTCCCCTATCGCGTCTGTCTGTCTGTTCGCGATAAACTCAAAAACTACCGAACGGATTTTCATGCGGTTTTCACCGGCGGATAGAGTGATTGATGAGAAACGTTTTAGTATATAATTTGTCAAGGATTTTTTCATAATCAGGGCGGGGCAACGTCTGCCGGGCCCGCTAGTAATAAATATTTATACTGACAAATTGCAATGACTTAGTGGTAGCGTATTTGGAGGTTCGAATCTTACAATTGACTTGAAATTTCGGTGACATAAAACATCGTGACGAAACCATATCTTGGTAGTAGGGCATCTTCTAATACCCTTTTGGTTAGCTACCGCTCTCAGAAAATCTGTCGTCAAAGACCTATAGACATGTTTCGATAGTTGCACTTGAGAGTTAGCCCCTCGACGCTTGTTATCACTAGCTATTTAAGAAGACCTAAACATTTTAGTGTTATCTTTAAACGTTGATAGGTCGCTTGTGTTTTAATAGATGGCGCTGTACAAAATCTTGGTACAGCTGTATCGCGATGTAAAGAGGAACGCTACGTTAATGATCCTACCGGTGCTTATTTACACATTCGCATTTCTGTACCTATCCCATTCGCCACATAGTTTCTGTACCCAGTAAATAAGGGTTTCTATTACCCAGTCGATATTGTTAGATTGTCATAAAAAGCGAGTCCTAAAATATCGAAATATAAGCAGAGTCCTATCGATGATTCTATAAGCCCTGTCATTGCCCTAACAAAAACGAATGCTATGTTATCATTTTTAGATCACCCAATAGAAATATTACAAAGCGTATCCCTTACATTGTTGCGCGGGTATTAGAAGGGAAGTCAGCTGCTGTTGATCAGCTCAGAACCTTAGACAAGCTTTTAACCGATAAAAATGTAACTCTGGCTGCACTGATGGTCGAGCATATGCTGCCATGTTCGCATTTCATCACCAAGTGTCGTTGGCAGACGGTGGACGTACCCTGCGAATATCTTTTTGAAAAGGAGTTGATGTCTTGGGGCGTATGTTGTGTAAAACGATCAGCAGATAAGTGAGTAAAATTCATTTCTATTATATTGACGTTATCTGTTTTGAGATTCTTTGTAAACGATACCAACATGGACACAAAAAATATATGCCACGGGGTAATTTTTAATTATCCGGTACTTGTGGTGTCACTATAGGGTGGCAGAGGTAGCAAAATACTACGAGCCCCCGGCTTAAGAGGCCGCTAATTCAGAAGTAACTACTTCAGTGGTTAATCACTACATATTATAAAACAAAGTCCTCTGCCACGTCTGCCTGTCTGTTCGCGATAAACTCAATACTGCTGAAAGGACTTTTATGCGCTTCACCAGAAGATAAAGTGATTCATGAGGAAGGTTTAGGTATATAATTTGTCAAGGATTTTTTTTTATTAACAGGGTGGAATAACGTCCGCCGGCCCGCCAGTTATAATTAAATTACAACGTGACGATTTTACCGGGGCTCCATCCAATGAATTTCCTACGAGCCATAGATGCTATAGTTATACCACTATCCAGTACAGTGTAGGAACAATAATTACTTGCGTAATGCATATAAATCGATCGTAAATATCTATGTGAAATTGGCAAAAAGCTCCAAAGAGCTATTAAACAAAAAATGCTGACAATAATGAATAGCAACCCTATTCATTATTACTACAGTACCTACCGCGAAAACTGGTAAATGTCGTTTCTATGACCACGACGGTCGATTTGTATCACGAGAAAAGTACATAATTAGCTTATTTTCATTCATTATTGTAGACAGTTTTATTACATAGTATAAAACAAAGACCCCTACCACGTCTGTCTGTCTGTCTGTTCGCGATAAACTCAAAAACTACCGAACGGATTTTCATGTGGTTTTCATCGGTGGATAGAGTGATTGATGAGGAACGTTTTGGTATATAATTTGTCAAGGATTTTTTCATAATCAGGGCAGGACAACGTCTGCCGGGCCCGCTAGTATATTATATAAAACGTTTTGAATTTAATAACGATATTTATTATCCTATATAAGAAAATTAAAGTTAACATCACTCATATGGCTTTCACCTGTTTTTGCAAATAGCATAGTATTACAGATTTAGCTCTTTCCGAAAATGTTAACATTAAATGTTAACAATTTTTTTTTGTGTATCTATAGTAAATAACAAATAATTACATATTTAAGATACCCCTACAAGACTAAACGGGCGGCACAACTGGCAAGTTTGCAAACAACACGAAGGTTAGACTTGGCGGTACGTTGCTCTAGAGGAGCAACTCATCATGGTTGCCTTGTGAGTATACACTTTTTTACCTCTTTATTTCTCCCGCTCTCACTCTCTCTTAATTTCCCTAAAAATGTACTTACTAAAGCGAAGCTTAAGTTAAAAAAAAAGGCTTTATTTATATTCGGTTCCTTTGGATTACGAGTCTGCTGACCACTCAGATAGACTATCTGCTTGTTTAGTATTTCTTTTAAAAAAGAGAATATGTTCCAGTATTGGTATTCGTTTTTAATGAGTTTTATTATGTTACAGTTTTACACTAAATACGATGGTGAAGAGTGGAAGGAACCGGAGATACTGATAAATGGATATAACTACATAGCACAGCTCAGATTCACGTCGATACCGGAAAGCCCTTCCTCGGAGAAACTCGTCCAAGATTCTTGTATTCCTCAAAAGGGTTATTCAAAGAGTGATTGTTTGGTACAGATTTATTTTAAATCACTATCCGGCTATCATATTTTTTTAAATAAAATAATATATAGAAGTAAAATTTATTTAGTTATATTTTTATTTATTTTATTATTTTATTTAATTATTAAACTGTATTATGAATAAAATATAAAATCCACTACATGACATTCCAAAATCCCGCCAAAAACTTCTTGGAGAACTGATATATACTTATGCCAGTTTGGTACAAGTCAACTCATGAGAGAGAAAAGTGAAATAATTAAAAACTGTAAATTTTATATGGATTTACAGGAAAAATGTGCGGAAAAAACTTGCGGCTGTATCGACCCTTTACGAGTATTTAGTATCAACGTAACTACAGATCTGCCACCGTGCTCGATCAGTCGTCTCGCCTGCTTAAGAACCCATAGAATAAGAAGTATGAATTAGAATTATTGAATAAATTTTATTACCTTCTAGACATGAATGTGGAATACCTTTAATGCGTCAATTACGTATATTACGCTCTTCAACTGTAACTCCTACCATAAGTTAAGGTGACGTCGCGCACGGGGCTGAAAATCGGCTTTTATAGACATAAGGACTTTTATTTATAAGTGTCGTTTTTTTGCTTTAAACAGCTTCACTGTACTATTATATTGCTCATATATTTGCTTGAGCTAATATGGCTTAGAAACTGACAAGTCATATTTTATTTACAAATAAAAATGTATAAAGCTGACATGAAGGATCAGGATATCTGTGGAACCGCAAAGAAAACTATATGTTTAAAATATCCTTTCATACACTTATAATACTAATTATTTATGAATTTTTGACATACTTCATAAGAAGGTCATGACTGATTTGTTAAATGTATTTTCTTATTCTTTTGTGACTTTTAGAGTTACAAAATTGTATTATCATATCCTTCAGCACTATTTTTAGACTACAGATTTTTCAATTAGAAGCACTTTTATTTAACGATTTAACTTAAAGTTTTTCTACGACGTATGTAAAATAACTTAATAAATTATATATGATTACAGAAATCCTGAAATTAATTCAATAAGTGACTTGAAAAGAATACGTTAAGACGACACTTAAAAATAAAAGTTTCTAAGTCTATGAAAGCTGAGTTTCAACTCAGTGTGCGCGGGTACTTACGAATCAGATTTCCAAAAAATAGAAGACATTATCACAATGCGTTATACACTACTGTGGTTTTATTCCAAACAGCTTAGTAACATTTTGATGGAAATTTTACTGAATCCTTAATGACGATTAAATAGCGAAAGTTAGAAATGCAACTGACCGTCTGATGCAGTTACCAAAACAGATGATAGTGCTTGGACTTTAATATGAAAATTATAATTACATAGAGCACTGAGAATTGCTTACCGTCATGTTTGTTTATTTATTCCAAGCAGAGCTCGTGACTTTGTCCGCGTGGAACGTGATATATAATATAGTGACTAATGAAGTCCTCTGAATGTATTAAGTCTAATTACTATCTACTTTCCTCTCGTACTTACGTCGCGTTGTCATTAAAATTACAATAACTTTTGATAGACCGTACCGATTTTAATGAAACAAAGGCTAAATGTTACTCGAAGATATGCTTTATAATTTTCTTGAAAAGGTTTTATCAATTACGCAGTACTTTAGCAGTGTTGCGTGTTCAAACAAACGGACAGACAGATTGACAGACATTTCTAAAAAGGATTGAAATGTATTTATTACTTATTCTTAGACACGCGCAACAATATTTTTACATAAATTTAAAAAGTACCGACACGTTACATTTACGTTCTTATGATATATTTATAGATTTACTAGCGGACCGGGCGGACGTTGTCCTGCCTTGAAAACAAAAAAATCCTAAAAGTCGACCGCAGCGCCACCTACCGGGTCCAATTGTGAATCTAAACCATTCTCGGATCCACTCGAATACGCACACAAAATTTCATCAAAATCGGTCCAGTCGTTTAGGAGGAGTTCAGTCACATACACACGCACACAAGAAATATATATATTAAGATATGTCAATATTCTTTCTTATTACAGTCTCTGTATGATTCGCAACTTTTTCAACGGTTTCTACCATAATTTCAATTTCTTTTTATTAACCTATAAAGATGCACCCCTAGGTTGAAATCAATCCTCGGTCCGAAGGCTAGATTAGAGCCAGTACGCATTTCTTTATAACGCAGATTAAACGGTGTTTCTTTTCTATTTCAGATAACATATCATGCGATTGTTTACCTTCGTGCAAGAAAGTCACAACCGACTTAAATATAGAGTCAAGTCCGATTAAATTTATAGACCATACAATCGATCCTATATAGTAAGTCGTGATCTTTGTATAAACTATATATTGGATTTTTGAGATGATCATTTGATAACGTGTTTGTGTGTGTAAACATTTGATCAAAGTAGGCAATTGGCGCTTGTTGCTCTCACGAATTAATGGTAATTGACTACGTTAATATAATGTATGTATAGTTTTAATCAATCAAGAACCTCCAATATGCAAAGATGTGTCTATGACTGGTTTTTGTTATTAACTTAGGTTATCACAAAAGTCCAACTTCCAATTATTAGTTTTAATAGGATTTGAGGTACGGTTGTACGTAAATTTGGTGTTATTATACTTTCCTCTCATGTGTCTCATGAATTCTTATACGTATGAATAGCTAGTTTCGCTTAGTCATATTCGAGGTGTTGCACCCATGGCCACAGCCCAGGTCGTGGTTCGATCACTTTGACACCCCTGAGCTTGTTGCCAAGTGGCGAAGTGCCTTAAGCGCTTGCCTTAGTAGTCCGGTGAAGCTGTGAACGCTCATCAGGCCAATAGCGTAATCAGATCGAAATAAATAAAAAAACAGCCATTGCTATGACTTTGTTCTTGGCAAATATGTAATTAGTAGGTTATTTCACATGCCCTTTCAAAATTAGTCAGTGACTATATAATCGCTTACTATTTGACATTTGTCTTGTTATTTGGTCTTAACATTTATCATTCGTATAAAAATTTGATAAATTTCAATAAAATTTTGAACGATTGGTAAATCGAAATCAATGTTTCAGTGATGGTTTGAACGTGACTTCGTCGATTGTCCTACGTTTTCGGGTCAATATAAATTTGTCTCGAATATTAACTTTAAATCCAACGGAAACTTGGCTCACTTTGCTTTGTAAGTATCCTTTGGAATACTGTGTTAGATTCAAGTAACTCGGAAAAACTCATGTTTGAATGTATCGAATTGAATAGTTCTCATATAAAAAGTTTACCCATAAATTGTTACCAACAAAGAGATTGAATTAAATATGGTAAGTTATAATTCAATTAATAATTTCCATTGATACTTTCACAAAGACATGGACAAGAAAAGTTATTGTTAATAATCAAGCATTAATATATTAATAAATATTTAATTGTAAGACAACATTTACGAATGTATAAGCATACTAGCGGACCGGGCGGACGTTGTCCTGCCTTGAAAACAAAAAAATCCTAAAAGTCGACCGCAGCGCCACCTACCGGGTCCAATTGTGAATCTAAACCATTCTCGGATCCACTCGAACACGCACACAAAATTTCATCAAAATCGGTCCAGTCGTTTAGGAGGAGTTCAGTCACATACACACCCACACAAGAAATATATATATTAAGATAGTATGCTGGGCCATAGTATCTATATTTTCTTTTTATTTTTCATTCCTAGCAGCACAGTTATCTTCAAGGGTTTATACTCTTATTCCAGAGTGTACATTGGGTTATAGGTAATTACGAGGCAAAAGATGAAACAAACAAGATTTTTCATAAAGTAATTAAACATCTGATATGTATTGTTGCGGCCATGAAATATCTGGTCAGAGTATGCCATTTTACGAGGCGCTTCTTCCTGTCCATTGCAATAAGATTTCCGTATAAAAATTGTAATCTCATTTGAATCTATAACATATCCTATCATATATATTAATAAACCAAAAGCCAAAAGCTAAAACTTTGTATCCCTTTTTAAGAAAATTGCGTGAACGGATGAATGTGAAATTTGGCATAGTTAAAGTTTATATGGAGGAGAAGTGCAGAAAGCTATTTATTTTATATAAAATGCATTATAAGTACATTAAATTAATTAAAATATGCATTACTCACACTACTGCTCCAATTGCCGTAAAAAAGGTACTTTTTAAACCGGCCCCCTTTTCCCCCCGTTTTTTTTGGCGGGGTCTTTCCCTGTGCCCTCTTTCTTTCCCCCTAATAAAAAAAAAATTTACACAACATATACACACATGTAAATAAAAATCCGTCAATAACGTACTTCAAAAAAGTAGTAATAATATTCGTCCAATAGGACAGGCGAAGGAATTAATCCATACTGCCAAATTTCAAAAAGGTTGCGAAGGAGGTTGCTATGCTCGACTGTATGTATTTTTTTTTACTCTTACGTTCCAATTACCCTTTTTTATTCCTACATTCAACAATGATATTATAACATATCTTATATATTAACACGTGAAGCCAAAACTTTGTACCCCTTTTTAAGCGAATTGCCCGAACGGATGAACTTGAAATTTAGCATAGTTAAAGTTTATATGCAAGGGAAGTGCACAAAGCTTTTTTTTTTATATAAAATGCATTATAAGCATATTAAATTAATTACAATATACATTACTCACACTACTACTTGAATTTTACACAACATATACACACATGTAAATGAAAAAGACGTTTCGAACATCCTTCGTCCTTCTTACGTTCCAATTACCTTTTAAATATTTTTAACATACTGACGTTGCATCATGCATGCCTTACAATATGCCCTTTGAAATCAACTGGTCGAATTGTAGCTTAATTTTAGAATAATATAATATGTAAATTCATAATATACATTAATTTTAATTGATAAATAATTTATCTTTAGTAGATTTATGGAACTACTGAAATAATTATTATACTCTTTGGTTTTATTGAATGTCAAATTTTTTAGCTGACAGGACTGCTTTCACTTCATGTCACTTTGCTTTATGTTGCCATAAGAGTAAAGCAATATTTCCAAAGTCAATATTTTAATGTTTAGGATTTCTTTATGGTGTACTCATTTCAAATGATGATTCAATAAAAAAATGAGCGAAAAAATACTTTGTAAAATCAAAATAAGAAAGTTTGGTCATGAAAGTAATCCATGACTTACATCTCCGCGGTTACAATGGTGCAGTTCAACTTGATGTAGCAATTATATTTAGTACAGTTGATGATGAATTATGAACAAAAATGAATTCATTTTCAAAAGTTAATGGTAGTATTAAAAACATCTTTGATTTGGATTCATCATTTGATTCTATTGTGTATCCAGTACTTTTCCAAATGATGATACTGAGCATATCACTATTGCTCATAATGTACAAAATATATTTAATTCAATATCACCCAGAAATACCACGCACCCATGGTGTCGTGTAAAATTAATTGAAAATTGTGTCATGAGTTGCGATAAATTTCTTTATTTTCGTAAAGGTATGTTTACTTAGTATTTAAGAGCCTTACCACCTTATGTAACCGCCTGTTTTTTTATTCAAATTTATAATTAATTTCAATTTTCATTTAAACATCGATTTTTTAAATGTTTATATAATTTAAAAAAAAGTGGCAAACACCTGAGTAGGCATGATGAAAGCCTTTGATTATAGAGGTTATATATACCCTTTGATAAAAGACTCATAAAGTTCAAACTTTAAAAATTCAATGAACTGTGGTCGAATTTCGACCACTGGGCGCCCACTAGTAGTACATTAATACGTATACTGTAATATATTTTAGTCTTGACGTAAACAATTACCCGTTTGCAATTAAAATTTAGAGAGATTCTGACTATGTGCTATTTATTATGTATATTGCTATACATAGTAGCTTAGTTTCTTAACTTCTTACTCGCTTACTCGCATCCTCAGTTATGGACTCAATTTCATTGTGGAGTAATAAATTATGCCATATTTTTATATATGTTGTGAAACTTTATATTGAATATTATTTCAAATAACTATAGAATAAGTCACTTGCAGTTATACAAAGAAGCCAAACTGCGAAGCTTAAAAATGAATATTATTTTTCTTCCAGCGTCCCTCGGAGGTGTTTTTAATATGTTCCTGGGCGTCGGACTGTTCAGTGCATTGGAATTCTTGTTCCTTATATTTATAAAACTACCGATAGCATGGAAGTCATCAGAAACTGTACATCCATCCACTATAATCACACATTAATAATTTATTTGAAAGAGGTAAAAATGATTATAGCTTTTGCTGTACTGAAATCACAATATCAAACAAAAAAAGTTTAGTACGTTTAGTTTAACACATATTATTTAGTTATTGCTTGATACAGGCACGGCGTAGCTAGGGGAGGGGGGGGGGGGAACATTGTGGGGCAAATACCTACTTTGAAATCACGATGGCCTACCTTAAAAATACAAAAAGCTAAGATAAATTATTATAATTAAATTGGTTATTCATAGTTTGAGATTTAAAAAATTGTAACGATTTCGGAATACACACTCCGGGGTATTATTTCCCGGCCAATTTAACTTGTGTACGGTAACCGAACTATATTAAGTAAAACATCACCAGTATTACAAAACTAGCTGTGCCCGCGACTTTCTACTTTTCTCTCGTATTTAAATTGTGTCGTCATTAAAATTACAATAACTTCTGATAGACCGAATTGATTTTGATGAAACAAAGACTATGTTACTCGAAGATATGCTTTATGATTCTCTTGAATAGGTTTTATCGTGAACGCAGTACTTTAGCAGTGATGCGTGTTTATACAGACAGACAAACAGAAAGATAGATAAACATACAGACAGATAGACATATTGACAGTCGTTTCTAAAAATTATTCAAATGTAATTTATTACTTATACCTAGACACCTGCAACAATTTTTCTCAAAGAAATATAAAAAGTACAGACACGTTAAATTTACATTCTTATTATATGTATAGATAGATATAGAAGAAGAAGATTTGTTATTTATTCGTTACTTATTTACTTTTGTTTACTGAAACAAGCCAGTGTGTTGTCTTTTAATCGCCATTTGTATCTGTTCATTATAAAAATTAGTAATGTAATATTTTGACATTGATTTGTAAGGCAAACATAATAATGTTATGTTTATAATAGGTCTTTACCTATGAAATTGCCGTTCTGCAGTACTGGCCATTTCAAATCAAAATAATTTTTGTTTGGCTAAGAATTCTAATTTCAAATTAATTTTATTTTAAAAACATGGAATTCTTTTTCCTAAAGTAGTCATTTGTTTATTGATTAGTTTTACATTTTCATCGCATTTCAATCTTTTTTGTCATCATGGATATGTTAAAAATTCGAGTAATTATGGAATATGAGTACCGTCGTGGCAGCAACGCGGCACAAGCGGCACGCAACATCAACGACGTTTACGGAGCTAACACTACAAACCAACGCACCACCTGTTATTGGTTTGCTCGCTTCCGTTCTGGGAATTTCGACCTGAAAAATGAACCTCGCGGTCGTCCGAAGACCTTGGTCGACAATGACAAATTAAAGGCGATTGTGGAAGCTGATGATACACAATCTACGGCTGAATTAGCGTCAAAACAATATTGGTCCATTTGCGTCAAATTGGCAAGGTAAGAAAGCTTGACAAATGGGTGCCCCACGAACTCAATGATCGCCAGCGCGAAGTACGCGTCGAGACGTGCCTTGCACTGCTCAACAGACACACAAATGAAGGAATTTTGAATCGCATTGTTACCTGCGATGAAAAATGGATTCCGTTTGATAACCGCAAGCGCTCAGCAAGTTGGTTGGATCCTGGTTCAGCACCTAAACAATGCCCTAAACGAAAACTTACTCCTAGAAAAGTGATGGTCACTATTTGGTGGTCTAGCGCCGGTGTGATTCATCACAGCTTCTTACTAAACGGGGCGAGCATTACTGCAGATGTGTACTGTGAAGAACTGAACACAATGATGGAGAAGCTGGCACATCTCCAACCAGCATTGGTCAATCGCTCGTCTCCACTGCTCCTGCACGACAACGCGCGACCTCATACTGCACAGCAGACGGTCTCCAAGTTGCAAGAACTGGGGTTGGAAGTTCTCCGTCATCCGCACTACTCAGCAGACCTTGCGCCTACAGACTACTACTTTTTCCAGAATTTGGATAACTCCTTGGCGTGAAAAAAATTCAATACCCGAGAGGCAGTACAAATTGCCTTTGAAGAATTTGTTGCCTCCCGTCCAGCTGATTTCTTTAAGAAGGGCATCAATAAACTGCCACTGCGTTGGCAAAGATGCATTTATTGCATGGGTAATTACTTCGATTAATGTAAATAAAAAATACGTAAAAAATATTCGTTTAAATTTTTTCATACAAAACGGCAATTTAATTAGGTGAAGATCTAATATTTCCTATTATGATGCATAAATTAAAAGATTTGTCTTGATTTATGACTTTCATTTACTACATTTACTCGCATTCACATACGATATCTATGTTTGTGGTACTTACCATTTGTTGTAATAGTGGAGTATATACAGTATATTAAAATGGATATTGTGCATATAACATACACTCGGCAGCGACAAATCCAACCCTACCGCCGCAGTCAGAATGCGGCGCTGTCCCTCCCACGCAGCACACTCAGACAGAGTGTGCTGCGCGATATCCTCCGCAGTGCCGCATTCAGGGCATACGGCGGTTGGCTCCCTACGAGCAATCTGGTGCAAGTACCAGCCGAAGCAACCATGCCCGGTGAGTACCTGCACCAGTCTGAACGACAGGGAGCCCCAGCGTCTCCCTATCCAATCCGGCAGGACCGGGCGGACGGCGTCAATAGTGTAACGCCCATACCGCTCGTCCGCCAGGTCCTGCCTCCATCGGCCTTTCGCCTCCTCCCGGCCCTCCCTTCTCTTGGCCTCAATTCCCTGGGAGGCGGAGGCTCTCCAATACTCATCCTTGCCGCCGCCGTAAACTCGTACACGGCGGCAAGAACTCCCGCCTCCAGCTCCCAGGGCAGGGAGTCGGTGAGCGCAAAGGCTGCTGCGGAGGCCACTGTGCGGTACCCTTTGATTGCCCTCAGTGTCACCATACGCTGTGCAGCGCGCAGTGCTTGCACATAGCGGCACCAAGCCGGCACCAAAAACCGGGGCACCATAGACGGCAATCGCCCGCACGACCTCCATATAAAGTAGGCGGCACCCAGCACTCGGGCACCCTATGTTGGGGAGCAGCCGGCCGAGTGTCGCCGCCACCCCCACAATTCGCGGTCTGAGCCCCTATACTACCATATACTTCTATACTATATATATACTATATATCTCTACTATACTATATATACTTCTACATATTATATAGCCCACATACTTCATCTGGGTCTCCACCCTGATTCGGGCACCATCCACCATTATGTGGGCCCCATCGGGCATCCTCCCCAGTCGGGGGTGTCATGGCCCAGGCCTGGACGATGGCCGCCTCTTCCGCCAGTTCGCGGTGGAAGCGGCTCATCGCCCAACAGGGGAACTTCGCGCCCCTTCGGGGGAGGGAAAGTGCTAACCTAAGTTAAGCTACATATTCATACATATATGAGTTATTGAAACATGCATATGTACCAGGCATGCATGTCTCAATAACTTTTATATGTATTTTGTATTGGAAAATGTTTAAACTATTTCAGTTCGATAAGGAAAAAAATAAAACCCTTCCACTTTCATGTGTAAGCGTGTGGGCGTGCACGTGTATGGAGCTGATATGTGTAGTGTTGTAGCAGTGATGTAAAATTTTGTCTCACTGTATCGCGCGAGCAGCGTACTCAAGGGCTCCCCGCTGAAGGATCGGACCTAGGCTTCAGCCGCTGCCGAAGGGGGCTTAATCTGGTGTGCGGGAGCAAAATTTACCCCCAGACCACGGCGGCGTGATTTGTGGTTACGCGGGCGTGAGCGTGAACACGCTCTGTTTGGAGAGACCGGCTGGTACTGATCGTTCGCTGCCGTTATTTTGTCGGGAGGGTCGGTGAAAATATGTCGCGGACGTCTTTTGTAACGCGCGGCGTTCGGTACGGGTTCGCAATCCACGGCGGATACCACTAACGGGCTGGGATAATTCACGGCTTTTTCAAAGTACCTAGTAGTGAGTGACTTTACTGCGCCTTTAGTAAGAAATGGTTTTGAATAATTTGTAATCTCTCAAAGTTGTATTCTGACATATGCGCGAAAACGGGACAGCTATATTTTAGAACGGGGCGGATGCAAGTTTTATACATAGTGAGCTTGTGTCTGAGGGACATCTTGCTCTTGTGGCAAAGTAACGGATGTAGGCGAGCCATGACCATAGCGGCCTTATTTCGTACTCTTGTCGTGTGATATTTAAACGAGAGACGTCTGTCTAGCGTGACTCCTAGATATTTAATCTGCTTAGTCCACGGAATGCCGGTTCCGTATAGACTTATAGGTTCGAGTTTACGCTCGTAGTCGCGACATTTAAGGTCGAAAAATATCGCGGCGCTTTTGTCGGGGTTAACTTCTATACGCCATCGAAGCAATCAGTCACCGAGTGTGCTAACGGCTTCTTCGATGCGTGTCCTATGTCGTATTGGAAACCAATCGGAAGCGTACATGACTGCATCGTCAGCATAACAACCTACCTCTACCCCCGGGAGCCGAGGTAGGTCACTGACGAACAGATTGAAGAGAGAGGGTGCCTGAATGGACCCTTGGGGCACACCTGAGCGTAGGGGGTGGGGTGAGAAAACTTCACCTTCCACTCTATAGTGGAAAGTCCTATCTGATAGATAATCGCGGATTATATGTACTTACCTATCGGAGATTCGAAAACGAATTAACTTATGGATGAGCCCTTCGTGCCAGACCTTGTCGAAGGCCTTGGCGGCGTCGAAGAAGACTGGCATTGAGCGTTTCGGTTTAGGTTTTTCCGGTTTCGGGTTGCGATCGGGATCATCGTTGCATCTAGAGTGGATGTACTCCGTGAGGCGGTGTACTTGGTTCGTAAAAGAGTGTTCGGCGCGAAAACGGAACTACTGAGGTGGTAACAGATTTAATTCTAATATGGAGGTCTGGAGACGGTTCAGAAGGAGCCGCTCGTATAGTTTACCTGTCGTATCTAATAAACTAATAGGGCGATAGCTATCGGGAAGCGTAGCTTTTTTGCCGGGCTTGTGAATGCCTTTCACTACGGCCTTCTTTCAGACGGCTGGAAAATGACCCTGGGACATGGCCGCATTGAAGATGCAGACCAGTAGAGCTGTGATGCGGTCAGGAAGGAGTTTTAGTACCTCGTTCCTGATCCCATCGGGACCTGGGGACTTCCTAAGCTTTAAACGCTTGATGGCATCCGATACTTCAACAAAAGTGATAGGGGTTAGGGTATCCGCCTTGCGCGAGCGCGCGCTCTACCGAGTACTCGATCGATCCAATATGTGAAGGGTCAGTGTTTGCTGTGTTCGGTGAACATTGTTTCTCTAAACTCGCGGCGATACATTCCGCCTTGTCTATACTGTCGAACGCGAGAGGCAACCCGGAGCCTCTATCGAGAGGGGGCATCGGAATGATTACATCTGATTTGAATTTCTGCGCGAGTTTCCAGTATGCCAAGTGGGACGGCTGAATGTCCTCCAGCACCCTGTCCCACCTGTCGGCCCGGATCTCAGAGATATGAGTTCTAACCTTTTTGCATAATAGTCGTAACCGATCGCGATACTCTACAAACGGGTGAGTAAGTGATGTGAGCTCAAGTCGCGGCGTTCTTTTCCGTGATCAGCGCTCTCACGTCGTCCGGGAGTATGAAGCAGCAGTCGTTCGACACTTGTACCTCTTTCGAGGTCTCCCTGACGGCGGTCTGGAGATAGTCGACCAGTGGGACGGCTGAATGTCCTCCAGCACCCTGTCCCACCTGTCGGCCCGGATCTCAGAGATATGAGTTCTAACCTTTTTGCATAATAGTCGTAACCGATCGCGATTCTCTACAAACGGGTGAGTAAGTGTTGTGAGCTCGAGTCGCGGCGTTCTTTTCCGTGATCAGCGCTTTCACGTCGTCCGGGAGTATGAAGCGGCAATCGTTCGACACTTGTACCTCTTTCGAGGTCTCCCTGACGGCGGTCTGGAGATAGTCGACCAGGGAATCGATAGCCAGATCCGCGTCAGCTTTCGATACTAACACGTCCGGGATCCTTTCTAAACTTACTGACGTCAGATTATCTTTAAAGTAACGTTCTAATTTCGCGTAATCGGCCACCCTGACCGACGGTGGAGTGGTATCCGAGCTGGAACCTAATAGTAATATTACCGGGCTGTGATCCGAGTCAAGTTCGTGTACGACTTGTACGAGTCGTACACTGTCGGACAACAGTTATTTTGATAGTAAGTGGGTTCCGAAGGGGCTATGACGTCAAAAGCTAGATCGTCGCCTAGTTTGTCGAGTATCTTTCCGTTTCGAGAAGTAATCGGACTATTCCAGATGACGTTCCCGCTGTTGAGGTCCCCCGCTATAATGACGGAGTCTCCTAATTCGAATAGCGCTTCTAAGTCGGTTTTTAGTAACTCTTTATTCGGAGAGAGATACGCGGATACTATTATACCGGACGGATGACTGGTCATCCCTAGTCTACACTCTGACACTTCCATATTGGATAGAGCGGGTGATTCTATCGGCATGCAGTAGAGTGAACGTTTGTAATAGATTAGTGTGCCATCCCTGCGGGTGACACGGTCGTTTCTGACTATACTATAGTTCGCGATCACGGGGCTACGCATTTTCGGTTTTAGTAACGTTTCCTGTACGAGGAAAATATCTATTTGTCTATCGCGCAAGAAGGCAGCTACTAGATCGCGCTGTGTATACAGATTTCTAGCATTAAAAAATGAGAGAGATAGATCGCGCGGTTTTACTCCATTCATGGCTGCGAACCTTTTTATTTCGAGTTAGTGTTAGTGCATAGCGCGCGGGCGATGCGTTGTAGCGTTTTAGCAACGTTTGGGAAGCGTAAGACCGCGCTGAACATACCCGTGTTTTTGTCTGATTATATGACCAAGGCGATTGCGAATATTTCTTTTAACTCATGTACTACAAGTAGTTGGCTAATCTAGGTAAAACCGGCGATAACGGTCGAGGTGAAGAGGTCGGCCTGTGCCGGCTTCGCCTGTGGAGGCCGAGTCTGAGGTCTGGGAGCCTGCGGTTGGGGTCTGGGAGCCCAGGGAGCCATAGGGGCCCGCCCAGGTTGTGGCGCGCGTGGCACAGAAGGACACGAGGGAAGCCCTAGCAAGCCCGAGGCGAGAACGCAGACCGGTAAACCGGGCTACGCCCAAACAGACACCCGGGGATGGAATGAGGGGATCAGGAAGGTGGGAGGGAGACATCTGGACTTGACTAGGCGACCTCGCCAAGGCCAAGCTACCCAGGCCCGTCTGCCTGTGCCGTAGGCCTCGGGGCCTACGACGAGCGGACAGGTCGCTCCAACTCACTACGTTGTCTACACCGTGAGGTATCCGTGAGCTGGCCAGACGACTGGACTTTTTTCAAAATGAACGCGGGTTCGCATCTTAGGCTGCGGTTTGCTACGCTCTAAAATCGAGCGCCTTACGAGTGATAGTCTGTTACTACTGCTAGTAACGGAATATATACGCGGCGGACACTTTCGAACAATCGTAGCGCGTACCCGAAGCGCAACGTCGAATCGGCGCGAAGCACGACATAAACACGGCGCTGTACACGACGGAGACGCGGCGCGAGCACGACGTAAACAAACGACGCGCTGCGCGACGCGAAACTTGAAGTAAACAAACACGGCGCGAGGTACGAATTTACGGGAGCGGAGCGCGGGCACGACCACAGAGTACCTTATATAAAGGCACGACTAACTCGAGAGCGAGCGCGAGACAGAGATAACGAATCGGAACGAGTGCAGCGGACGCAGCGGTGCGTACGACCGTCCACCACGACGGCCCGATTGGAACTCCTCCGTCAATATTTGGGTCACGTCTTTCCTTTTTACGGATAGTACTCTTTGGTCACGTCTCTGACTTTTGCAACGGTACCGAAGTAGATAATTTAAACGTCCGTTTAAATCATTTGAATATCATTTCAGTTAATAAAAATATTATAAAGGTCATATTAAATCATTAAAATTAATTACAAAAATAGAAATGGTGACGCACAAGATTCATGCATATTTGAAACTTTGCGTACACAAAAATATGTCAATTCTATAAGCCCTATTCATGAACTCATAGTTCATAAAGAACATCCTAGGACACAAGTTTTACAAGAGATTCGATCCGTCTCTTTGGTAGTCGAGCGTCGTTAATATGCTAGTTTCACTTAATAACTTATAGCACAATCTGGTTAACATATTTTGCAGAATAATTTCTTCGACAATGAATGAACGAAACTATAAGAAGTACCGCGATGTTATACATAAAAATGCCATTAAAAATTTACGTTCGGTAGCATCTCTAGTTAGGGCGCGTTCCATATGACGTCCACAACGCCCAAAGTAGCCTTTTAGCAGTTCCACTTGGCGACCGCGATCGTTGTGATCATGCCGAAAACGTCTTTAATAAAATCATAACATACACTCACGCGAAAAATTAAATGTATTAATACATTTATATTTACATGAAATATATTACATTTTATAAATTTATAAATATACTTAAATCAATTTACCCCATTCTTTTTTTAAAAAGTATTTTTATTTTTATAATAAAAAAGAAATATCCTTTTCACTTTTATAACTGCAAAACATGAACAACACTTCCAACATTTTAAAAAAACCCACAATACGCAACAACAACAAAATTGAAATTTACTGCTAAGTCTTACAAATTGTAACTTAATCTCTTAAAGCTTTTGCTTTATTTTTTTCGCCAGGTAAATAATACAAATGGCGATCTAGAAAAAATAATATATTGAAAAAAAAACTGTTACTTCAATTTTTATATTTAATTTTAGTGGAGTATTTAAATAATTTGCATTCAAATAAAATCAAAATGTCTTTTGCGGCAACGGTAAGGTATTTCATGAAAATCGTATGTATTATTGAACTATGTTATAAAATTATACAAATCTTTTTGTTTAATTAAATTTGTTTATATACCAAACTATAATTACCATAAAAATGAGGTTTTTGGTCTAATAATAAAACATTACGTTATCATTAAGTGATTATAAATTAATTTCTACATAGAATTTACCGATTTTAAATATTTTTCAATAGAATTTAAAATTATCAAAACTTCTTTAATGTAAATATGTTAATAAATGTAATTAATCCATTAAATACAATATGGTATCATTATCATCATTACATAGTATAAAACAAAGTCCCCTACCGCGTCTGTCTGTCTGTTTGTTCGCGATAAACGCAAAAACTACTAAACGGATTTTCAAGCGGTCTTCACCAGTGGATAAAGTGATTCATGAGGAACGTTTTGGTTTTGGTCTAGGATTTTTTTATAAACAGGGAGAGACAACGTCTGCCGGGCCCGCTAGTTTAATATAAATATTCTTTACTTCATCAAATAATAATATTCTTATGGTCGCTGTCTTTATTGAAAATCCCGCCAATTTTGTCAACGCTCACATTGACCCACGTCCAAACATGGGGCGTCGTGAGCTTCGCGTGAGCGTATGTTATGACGTCATTAATGCCGTATCCGGCGCGACGTTGAGTTCCTATCCTTTTTTTCATTCATTTTACTAGTTTGTTGTTCTAATAATAATATGATTGAATATTGAAGTTTAAAAAAAATACATTATTTTCTAAAGCAGCAAGTCACATATCGAAAATCCGAAACCGCTAATCACCAATACGGCTCGATAAACTTATATTTCTAAGCGATTGTCCGGAGGAGGAATGGGAACTTTAAATTGTCCCTAAAGTAACAAAAAAGTTTCATTTTTTTTATATAATATTTTTAATTTGAGCCGTTATAATTATCTGTTTTTATTATTGTATTAAAAGTATTTATCAATACCACTTGTTTATTTATGTTATGTTCTACAGAAGCTACTTACTGAGTGACATTGACGTCCGGACGTATGCGTATTAGGCCCTATAAAAAGTACTCGAAACTTTTATGAGTACGATACTTTTTTTCGATACTACTTTTTTTATTTTACTTTATTTTTGGCAACCAATCTTTTAGATTATTACTGCCATTGTCGAGTAGTTAATAGTACAGCTCCACCACCCAGCCAAGCCACCCCACAACAATCAGCATTCTTTTATTTTCTTCTTCTTCTTTCCTTTTCCCGCCAGACCCCCCATCATTTCAGCAAAATTTCATCTCATGGGGCCATCTAACCCTACCAATTCTTCTTCTTTTTTCCATTCACTTCACTTATCACAATAAACAAACTATATTCTCCATCCCGAGAAAAATCCAAAAACCCCGAACTACTTATGAGTACATTATCGATACTTTCTATTCCTTACCGTGTCATTATTAGGGCCCACGAAAAGTACTCGATACTTTGAAGTATCGATACTTTTATGAGTACGATACTTTTTTTTCGATACTACACATGAGTACAGTATCGATACTTTCTATTCGATACCGTGTCCACTGTCCTTAATTGTGAGCGTTGTGAACGTCATGTGGATCGCTCCTAGTTGACAATGTTGACAGTTATAAACCTTTGCTTTTCTGCATGTTCAATTTGACTTGAGTGTCGAATGTTGGTACATACGTAGTATCCTTTTAGTAGTCTGTGGTTGGTACGTAGATAAGATTTAATGTACTTGTACGACTAATAGTCTGTGATCTAATGCGACGTTATGAGAATTGTCGTCTAATTGCTTAAAAGTTTTTCGTAATAAAAATCTGTCTAGAAGTAAAGCCTAAATATGTCTTCGTGGAAGAAAGCCGCTAAGGCTAATCAAAAGACACACCGTGAACGGCACCAACCTGAATCACGTCAACATTTGGGTCTTCTCGAGAAGAAGAAAGATTACAAGAAACGAGCAGAAGACTACCAACAGAAGGGAAAAACCTTAAAGCTTCTCCGTAAACGTACTCTGGACAAAAATCCTGATGAATTCTATTTTCACATGATCAACTCTAAAATTAAGGACGGCGTAAGTTTGTTCAGAAATTTATAATGAAAATAATTATTTATAAACAAATACATTTTATATCCATGACCTTTTACAGCACTCAGTAATTTATATTTCAATATTCTTGATTATATTTACCATCTTGTTTTCTTTTCCATAGCTTAATTTTAGTTTTTATAAATACATTTATTTTCACCATTTCATTAATTCTTGTTCTATTTTTTTTTTCTGTAATGTTTATCAATGTTTAATGTTACACAATTTCAATTTTTCAATATTACATTGTTTGTATTGATGTGATAAAGCATCCTAGATTTGCAGTCTAGTATGTAGTATATTCTATTATTATTATTATATTGTTAATTAGACTATCCGTTGTTCCATTATCCACAATTGTACATCTATATATTCTATACATATAATAAGAACGTAAATATGTGTTTATATTTTTAAATTAAAAAAAAATGGTATAGATGTTTAAGAAAAAGTAATAAAATATATTTCAATCGTTTTTAGAATGTCTGTCTGTCTGTTTGTATGAACACGCTTTACTGTAAAAATACTGTGTTCATGCTAAAACCATTTCAAGAAATCATAAAGCACATTCGAGTATCTATTAGTCTTTGTTTCATTAAAATCAGTTTCTATCAAAAATTATTGTACTTATAATGATGACATGACTTAAGTATGAGGGAAAGGTAAATGAGTAAATGGACTTAATACATTCAGATAGATAACTTTATTAATCTCTGTTTTTTTACATAAAATTTTACATAAGACAATGTCGTGGGCACAGCTAGTTAATAAATAAATGTTATTAAAATATTGATTTGGTATCAATATTATAACTTATAGCTCTTGAGTAAAATAAATTTCTAAGTTTTGTAGTGTACAGTGACATGCAGTGACAATATACAAGGGATATGCTTGAACATTGTGTTAAAAATTATATTAACATTATTAATGCAAGATCTTTTGGCATAGTAAGTAAAAATAATGTGTCTGTGTTAATAGGTGCATCATGAAATGAAAAAGAAGAAAGAAGATTCAAAAGAACAGATCAAGCTGATGCAAACTCAGGATTTAAAATATATCAACATGAAACGGACTATTGAAAGTAGGACGATTGATAGGATGCAGGTAAACTATGAATAATTTACATATATTTTATTATATTAGTTTAATTGCTTATCAAAGTTATTTGACGAAACAGCAACCTCTTGGATTTGTGACAATACATTCAGCACACTTTTACATAGTAACAATTATCTTGCTATACACTGCATAATAATTTATAAAAAGGAAACTGTGAATAATTCTACATATATTTTATTTTATTAGTTTAATTGCTTATCAAAGTTATTTGATGAAACAACGACATGCTGGATTTGGTGACAATTAATACTTTCAGCACACTTTTACATAGAACAATTATCTTCTAACACTCAAAAATAATTCATCTATAGTTACCCTGTCACTTGATATCCAACTTTCTTAATTATTTCTTTCTTTAAGTTGAAAGTAGGTTTTATGTTTATATGAATTCAACATTCTTTGATATTACTTGCAAGATTTAGATATTAAATTGAATAAACAAGTCTATGAAGATCAGGTTTCTAGATGTGCCACAATTTGTTTAAGGTCAGAATATATATAAATATAAACTCTGGTTCACTGATATTTATGATT
The DNA here is from genome assembly GCA_036509395.1 of Antheraea yamamai. NCBI lineage: Eukaryota > Metazoa > Arthropoda > Insecta > Lepidoptera > Saturniidae > Antheraea > Antheraea yamamai. Next base: position 1,350,451 of record AP028436.1, read on the forward strand.
TTAAATACAAAGAGATTAATATATATGTCCTTACTAATGTTATAAATATCACACTGAGTTTGTTGCCATTCTTTCATAGATTAACTACTCAACAAACAAGGCTACATTTACATATGATTGCAAATATATTATTTTAATTTGAATTTCAGTCAGAGCTGCATATGAGTGACTTTGCTGAAAGTACTCCAAACACACACACATTTTTTGTTGAAGAAGATGAAGAGAAAGATTTTGACATTGCCAAAAGGTTGGATACCCACCCCGCATTGCTCAACAGGAAGTCGAATAGACTGAGGACCGCAGACTTGGCCAATCTCTCCATTCCAGTTGATGATGCAGTAAGTATACATTTTAGAGAAAATTAATACTTTAATCTAAATTGTAATGAAACAAATTTTCTTATATACTGGTACAAGTTTAGGTCTCTTGCATTCGCTAAAAGCTTATTCTCAAAGCCAGTACTCCTGTAGGCTAAGTGTGTGAACATAATAGACCATGTTGTTGTTTAATATTGGGTAATATTGTGGTCAAAAAACACTAAAGTCTAGAAAGTGGTTAAAGGACAAATAATAAATAGTCATATTAAACTCTAGCGCTTCCTTAATTCACAATATTAAAGTGAAATAAATGTCTTAAAATGTTATTTTCTCATTTTTAAAGAGTATTGAAGAATCAAAAAAGAAGAAGAAACGAGTGTACAAAGAGATGCTAAAGAGAATCCAGAGGGAGAAAGAGTTATTAACTATACAGAAGAAGATTGAAATGAAACGACATGTAAATGAATTTACAGTGATAAAACCAAAACTTGTAAAGAGTGCCACAACAGACTCCTCGCCTATATACTACTTCTTATACAATAGGAAGAAGTGATTACTATTGTTTTAATTATAGAACTTCTATTTTGTTTTTATATTTTATTTTCATAGACCACTTGTTATATTTTTCGTTTTTTTTTTTGGTTTTGTTTTTGGGTACTTCTTGTAGATTATTATTGCCATTGGCAAGTAGGTAATGATATTACAAGTTTCTGGTTAGAACTTTTTTGTTAGAACCAGGGAGTTTTTGTGGCAAATCAGTATCCATGTCATGGTATTATTTTTCATCCATTTCAGTTGCGCACAATAACCAAACTATATTACTTAAAACACCACCATTGTTACAAAATATATAGTCAAATAACACAAGATTATAAACAAAATCCACTACATGACATCCCAAGATCCTGATAAAAGCATCCTATTTTTGGGTTATGACGTTTGGGTTATACTCTTGCTTACCTGATATTTACTTTTTTGACAATTTTTGAACTTTGGATATATTTTGAAAAGGTGGTTTTATCATTTATGTAGATAGATATCTCTTCAAATTATAAAGAAGCATTATTTAAGTAGAGAATATATGTATTGTCTCAATAATGAAAAGCGCAAATCCACGACCTGCTTAAGTAACATCATTATTGTTGGTCCTAATTTACATTACATGGACCGCTATTTCTTTACCGACTGCAAAAAGGATACCCCGCCATTCACTTTTTTATTCGCCCCGGGCCCATTCATTGCACCCCGCACCACACCATTCAAACACAAAACAATAACTCAATACCCCGTTTAGGGCCGAGATCGTAGCCGCAGAAACCCCTCTCCTTCTGGCCGGCAACGCACGTTTCCTCCCGCCCACCCGCCACACCACCCCACTCCCCAAAAAACCCCCCACCCCCCCCCCGAACGCCAGGAGCACCTATTGGGTTGCGCGACCCACATACACCACCACAACCCCAGAACCAACCGAAAAACAGGCGGACGGGCGCGGGCACCATACCAGAAAAAAAGAAATTCAACCACCCCCCACACGACCCCCGAGCGGCCCCCCCAACAACGCCCCCCCCGGCCCCCCCCACCCCCCCCCCACTTTATTTTCCTACATCCAACCCTTTTTATTCCTCATAGACCTTTTGGTGTCGATATAGACCATTTTGGCAATCACAGCACTAAGCAAATTCGTGTTTAACAATCAAGTATTTGGACTTATAAATCTTTCAGATATTTATGATGCGACTAGTTGCGCCCATGTTGGACTGGGACAGGTCACTAGTATTTTAGAAGATATAGTTATTGAGATATCCAAATATTGAAAATGATGGTGTTTATGTTGATAAATATTTCATTAGTATTTTATATACAAAATTTTAAGTGAGATAAGTTGAAGCTCATGTTGTTATAGTATAACTTGCTTTATCACAATGTACATTAAATTAAAAGTAATTTTGCATTCTTATAAAGTTATATGACTTGAAAAAATATAAAAAATAAGTCATAACAAGGGTACAATAATACACTGTGTGTTATGTATAAAATAAAATATAATTAGTCATCTTCTATCTATACATATAATAAGAATGTAAATCAAATGCCTCTGTACTGTTTAGATTTTTGTCAAAATATGTTGCATCTATGTCTAGGAATAAGTAATAAAATGATTGTAATGAATCATTTTTAGAAATGTCTGTCTGTTTGTTTGAACACGCGTCTCTGCTAAAGTACTGACTTCACTATAAAACCTAAAATAATAAAGCATATCCTCGAGTAACATTTAGTCCTGGTTTTATTTAAATCGGTGCACTCTATCAAAAGTTATAGTAATTCTAATGGCGACACGACTTGAGTACGAGAGAAAAATAGATAAGTAAATGGACTTAATACATTCAGATGATTTTATTAGTCACTGATTTTTATATTAGATTTCATACAGCCGGAGTCGTGGGCACAGCTAGTCGTAAATAAAATAAGTTTCCTTTACAAAACAATCTAACAATCACCACAGTACGCATTTGTGTTCCGGGTTCATGGGCGAACCGCTCGGGCATTGCCAAGCTTCAGCGAAGTCTTTGGAGTTGCTCAGCGTTCCGATAACTCGTATTTTATTGAGACTGTGCGAGTCTTTATCTATTTGCCATTTTAGATAATCGACTGTTGAATTTTGGTACCAGGTCTGCAATAAAAATACCTATTAGCGTTTGTCTCAGGAGTTCATTTGTTTGATTAATAGGTATCATTATAATCGTCATCATCAGCCTGTAAGAGACCCACTGCAGAACCGTAGGCCTATTCCTGAAGGAAGGTATGGGCATCATCACCACGTCAGCCCACGACGTACCTATTGGCGAGTTCAAACTTTGAGAAATCCAGTGTTTTCTCACATACGGTAGTACTACAAGAACATTTCTCAGGTTCAGGTTTCGTCACGATGGTATCCTTCACCGTCAGTCGATAGTATTGCCAATGTCAATAAGTTAATGTACGCGAATTTCGAATAATTCGTTGGTACATGTCGTCCGGGGTTCGAACCTGCAGACATCGGTCCAGTAAAGAGGTTGCATGACCTGTGATATCAGGAATCTGGGTATGCTGGATTACTAGTTGAGTCAGGTCATATATTAAGGTGAATGCATGGGCAGTTCGTCCTGCATGGTCCATCCTAGAGGAACCCAACCACATTTCGTGGTGTGCATTAAAGTCCCCTAAGACTACCAATTCAGCAGTAGGGAACTGCTCCTGTGCGTCATCTATTGCCTTACTCATGTATTCAAAGAACCGAGTAGTCTCATCATCCCCATCATGGGATCTATAAAGGCACACGTAGATACGGCTTTGAGTACCCAGATCCACGTGTAGCCAAAGGATGGAAAAGGAAGGATCCTCCATGCAGCGCAAACAACGACAGCATACCTCCGATCGTACATACACACATACACCGGCTTTAGCTTGAAAGTTGTCCTCAAGCTGGTAGCCGGGATAGTGCAAATAAGATGTATCGGCCGGACGACGTATCTGTGTTTCGGTCAAGAAGAGCATTTCAGGCTGAACCGTCTCGAGGTGTTGATGAACGGCATTTAAGTTAGAATGAAGTCCACACTTGTGGATGAACTCCATCGTAAAAGCGGCGTAGTGGCTGTGCACCGCTCTTGAACCTAGATTTGTTATTTGCGCTATCATGATTTTATGAAAGAAGGAAACGTGAAGAGCGAGCAACCTTCATCCAAGCCCAGAAGTATTCAATGTTAATCGCCGAGTCACTGTAATACCTGCTACCTCAAGCCACCTCAAGGTTTCGTAATACGTGATGCCAGTACGTCGTATTCATATTCCAAGATAAAAATAGAGAAGGAATATAGGAATAGGTCAGTTTTTTTTTCTGCAGACTATTGCGTAAATGCGTTTGTTTTTTTTTAGTTTTGTCAAAAATCGTAATTGTGAGCAACTATTGTTATTATTTTATACTTTAGTTTGGTTTTTTTTAACCGAGATCTTTTTTTATATCATAGGATGCAAACGAACAGGTAGGTCACCTGATGTTAAGTGATCATCACCGTCCATATACACTTGCAACACCAGAAGGATCGCAAGTGTGTTGCCACCCTGTGTTTGAGGGAGGGGAGTGGGGAAGGGGAGGTGGTTTATCTTGGTTTATCCAGCGCTCTCACTGACCGAACAAAACGCAACAACGCAAGAACTGTTACTTCACCTCGGTTTTCTGTGGGTCGCGTGGTACTCCCCCGGGCGAGCCGACCCATTCATGCTGAAACCAGTAATAGCTTCAGTGCGGCTCTACCACCTCTCGTCTTTAGGGCGGCTTCATTTTCATCTTTAAGGACGCGCTCTCAAAAAGGTCCATTTTCACTGTTTTTCGGTAAGAATTACAATAAAACTATTGAACTTTGGTTTACATAATGACTAACTACAGATACATTGAACCTTTAGCAATGATGTACACATGATTGTTTTTTAAAATGAATAGGTTTTCATTTAAAAAAATCAATTCTCCGTAGTCCTCTCGCGCAAAATAGCCTGGTTTTCGGTATGAAAATCTCAGTAAATTTGTTTTTCTTAATAAAAAATGTGTGCGTGTACTAGTGTACACACGTAAGAAGTGAAACTTGTTTAAGGCCTTATTTTTCGCAAAATGATCTATATGCAACTTTCCAGAAATTGGTTAAAAAAAAAAAAAAAACCCTTTCTTTCTTTATGGCAAACAATTTCATTAATATATTAAAAAATAAAGTTAAATTAGATAAAGTTTAAACAAAAGGATTTTATTATCATAGACATGAATACAAAAAAGATGGCGCGTAACGGAAAAATGTGACGGTAAATTTTTTCCAACGCCGATAAAGAAGTTTCACTTCAAAAAAAAAACCTGCTTATGTTACATGTAGTCATAAATGACATAATTAATGACATAAAATAAAATCCAAGTTATCTACAATACATCTGAGAAAAAAATTATTTAGTTGTACACAGAATATCTCGATTTTAGTCAGTTACGTAGACCTTAACTCGTATGGAATAGGTCCAATTTATTTCTTTATTTAAATTCGACGTAAACAAAAGTATAGAAGAAGGATTCTCGTCGCGCCAGACCGCGCTCAGTCGCCGTAGCGAGTGGAGGTATACGTCGCTTTGCACTCGATTAGAAAAAAAAAACATCGCTGTAGAAATACGTATACACTTCACAAAACGTTTTGATCATTTTGAAAAAGCAACCATTTTTTTATAGTGGTTTATATTTCTAGTAGTAAGAGACACTGTAATTAGGTGGAAACAAAAATTTTAAGTTTGGTTTTTATTACGTCAGTTTTTTTTACGTTTTGTCTGTATATGAATTTGAGGTATTCATTATGGAACTTCTTGACGGGTAGAAATACATATGTCGTCTTTGTAGTCCTTTTGTTAGTAGTGACGAGAGTTTACCACACGACTTAACAAAGTGAGCTGATGGTGGTCTCCAGAGGTTGTTATTGAACTCCTTAACGGGTAGAAGTAGATATGTCGTCTTTGTAGTCCTTTTGATAGTAGTAACGAGACCTTACCACAGGACTGAACAAAATGATCTGATGACGACCCACTTCAAAAATTGTTATGGAACTCCTTGATGGGTAGAGACAGATATGTCTTCTTTGTACTCCTTTCGTTAAGTAATAACAAAATGACCTCATAATAGACTCTCAGAAACGGCTAGGGAGCTCCTTCATGGGTAGAAATAGATATGTCGTATTCTCATTCTCTTCATTATATTTAATTATCTATTCAGAATGTCTACAATAATATCATAAACACGCTGCAGCATTTACAAACAAATGTAATCTTTCAAAAGAATCGAGTATGCTTATTGAACATGGTCATGGTCTCTCAAGTCTTGTTTATAATGAAACGAATTATTTGGAGAAAAGTCTATCAATTCAAAAATCCGCATGACTATGACGAGTTTTCTTTGTTGCGTGCCAGGCAAAAAGCTGTACAAAAACAATGCCACGATCTTTATCTATCTAACATTCAACAACGTATTCGATCAAATCCAAAACAATTATGATCTTATTTGAAAACTTTACGAACCCATAGTTCAGGGTATCCTAATAGGCTAATCTTAGATGAAAAAGAATATACCTCAGAAATACAAATTTCTAATGGTTTTACTATTTTTTACTATTATATATACTATTTACTATTAACTATTTTGAAAGTGTTTTCACGAAATGTAATTCTTGCCTGGATTACTATAATTTCTCATCAAACAGAATAACGACAGATGGGATGGACACCTTAGAGTTTGACGAAGAAAGTGTATTTAAAATTCTAAACTCTCTCAGAACCAACAAGGGTCCTGGCAGTGATAAAATTCCACCCCTCTTTTTTAAAGAATGTGCAGTATACCTGGCAAAGCCTGTAACGGCTTTATTTAACCTTTCGCTTAATAATTATTGTTGTTTTCCTACAAAATGGAAAGAGGCCCTTATAATACCAATACGTAAAAGTGGCACTAAAATGGAAATTAAAAATTATAGACCTATATCTATTTTAAATACTTTAGGCAAAATTTTTGAAAAGTTAATTTTTAAATTTGTTAGTCCTCTAATCTATAAATCTATACCAACTCAGCAACACGGTTTTATGAAAAAGCGTTCCACTATTACTAATTTGTCTCTGTTCACAGATTACATACTAACTGGTATGGATAACAAACAGCAGGTCGATGTCATATATACCGATTTTGAAAAAGCGTTTGATCGTGTAGATCATATTATTCTGATGCAAAAACTGTATTTCCTTGGTATACGTGGCAACTTACATAGGTGGTTTGAATCTTATATAACAAACAGGATGCAAGCTGTTGTAGTGGGTGGTTCTTGCAGTAATTTCATCAAATTACCCTCTGGTGTCCCGCAAGGATCAATCCTAGGTCCGCTACTTTATAATGCTTATCTTTTTGACATAGGTGATTGTTTTAAGCACTCAAAATTTATAATGTTTGCTGACGATAAGAAGATTTATTTAAGGGTTAAATCGGAAAGTGACTGCATAAATATCCAACGTGACATAGGAATATTATAAAAAAGAATAAAATCACTGTTAATGTAAATAAGTGCGTAAATATCAGCTTTACACGTAAATCTAAAGTTATTAACTTTCAGTATTACATAAATAATGAACCTATTAGAAAAGTTGACAAGGTTAGAGACTTGGGTTTTTTTTTTTTTCGAACTGACTACGCTATTGGCCAAGCAAGGTCTTAACAGCTTCACCGGACTACTAAGGGGAGCGCTTAAGGCACTCAGCCGAATTTATTTTGACAACTAGCTCAAGGATGCGTGGCACACCTCGGCTTTGGCTGTTGCCTGATACATGCAATTCGCGACCTATCTTTTTTTTTGTTTGGGCCCCCCTTCCCCCCCAGTCCCCCGGCGCTCTTCGCTCCCCCCTCTTCTTTCTTTTTTTTCTCTTCTCTCTTGCTCCCTTTTTCTCTCCCTCTTTTTCGGGTTTCTCCTCCCCTGGGGCGCGGTCCCGACTCCCTCCCCCCCTTTGGCCTGCGCCCGGGCCCTGCTCCCCCTTGCCCCCTTGGGGGGTCCCCCCCATCTCCCGGGGGGCCCCCCGGTTTTTTTTTTTCTTCCCCCATTCGGCCCCCAAAAGGGGTTTTTCCTCCTTTTCTCCCAGGGTTTTGTTTTTGGTCTCTCTCTTCCCTCCCCCCCCCGGGCTACGACTAGGGAATTCGCGACCTATCTGAGCTAACCTAAGCTAAGCTAACTATTCATACATATATGAGTTGTTGAAAGATATATGTGTACCAAGCATACATACCTCAACAACCCTTATATATATTTCGTATCGGATAATTTTTTAAACTATTTCAGTTTGATAAGGGAAAAAAATAATAAAACCCTTCCACTTGCATGTGTAAGCGTGTATGCGTGCACGTGTGTGGAGGTGATATGTGTAATGTTGTTGCAGTGATGTAAATTTGTGTCATTGTATCGCGCGAGCAGCGCACTCAAGGGCTTCACGCCGAGGGAGAGACTTGGGTGTTATTTTTGATTATAAGCTGTCTATGAGTGATCACATAGATGTCATCGTTAGTAAAGCATATAAACAATTAGGCTTCATCAAACGTATATGCGAACCATTCACAAATATAGAGTGTATTAAAATGCTGTACTTCGCGTACGTAAGAAGTATTCTTGAATATGCTTCATTCATATGGTCGCCTCAATATAATAAATACATAGACAGTATAGAATCTATTAAAAAAAAAATTGTAAAATGTTTATGCTATAAAGATTTTAAAGAATTTACGAACTATGGTGAACTATGTAAGTATTTTCGCCTAGACTCTTTAGAAGTGCGGCGTCGACAACATGAAATGATTTTATTGCACTCTATACTATCGGGCTATATTGATTGTCCCGATCTTTTGGGCTCTGTATCACTGCGAGTACCAAAATACTGTACACGCAAAGCACCGTTGTTTGCTGTCACACATGCTAAATCTAACTATGCTCAAAATTCAATACTGTGTCGCATTGCCCGATCCTATAATGAAGTATACGATACGGTAGACATATTTCGATATTCACGGAATACATTTAAAAGTGAAATAATAAAATTACAACGCGGAATTATACAATTATAATATAATAAAAAAGATAAAGCAAGCACACAAGTCACAAATACAGACACACGCTCACACACACACATTCCGACACGTGCACACACACACGTACACTATACTAAACGCCAGTAAAAATTATAAAAATTATATGTTTTTCTTTTGTCTACTTATGTATATTTTTATGTATCACTTCCTGTAATTGTGAAATCCTGTTTTGGCTTTAATTGTTACATACTATAAGTTATTATATAAAATACTGTATGCTGTTGGATTTCCAAATAAATAAATAAAGCTAAAGATGCAAAGTTTATCGGTGGAATTAGGTTTCGTTTTACACAATGACCATCATATGCTGCCCGTTGTGCTACAGCTATTACAACTTACAATTCAGGTGTTTTGTAGTATGTTGTTCACAGAATAATTTTTGATATAGAAGCAAACGCTAATTTAAAAAAAAACCTTTTTTTTTTTTTTGGCAAACAATTTCATTAATATTTTAAAAAATAAAGTTAAATTAAAAAAAGTTTAAACAAAAGGATTTTATTATCATAAACATAAATACAAAAAAGATGGCGCGTAACGGAAAAATGTGACGGTAAATTTTTTCCAACGCCGATAAAGAAGTTTCACTTCAAAAATTCTCCTATCTAAATCTCTGAGCGCATACTTAATGTTTGTAGCTAAAATCTATATGTAGTAAAATTCAGTTATCACGATATAGTTACTCACCTAGCCCATGAGGAATTAAACATTAATCATTAATCAGAGATACTTTTCAGCGTAAACTCTGTATTTCTAGCTACACTATACTATACAAAAATTTTGTTATCACAATAAAGATACTCATCTAGCCCATGAAAAATGAAACTTTCATCCGATACTGTGAGACTAAACATCCGAACCCAATCCTGATGTTTGTAGCTACTATGAATACTAAAGTTCAGTTATACACCTACTCATCTGATCCATAAAATGAAACATTGATCTGATTCTATGAGACTAGACCTCTGATTGCAAAGTTGATGTTTCTGGCGATTATTAGTACTAAAATTCTGTTATCATGGTAGAGCTACTCACTTGGTCTATGAGAAATGATACTCTCATCTGACACGACAAGACTCAACCTCAAAGCTCAAACTGTTTCTAGCTATTATCAATATTAAAATTCTTTTATCACGAAATAGCTCTCATCTGGTCCTTAAGATATGAAACATTTAGCTGACACTATGACACTAGGGATGTGGTATTGGTATGATATACTAAGCCTTTGAGTGCAAATTCGATGTTTCTAACTATTATCTATACTAAGATTCAGTAATCATAAATACTGTCTACATGAAACTTTAAAAAATTTAAACCTTACTCCTACACAGGGAGACTAAACATCTAAGCACAAACTTGATGTTTCTATCTATTATCTGGACTATGATCCAGTTACCACAATACTAATCCTCATGAGAATGTTGATCGGGCACTAGGGCGCTAAATATTTGAGCACAAATTCGATGTTTCTGTATATTAAGTATACATATTTAGGTTTAGTTATACTGTTCTTGACGTAGTTATGACCTTGACAAATTATAATTGATTTTGGCACTATAACATCAAATATAACATTAAAGTAGACCATCAATAATAAGAAAATATTGTAATATCATTACATAGTATAAAACAAAGTCCCCTACCGCGTCTGTCTGTCTGTCTGTTCGCGATAAACTTGAAAACTACTGAACGGATTTTCTTGCGGTTTTCACCAGTCTATAAAGTGATTCATGAGGAAGGTTTTGATATATAATTTGTCCAGGTATTGTTTTATAATCAGGGCGGGACACCGTCCGACGGGCCCGCTAGTTTTTTATAAAAGTATCAAAGTCGTTTAAAGTGCACCATAATTCCACGGTTATCAGTTCTCGTGTCTGTGTGCGTGAGCTATACCTGGCTAGTAGGAGCCGATGCCAAAACTGAACCGCGAAAAATTGAGACCGCGTCGTTAATAGCTCAGATCAGTCAGTTCAAGTCTTCGCATTCAATTGTTGAAGTAAAAAACAATGCATTTATGTAAATAGTAGTCTTTGCTCGCGTTAACGTATATTTGATCTATCCTTTGGGAATATTACATTTTTTTGGATGATATATCTTTTTGTAGCCCTGACAAAATATATACAAAATTTCATGATATACGGTTTAGTGGTAAAGGCGTGAAGGCTTAACAAACAAATAAACTCATTTTCGTATTTACAAGTATAATATTAGTATTTTAAAACTAGTCATAAAAACCGAATCTTAAAAACATTGATTTTAAAAACTCGATATAAAGTTTATAATTCAAAAATCTTTATAAAAAAAATGAAATATCTTTCATTTCCTTTTTTTTTCTATGTCAAATTTGGTACACATTTAAAAAGTTATGTCCAAAAAAGTAAAAAAAAACTAGCTTTTGAATGTGTAATAAACAATATGTCTAAATTTACCAGGAAGAGTATTTTGAGGATTAAAATTTATCACAAAATTGAGGAAATAAAAAAAAATATTTTAAACCATCTGATTTGACGTGGAATACCCCATATACATAGTGAATATGATTTTTTAGTTATATAACTAATTTTCTTATATGCTTTATGATTTTCTTGGTGTGGTTTTATTGTGAACCTAGTACTTTAGCAGTGATTCGTGTTCATACAAACAGACAGACAGACAGATATTTCTGAAAATGTTTGAAATGTATTTTATTACTTATTCCTAGACAAAACATTTCTAAAAGAAATATTCATAGAACATTCCTAGAAAAATTATAGATACGTTAGATTTACATTCTTATTATATGTATAGACTAGCTGTACCCGCAGCTCCGCAGGCGTTTTTTTATTATTATTAAAGAATTATAAAATTCTGAGACTATGTACAATTATAGAAATGCTCTTAAAAGCAATTGTAAGTACGACATGAACACCACTTACAGTAACATGTAACTTGTACATTAGATATATAAATACTGACAGCGTGCCAAATGAGGTTTGTCATCAGAAACATATTTGGAACCTTAACCTACAATATATCTACCTCAGTGCTCACTTACACTGCAAAAGGAGCTAATGAAACAATAACTTAAAATATTATTATAAAGATTTACATTTACATTACATTTAATATACATTGCCATTATAATTAAGATTTTGTGACTTTACAAAAAATAAACGCTTATCTGTTCCGCAAGAAATTGTATACATTTATAATCTAAGATCTTATTAGGAAGACCTTTATATAATTAAAGTTATTAATAATTATAATGTCGAATTGTCAACAATTAGCTGATAATTATGTCTCTAATTAAAAATAAAGAATGAGTTGAAATCTTGCTAAATTTCATGCAGACAAAGTTGCGGGTAACAGCTAGTCTAAAATAGAATAACCTCAATTACTTTTTATAAAGTTCGCTATCTACCAGTGAAAGTCCCGTGAAATTCGGTCTAACTGTTTTGGTGATAACACTGTGGGTGAAGTCACGGTTTACAGCTAGTCTAAATTAAAATAAATTAAATTAATTTTTATAAGGTTCGTTATCTACCAGTGAAAGTCTCATGAAAATCGGTCTAACTGTTTTGGAGAAAGCACCGTGGGCGTAGCCATGGTTAGCAGCTAGTATGAACTAAAATTGCCTAAATTACTTTTTGTAAAATCAGCTATCTGCCAGTGAAAGTCACGTGAATACCGGTCTAACCGTTTTGGAGATAGCACTACGGCCGAAGCCACAGTTAACAGCTAGTATAAACTAAAATTACTTGAATTTCCTTTTATAAGGTTAGCTGTCTGCCAGTGAAAGTAAAGTGAAAATCGGTTAAACCGTTTTGGAGATAACACTACGGGCGAAGCCACGGTTAACAGCTAGTATAAACTAAAATTGCTTGAATTACTTTTTATAAGGATAGATATCTGTCAATGAAAGTTTCGTGAAGATCGGCTTAACCGTTTTGAAGATAATATTGCAGGCGAAGCCACGGTTAGCACCTAGTTTAAATTAAAATAGACGAAATTACTTGTTATAATGTCCGCTATCTGCTGGTGAAAATTCTGTGAAAATTGGTCCAACCGTTTTGGTGATAGCATTGCAGACGAAGCCGCGGTTAATAGCTAGTCTAATTTAAAGTAGCCTAAGTAACCCGCTGTAAATTCAGCTATCTGCCAGTGAATTTTTGGTCAAAATCGGTCCAGCCGTTTCGGAGATTACCCGGAACAAAAAGACAGACAGACAGACCGACAAAAATTTAAAAATTGCATTTTTGTTATCAGTTGCGTGTATACTTTCATACCCAATCAGTTAAAAAAAAGTTATTTTAATATTACATACAGACACTTCATTTTTATTATATGTATAGATAGAATAAGATTATAGAAGAAGATAGAATACATTATATTACAGAGGTGTTCGAAAATGTTTTCAAAGATTCGATGACTACAGAACAAATGAAAATATATCCTATATCAAAGTATATCGTTTCAGCTGCTACGCTATGGATATCTATTATTAATTGTATTGAGGGTAGAAATAGTTTTATTTAGTTTATACTTTGGTGAAAAACTGCTTGCGTTGGTCATTATTTCAAAAGTAAATCTGAAAAGCGACTCATTCAGTGAACCAGTTGACCGACAATATCCAGGGGCGATCGATGAGAACGAACCTGATAAACGGGTCACAACTATTTCCCAGTAAACATGAATAAATAAAAATCATTTTAATTGTACAAATTTTATTTTATAATAAATAATTTTGTTTTTTTTATTACATGTTTCATATAGATACATTTTATGTTGTAGTTTGGTTATATTTCTATACTGTCTTTCGGAAAATATATTTTGTTATATGGAAGTGATTTTTTATTTGAATATAACCTATTATATGCTTTTATTATTCCATTTTATATCAAAAAGTCACGATTTATCCTCAAAAGATAAACAGTTTCCAGCCAATGATAAAATATTGGAAATAAATGTTTCACTTGACAGCCAAATATAGTAACTCAGAATCAGAATAATTTCATAATTATTAATGAACATTTGCAAGATGCTTACTGATGTCAATAAACTAATTCTCTTCCTATTTCCAAAGTCATATAAACTGTTCAGGTTCAGGTTTCTAAAGTCATATAAACTGCTTTCCAAATAAATCCGAATTCGATAACTTTATTTCTACAACACAAAAATCATGTCATAATTTCTTTTTCAACTCTTATTTTCTAACTTAATATTCTAGGCTACAATAAAATACTATAAAATTGATCGAAACAGTCTTCAAAGATCACCTTTGCTTCAAAGATTTTCTTTAGATTATACTATGTTTATAAAGTAAGACGGTAACTACGCGGTAACATAAGTACATTCAAATATTGTCTTTGGATAACTTAAATCTAACATCACAATAGCTTGAGTCACTGCATTATTTATGCGGCGTTTTTGATAGTTTACACTTGCATAACTTTAAAATTTGTTAATTTTATATCCTATAACTCTGTATACAACGTGATGTCTTTGAAACTTTATGTCCTATAATAAACATTCTATAATGTAACATGGTTATGCTGTGGCCAGAATTTCGTGAGTGGGAAAAAAAATAAATTTGAATATTTATAAAAATTTGGAAACCATTAATTAAGAAAATAGATACGGTAAGTGACATACTGTTGAAATATAAATATCAATAAAGGTTCACCCATTTTATAACAATTAACTTTAAAATTTGTCAACTTTATATCCTATAACTCCGTATATAAAGTGATATCCCTGTAACTTTATGTTCTATAATAAACAGTCTATAATGTAATATGGTAACGCTGTGGCGAGATTTTTTTGAGTAGAATTAAAAATACAACTTCAAATATTTGTAAGAATTTGGAAACCATTAACTTAAGAAAAATACGGTGACATATTGCTGAGATATAAATATCAATAAAGCTTGATCGATTTTATAACAATATGTTCAATGCATCGTCAAAAACAAATCTACCATAGAATGTTTAAGTGAGAATATAAAGCCTACTGAAGTAGATGATCATACAGATTATAATAACTCGATAGGTCATTTGGTTTTTATTTGACATATTTGGTCCTAGATATCTCTAATTTTTATACATGCAAGAATACAATTTAGCGTATTTAAGAGAACCCAGCTTGACTTATTTTATAGAATCGTTCTCAGAATTTGTGTAATTTCATATTCAGCTTTATTAGAGCTTATTTGTAGTAGCGAGCTATCAAAAACGCCGTGTATGTGTATTACATATCATCACCACAGTACGCATTTGTGTTCCGGGTTCATGGGCGAACCGCTCGGGCATTGCCAAGCTTCAGCGAAGTCTTTGGAGTTGCTAAGTGTCCCGATAACTCGTATTTTGTTTGGACTGTGGACACCTTCAACTATTTTCGATTTCAAAGCGCCTACAGTTGAATTACCGCACCAGATCTGCAATAGAAGTGTTATCTAAGTACATGTCACCACTGTATCAGTGACAGTAACGATTAGATATCGAATTTTCATATTTACAGATGTGTTTAAACGCAAACAAAGTATTGTGCAAAATTTGTTACACGAGCTTACATTACAGAATTATAAATGTTGCCCATTCAATTTGGTAATGATTCGGAACAATAAAAGATTTATGATAAAAATAAAATTACTGAATATATGCAATATTTTCTAGATAACACATTATGTAGTATTTACTATTTTGTTTTACTTGTAAATCCTAAATACCCCTGATTCTACTCCATGGAACATATCCATCCAAATGTTGCCTTGAAGAGATTCCTATTATAAAACAAAAGAGAAAATCTATTTCATAAATTGATGTTTGATTCTGAGTGATAAAGTATTGATTGAATTATAAATAGAATTTATTTGAAAATTTGATTGTAGAAATATATATCTTTGTATCGTCATAATCAATATGTGAAATTGCAGAGTTGTGAAAAATGTGCCATGAAAATCTCATACACCATCAAGTGTGACGTCGAAAATGGACATGGATCGGCCACTGTTTGCGAAGGGACAACGATAATATCCCTAATTAGGCATTGCACTGGCGTCTCCAAGGCAGGTGGAAACGTGGTCGACCTACACAGACCTGGCGAAGATTTGTATTCGCAGAGTCTACTAAGATTGGGCTTACTTGGAGTGAGATGAAGCGTAAAGTCATCTCAGAACAAAGTCAAAGTCAATAATACTTTATTCAATTTAGAACCTGAGAAGGCGCTTAGGAACGTCAAAGTGACCACCGGTTCGGACAAACAACTCGCACTTATCGAGTTAAACTCGATACGGTTTATTTTTTCATGATATATCATTACATAGTATAAAACAAAGTACCCCTACCGCGTCTGTCTGTTCGCGATAAATTAAAAAACTACTGAACGGATCTTTATGCGGTTTTCACCAGTAGATAAAGTGATTCACGAGGAACGTTTTGGTATATAATTTGTCCAGGATTTTTTTATAATCACGGCGGGACAACGTCTGCCGGGCCCGCTAGTATTTTTATAAAACATAGATAGTTACATTCGTTTTTAGTGGATGCACAGAGAGGCGCGTCATTTCCAGACGTCGCCATCGTTCATATATATTGATCAATAATGACGCCTGATCAACCCGTTTGACATGGTTCTTTAACTCATTATCCGGCAAATCGGTATTGTGCTTCGGGGCTTTGTTATAAATCCTAACACTAATACCTAAAAACTGTTTTTAGCCTTAGTGAGCCTGAAACATGGAATGACGAATTTCTTGTTGTTTCTATTTTTTAAATTATGTTGGTGTTTTACTAAATTTAGCTTATTTCCGTTTTTGTGGACTTTCGCTAGATTATCAAGAATGTGTTAGGAGGACAGAGTAAAGATATCGGATTCCTGAAACTTAGTCTTTAATGAGCCCCATTGCCCCATTTGTACATTGTTAGAACTGCCCGTTTTTGAAGTCGGAATATGGTGTCCAAGATGGAAAAGCATCGTGACTGCCCTCTGTCGCGATAGTTTAGGGACACAGGATCCAAAGGGAGGGCGACTCAAAGGGAAGAAAATGTTGTAATTAGGGAAAGCTACCTGTGCGAAGCCCAAGAAGAAGAGTTGTTCGGGCTGGTAGTGCGGCAGCGCGGGGAGCGCGGGGCGCGCGGGGGGGGCGCGGCGGGAGGAGGCGCGGTACGCGTTGAGTTTAGGGACATAGGATCCAAAGGGAGGGGGACTCAAAGGGAAGAAAATGTTGTAATTAGGGAAAGCTACCTGTGCGAAGCCCAAGAAGAAGAGTTGTTCGGGCTGGTAGTGCGGCAGCGCGGGGAGCGCGGGGCGCGCGGGGGGGGCGCGGCGGGAGGAGGCGCGGTACGCGTTGAGTTTAGGGACATAGGATCCAAAGGGAGGGGGACTCAAAGGGAAGAAAATGTTGTAATTAGGGAAAGCTACCTGTGCGAAGCCCAAGAAGAAGAGTTGTTCGGGCTGGTAGTGCGGCAGCGCGGGGAGCGCGGGGCGCGCGGGGGGGGGGGGCGCGGCGCGAGGAGGCGCGGTACGCGTTGAGTTTAGGGACATAGGATCCAAAGGGAGGGGGACTCAAAGGGAAGAAAATGTTGTAATTAGGGAAAGCTACCTGTGCGAAGCCCAAGAAGAAGAGTTGTTCGGGCTGGTAGTGCGGCAGCGCGGGGAGCGCGGGGCGCGCGGGGGGGGGCGCGGCGGGAAGAGGCGCGGTACGCGTTGAGTTTAGGGACATAGGATCCAAAGGGAGGGGGACTCAAAGGGAAGAAAATGTTGTAATTAGGGAAAGCTACCTGTGCGAAGCCCAAGAAGAAGAGTTGTTCGGGCTGGTAGTGCGGCAGCGCGGGGAGCGCGGGGCGCGCGGGGGGGGCGCGGCGGGAGGAGGCGCGGTACGCGTTGAGTTTAGGGACATAGGATCCAAAGGGAGGGGGACTCAAAGGGAAGAAAATGTTGTAATTAGGGAAAGCTACCTGTGCGAAGCCCAAGAAGAAGAGTTGTTCGGGCTGGTAGTGCGGCAGCGCGGGGAGCGCGGGGCGCGCGGGGGGGGCGCGGCGGGAGGCGGCGCGGTACGCGTTGAGCGCGGCGCGCAAACCTCCATTATCCGCTATATTTTCACCTTGTGTGTTGAATCCTTGCACCTGATTACAAAATACCTTCTCATTAAACATATTTTTAATTAATACTTCACTCTGAAAGTTTAAATATCAATAGATCTCACGCGTATAAACATTCCTTTTCCATAAATTTTGATTTTTTCGAAAAATCAAAAACTGAACATTTGTTTTGCGACCTCGGTAGTCTATCCAGTTTCTCTCCTATAGTCTTAAATGCTATATATATCCTTACCAGCATACTTCAAGACAATATAGAAGAGATTATAGACAAAGACATGATGAATAGGATAAATACAGGGTGGATGAGATAGCGAAAGGAATTTAGGGTAGCTTGTGGGGTCACGTAGGGGGGGTACGTGGGTACGAATACCCTTAAAACTCTGGGGGAAAGTATATAAAACTATTATAAGATCAGTCTTGTTGTATACATCTAGATGCTGAACTACAAAAGAGACGTATGAGAGAAAATGATATGTGGCAGAGATGCGAATGTTAAAGTGGATAAGTGGTGTAACTAAAATGGAGTAGTAGAGAGTATGCCAGAAGAAGTTTGAAAATAGCATCAGTGGCAGAGAAGTTGAGGAGTAATAGGTTAGTACGGCATGTACATGTCATGAGGAGAGATAGAAACCATGTAACTAAAAAGGCTTTGAGTAGATGGTCGATGGATATAGGAGTAAAGGAAGGGCGAACAAGGTATGGATGGATTGTGTGAAAAATGATATGTGTATAAAAGGTGTTAATACTCAGGTGACATCTGACAGATGAGAGTGGAAAAGGAAAACATGTTGTACCGACACTACTTAGGTGGGATAAGGGTAACACCTGGTGGAACACCTGTGTCTTGAGTTTTGGAGACATTCGTGAGCTACAAGCTACCCCGGTTTTAAGAAAGAAATATTGAAGTAGTTTTATCTTTTAAAAAATTAATTCCTACGCTGACTCAAAGTCTTCTGTAATGAAACTATAGCATGGTGACAGCGAATTTCTAGTATTGGTATGGCTGAAATTCAAAATCTGTAGGAAAAAAATGTAAGAACTGACGATACGTTAGAGAGTAAGAGAGAGAGACTTGTTTCCATTTTTCACATAATCAGATAACTTCAGATAAGATTGATCAAACACGAACCCATAAAACCAAATTAACATAACGTATAGATAATTTAACCTCGATACCGTTATTAGATCATTTTTATTAATAAGTATAGTACATTTCACACTCACAGCATAATCGGGTAATTGAGGCATGTGATATTTGCTGTACTGGTCGATGATACATTGAACCTTCTCCTGGTAGTGTTCCAGAGTGGCAGCAGACCACCATTGCTTCAAGTTCCCCTCCTCATCATAACGTCGCCCTGGTGAGTCATGGAAACATGATAAACCAGCCTTGCGATAACTGCGTTTCATAGCTAATAATGCAAGTTTTTGTCGGGATCTTAGTCTGTCATGTAGTGGTTCTTATATTTTATTCGTAATTTTGTGTTTTTGGACCCTATATTTTGTTTATTGATGGTGTTTACGTAATATAGTTCTGTTATGGTGCACAAGTGAAGTGGATCCCAGTCCGTTAGTGGTATCCGCCGCAAAATACGAACCCGTACCAAACGCTGCGCGTTGTAAAAGACGCCCGCGACATATTTTTACCGACCCTCCCGATGAAATAACGGCAGTGAACGATCAGTACCAGCCTGTCTCTCCAAACAGAGCGTGCTCACGCCCACGCCCGCGTAACCACAGATCACGCCGCCGTGGTCTAGGGATAAATTTCGCTCCCGCACACCAGACTAGGCCCCCCTCGGCAGCTGCTCAAGCCTAGGTCCGTTCCCTCGGCGTGGAGCCCTTGAGTGCGCTGCTCGCGCGATACACTCACACAAAATCTTACATCACTGCGACAACATTACACATATCACCTCCACACACGTGCACGCATAAAGCAAGTGGAAGGGTCTTATCTTTTTTCCCTTATCAAACTGAAATAGTTTAGAATATTATCCGATACGAAGTATATATAAGAGTTATTGAGTTATGTATGCTTGGTACACATATATGTTTCAACAACTCATATATGTATGAATAATTAGCTTAGCTTAGGTTAGCTCAGATAGGTCGCGAATTGCATGTATCAGGCAACAGCCAAAGCCGAGGTGTGCCGCGCACCCTTGAGCTAGTTGTCAAAATAAAATCGGCTGAGTGCCTTAAGCGCTCGCCTTAGTAGTCCGGTGAAGCTGTTAAGACCTTGCTTGGTCAATAGCGTAGTCAGTTCGAAGAAAAAAAAAAACAAAAGTGAATTGGATGAGAGATAATACTACGAAACATGAATTCTGAGATGCCATTAAAACTCCCTGGAAAATTGTAACAAGAGAGCCACCGTTTTGTTAGAACATTGAAATTATCACGAGAAACTTGTAGCTACTTAACAATAGCAGTAATAATCTTGACAGTTGGTTGTCAAACAAAAACTAAAAAAAAAAACTTGTAATGCAGGTAGAATGCTTTCAGTTTTTCCAAGGCCATAGCAAGGTTGTAGGATAATTCTAAAGGTTTTGAATTCCCGAAATACCTAATTAAAAATACTGTAATTTCTTAACACCTATTAAGAACATAAATAGTAATTTAATTTTCAGATAATTAAAACCTGTTCTTGAATTTATAAAACACTATATTCCACTAATACATTTTGGTGAGAGTTCGAATTTCTAAACTCTTTCCTTACTGAAGGCCCTACGTGAGTTTATCTATACTATAATAAAACTGTAGCAAGGTCAAATCTGTACATTAAATATTTTTTGAAAATTTTTATCTGGGTAGACTTTGTTATCGATATAGAAGCCAAAAATAATCTTTTTACAATTTTTGTCTGTCTGTCTGTCTGTCTGTCTGTCTGTCTGTCTGTCTTTCTGTCCCTGTGAACACGCATCACGCTGAAAGTACTGAACAGATTTTAACGAAACTTGACACAGTAATAACTAATATTACAAGGTTACATTTAGGATACTTTTTGTCCCATAAAATGCAAGGGGTTTTCCAGGATAACGAAAAACAAAAAATTGTAGTTAATGTAACTAGACTTTTTTGCGACACCTTAGTACAAGAGCCAGCAACGTTGAAAGAAAGAGATTTTTAGAAAAGCTGGTTCTTTAATATGAAGATATATTATGCTCTTCCAAACAGCATTGAGGATACCTGGTAACCGGTTAACGTTGTGTTTTTTAATGCGCATCACCCCTTTACAGGTCAAAATTTGGTTTTATAAATAATTTTAGTAAAAAAAAATTTCCGTTACTTTTTAACGCTATTAAAAACATGAGTTTATCACTGCCAGACAATTTTGTTATTGACAATAATGTGCCCGATGATATATTCTTTATAAATAAAATAATTCATTTCAAACCATTTTATTTTTTCCATTGCAAAGAACATATTTCATTTTATTAACCATTATGATATTGAGATTTCACCGTAAACACTGAAAAACAACGATAAACGTAGACATATGACTTGAGACTGACGTCATCTTGAATACATGCGTCTATAACAGGCGCTTCCACAAATATCGCTACCTTTATCATACATAAAATGGGGTAAACATATCAATGCAGTTGCAGAATCTAGCTCTAAGTTTCTAAACGTTTTGAAAGCATTAGCCGGTTTTAATTGAGGCGTTCATCGATAACATTTAGTTCGTTTATACCTCAATATTACACGCAGTCGAATTGACTATGCGAGATTTCTTTATAATAGTAGTGCTCAGGTTAACCTCTATAAACTTGAAAAAGTCCAAAACCAGGCTATGAGAATTATCGGGGGTTTCATTAAAAGTACTCCAATCCATGTTATGGAAAGCGAATTGAGCGAATACATCTTAGGAGACAATATTTAGCTGACAAAATTCTATTTAAATTTAAGTCATTTGAAAAAAACGAACTAACTAATGTATCAGAAGAACTGTCCACTTCTTTCCAATCACTCTATTGGCGTAAACGAAAAAGACCACTATTTTTTCTGAATATAAAAATACTCCAATTCAAACAAGTATAAAACATGAAATGTTCACTTTACACACCTGGGTCGATAACATTCATTTGCACAATATATTAAAAATAAATGTAGATAGTAAATATATTTATCTTCAATATATACATATTATTAAATATAAATAAATATTATCAAAATTTTGTTGAAATATACAATGATGGATCTAAAGCTGGAAATTATTTAGGTGCCGCACTTTTTGAGTCAAATTCCAAAACTTTCATGAAATTTCAAATTGATGAAAATATTTCAATTATACACACTGAATTGATAGCAATTGCAGAGGCCTTATCATTTGCACAATCAACTGAGTTCATTAATATTGTTATTTTATCCGACTCAAAAAGTGCTCTTCAACATGTAGCTCGATCTATCTCGACTTTTCGAGGAATACCGATAGCCTACATTATTTTGAAGCAATTACTAGATTTTAAAGCAAAGAACAAAGTAATTAATTGTTTTACAATGGATCCCTTCTCATATAGGTATAACTGGGAATGAAAGAGCTGATCTTTTATCTAGAGAAGGATCCTCCGAAGGTGCTACTATTAATATTTTACCAACTTACTTGGATGTATGCTCAGTATTTAAAAATAGCTGTTTGGAACTCGCATTAGAAAGAATACTTTGATGAGCGTTCTAAAACAAAAGGAATATGGTACAGAACGATTCAGCCATATCCCTTAGGTCACTATGGATTGATGACAGTACGATTTGCCGTCGGGAAGCAATCACAGGAATGAGATTACGCTCAGGCCACATCCCATGTAAAAAGTTCGCCTATCGGATGTGTAAAGTACCATCACCACTCTGCCAGAGTTGTGAGCTCATCGATGATGTCCACCACATCCTGGCAGAATGTATTCGAAGCGTTATATCTCGGCTTAATGCTTCTGGTTCGTTCCACACTGGTTTGTACAATTCGTTATTGTCTGACCCCATTTCGAAAGATGCTAAAGAATTGTACAAAATTAATATAAGCTATTGTTAAGTATATTGTCATTCTTATTGTTATTTAATTGTATGCCATTTAGGCGATTTAGTCACGCAGGTGACTAAGCCTTCATTAAAAAAATAATAATAATGATATTAAAATTACAGCTATCCTAATATGGTTTGAACATACTTATTTTATTTACAAAAAAAATAGCATCGGGCACATTATTGTTAATAACAAAAATGTCTGGCAATAATAATTTCATGTTTTAGTAGCGTTTCAAAGTTAGTAAAAAACAAAACATTCAAAAATTATATAAAAATCAATATTTTTGCCTGTAAAAGTGCGATATGTACTAATAAATGCAACGTTTACCGGCAGCCAGGTAGCCCGCACGCTGTTCGGAAGAACATAAAGTTATATTAAAAACTGGCTTATAGATATTCTTTGTCGAAACCGTTGCCTAGCTCTTAGACAAAGAGTTACAGGCAAGTGACATTTGACGCGTCGTGCTCATATCTTTTTAATATTTATATTTTTCTTCAATACAATGAAGTGTGAAAAAGTTTTAATACAAGTTGAAAATAGTTATATCATTCAGTGTTTCATTTATCATTTTTATTTTATGAATATATTTTATCGTTTAATTTACAATTTAACTCATCAACTTGATATTTTATAATGTAAACTCTACTGAGTGTATAGTAAACGTCTACAAAAAAAGGAAAGGAACTTCGTTAGAAACTGGGGGTCCATAGACCTCTAAAGCTTTTTTTCACATTACCGCCAATATATGTAGGTTAGTTTTTATTTCTTATTGAACCCAGTAGATGATGTTACGAACGGGTTGTAGGCTTATTTTATAAGATTTCTCACATACCATCTGGGTATATGTTTGAGTGAGTCCCTTGATAGTTTGGATTCACAATTGGAAACCGTAGATGTGGCTCCAATAAGGTTTTAGGTTTATTAAAATTTTTCGCGTTTAAAAATACAATTCACACCAGTGATAACCGATTTGGTGCAGACGAAGTTGCACTGGTCAGCTAGTAATATAATAAATTACCTTGATCATCAAACCCATGTGTGACTTCATGTCCCATTATCGCACCAATTGATCCATAGTTGATTGCCCTGTAAGTAAAACACTATGTTCATTTACCACTAGCAAAGCCTGCGACTTTGTTTACTTGTTGCATTATATTCTTATTATTCTAAGTATTTTGGAAAAACGATATATATCAGTTCAGGAGTTACTATTGACCTGAGTCTGTACCATTAACTAATGTTGATCCGTACTAATGACTGACTACTATTTAGCCCAGTTCTGAAAAACCGACGGTTGTAAGTATCGGCTGTTCATGAATCTTGATTATTATTCATTAAAAAAACATCGCTCCGGGCAGAAATAAAACAAATGTATTTTAGGGTTAACCTGACGTTAATAAATAGCCATTATACATCTATACGAATAAATAATTTCAAGTGTCTGTTTATAATTGCGAAGTTAAAGGCTTTTTATCAAACTTCAGGTATTTTCATCTGGCAATTGGTACTTGGTTTCTTTTATAGAACGTTTACTGAATTCAAAACTCTTGTGGTTGATGCAAGCTCCTTAGGACGGACTTTTACGATCACCTAAGTATATGTTATTCCTTATAAAGAAAGTATAAGTATTGATATCACCTGAAACCCAGTAGTCTATTTTTAGTTATTTTTAAATAAAATTACAGTCCTAATTGAAGTGAGTCAATGAGCTATATGCGTTTCATTAAATTTTAAACACGATATAGATAAATATATTTAATAACTCACTCAATTCCGTTCCCGTAGAAGGGCGGTTGAAGTATTCCAGCTGGGAATGCTGTAAAGTCATATTGTAATATTAATGAACGATCCATACATATAGATACATAAATAGTGAACAAACAGGGTTAATTTTGTATCGCTGAAAAGAACCAACAGGCACCGAATGCAATATCTAAAATTAATATCCTGTAATTAGCGTAGAGTTCCAGTAAATTGTGGTTTTAAAGAGAATCAATTCTTTGTGATATATCAATAAATACTGTATACTTACTGACTGAATTCAGAGTGGCTGAGTAGAAGGCATTGACGGTGGTGGCCGTCGCTACCCATCTGGAAAACAAACACAGCTGAGTGCATGTTCCCGCCGCGCCCTCTATACATCTATACTTATACTATAAAGCCGAAGAACGCTGCTCGAACGCGCTAATCTAAGGAACTACTAAAAATCCTTATCGAGAAAGGCTATATATCATCACGCCAAGACCAATAGGAGCGAAGCATCAATGAAAAATGTTTCAAAATCAGGTATTTTTTGCTTTTGGGAGCTTCTGCTGCGAGTTAGGGTTAGCCCATAGTAACTATTACACGCGGACGAAGTCGCGGACAGAAGCTAGTTATTGTAAAACTTTTGTACCGGTAGATATTCAAGTAATTGAGTCCCACTGATGAGTAAATTAACTCTACAAAAGTATAGGCTCTTCTTAGTTTGGAAGCTTTTAGTGAAAATGTGTGAAATAGGTAATTAAAATAAAGTTGTAATTTTTTTTTACACCACAATTAGTGAAAATAGGATATCAAAGGTATTCACCTATTTCTGTCAGGTTTTTCTCTCAGTGACTCGAAGGATTTCTTCACAGCTGCCCAAGTCAACTTTAAGTAAGTTTCAAATAAGTTGCCTTCAATTACTTCTGCCTGTAAATTGTTTTTTAAACACTTTAAAAATAAAATCTTAAGTTTAAAATATTGCTTAAATTGCAGCTGAAGCTGCTGTAATGCGAATCATCCCGTCCCATTGTTATTAATATGAACAGACAAACTTACGTGTTTATAATGCTTGTCTAACTCTTCATGTGTCAACAGCCACGACGGGAACCCGACAAAGTTCCTTATTGCCTTCAGTTTGTTGAGAGTTTTGACCCTGGTGGTGGAGTCCATCCAGTCCAAGTGCTCCACAGCGTCGGCAAATGCATCACGCACATCTTCTATCATCTCTATGGCCTGCAATTATAGAATGACCATTAAAATCTTATTAGGGTAGGTAACTCCAACCGTTTTTGCTAGAAATATAATTTCAAAATCAAAATCAAATATTCTTCATTTAATTTAGGCCCCGAGAAAGCGCTTATGAACGTCAAAACTACCATCGGTTCAGAAAAGAACCCTTTCATCGAGAAGAACCAGCACGAAACTCGATCTGGTCTATCTTTTTAACATATATTTACAACTACCGGGCCCGGCGGACGTTATCCCGCCCTGTAAATAAAAAAACCTTGACAAATTATATACCTAAACCATGAGGAATCATGAATGACTTTATTTATTGGTGAAAACCGCATAGAAATCCATCCAGTAGTTTGCGAACAGACAGACAGACTCGGAAGAGGAATTTGTTTTATAATATGTAGTGATAAAAGTTATTGCAATTTAATGACGACGCGACTAGAGAAAAGTCAGATGATTCTATTACTCACTGATTTTTTACGTTAGTTTCGACGCGGGCGGCGCCGCGGGCACAGCTAGCTTAGAATATATAGGTTGCGAAAACACCACAATGGAATGAAACCAAATTACCTTCTGCCTGGAAGCTTGATCGAAATGCCTCTTGACATAGAGGTAGCTAACGGCTACACCGAAGTTGACATTGACGTTGGAAGTGCAGCTCTTCCAGCGCGGAGTGCGCTGCTGCAAGCCGAACACAGCCTTCGAGAACTCGAAACCCAAATCCCGGAACGAGCTCAGGGTCATCGGCGCAACAGTCGAGAAAACGCTCCACCAGAGGAACCGCTCTTAAAAATCAACGGTACAACAATACATTACATTACAATAATCTTTTTCTTCTTACTTTTGTCTCGCCTAAGTAGGAGGAGTAATCTGCAAGCCAAGTGTCATAACATTTTTTTTATTTTTAAGGCATTTTAGTGGAAAGAAATCCCAAAAACATATTGATTATAATAAAATCGTTTTTCATCTCACATTTATAATTTGAACCGATAATTGTTGTTTTAATATTGATAAAAAACCAGTGTTAAGTTTATAAATCACAAGAAAAAGTGTGGTTCAAATTGATACTTTTCTTTAAATAAATTTTTGATGTTGCATTTTTGACTTATTTTGAAAGAAGCTAAAAAACATGATAACTCAAAAATGGTTCACTTTTGCATAATGCATATGGGGATTAAAATTGCCACAGATAGTCACCACTAATCTAAGTAGTGACGGCACAACATGTTTCCATCTTCCACTCTCCCCTGTCAGATGTCATTTCACTATTCACACCTTTTACACATATCATTTGTCACACAACACATACATACCTTTTTCGCTCTTCCTTTACTCCTGAATCTGTCCACCATCATACTCAAGACTATTCTAGTGGCATAATAATAATATCAGCCTATTCATTTTACACATGTCACAAAGAATTCTGCAACAGCATATACATAATAGCATATAAACAAACAGTTCTAATCACTTTATCAAGTAATTGCGTAAAAAAGTCAAGTTCCGAAAATAATAGCTATAATCAATTCATTTAATAAATAATGTGGAGATAAAAGATGCATAAATATATCTTCGAGCGCTATGTTGTAGGAAAATAGGAATTATACATACTCGTGGTTAGAAATATATATAACCTCTTGTATATTTAACTTACACTATATTTTCAAGTTCTAAGATGTTTCCACATTTGAACCCTGTAATAACTCGCGTTAAACCTCCAACTGAAGAAGTCAGTTCATCAATTGAAATAAAGCGATAAAAGTTAAGTGTTTTAACCATGAAATTGCGGAAGAACATTTGTCTGCTCGTTCGGATAGATACTTCCTTCATTTCAATCATTTAATACCTATCATCGTGTCTTTGTTACGTTACATACTGAAATATATTGTGATGAAACCAAAATAAATTGATATAGTATATATATATATATATATATTATTTGACGTAGTAGAGCCACACTGAAGCTATTACTGGTTTCAGCATGAATGGGTCGGCTCGTCCGGGGGAGTACCACGCGACCCACAGAAAACCGAGGTGAAGTAACAGTGCTTGCATTGTTGCATTTCGTTCCGTCAGTGAGAGCGCCGGAGGACCATCTCCCCTCCCCCCTCACTCTCCCCCTTCCTCCCCCTTTTCCCAAACACAGGCTGGCAACGCACTTGCGACATCCCTGGTGTTGCTAGTGTCTATGGACGGTGGTGATCACTTAACGTCAGGTGACCCACCTGTTCGTTTACCTCTTACTATATAAAAAAAAATGGCCAATTACAATCCCCAAGTTATAAATTTTACACCCTAGTAAATGTTATGTCGGTGCGCTCCAGGATTAGTATGTTAGCATAATAAACAGAGTCTGTATTTAAACGAGATAAACAAACTGACAACACAATAAAATTAACATAAATAACAACAATGTAACGAAAAAAAAAACTCCACACGTGGTGCATATTTAATAGATCATGACTCACCAATTATAACAGGCTTGGTTTCTAACAACAGTACGGCTAGTTTCTGTAAGTAAGGCAGGTCCATTACGATCACTCTGTCCAAATTTGGGTGTAAAGTGACGCTGGTGTTGGAAAATACCAATTTAAGATATCGGCCCCAGTCGTGCTGAAAAAGTAAAGTTTTTTAAATTTTTGGGAGACAATATCACACTGGCGTTTGACTCCAAGCTAAGCAAATTATGTTCTATACTAAGGAAAGAGTGTCTTACAGGTTTTATCTACGGCTATCTATCTATCTATCTGTGGCTTAAATTCGGAAAACTTTGCGGCTTCTTTCAGTAGTAAAGTTATTAGCATTAGCACGTATTAGTTTTGTGGGGTGGTAGGGTGTCTGTACCCGACTGGATCGCGACCACCGTACACCAGGTGGAACACCCGCCATAGTGGCACGTTTGGACGTGTCGCATTCCGGGATCAGCCGGTGTATATCCAGCAACCAGGGGGGGGGGTGCTGTCCCTAACTGGGACGCTTTCAGGCCGGCATGACAGCGGCGACCGGCGATGGATAGTATGTCTTTCGGCGGTCGCCATTGTTTTTGGATTTTACTGTGCTTACCATCAGGCACAGTACAGTCACTTTGCCGAGCTACAATAAAAAAAAAAAAAAAAAAGTATGATATAATTAAAACAAAAGAAGTAGCAATGGTTGGCCTCAATAAGTAAATACAGTCTCAAGATACAGTCTCAAGACTAATACAGACGTCAACGTGATCTTAAATTGGCACCGTCGGTGACATTTTAATTCTGTAAATAATTTATGTGAAACTTATTGGACAATAAATTATTATTATTATAAATTTAATAGTTGCGCGTAATGAGATATGTTTCTGGCTTGCATTTATGGAGTAGGGAGCATGTAGACGCTTTCAAAATCACTTTTATTCGTCTCAATAATATTCCAAAAGTTTCCTTATAAAGTACCCGCATGCTCCGTACCCAATCGATGAGATGTAGGCCAGAAAAACATCTCATTATCTGAAGTGCAGCTATTAAATTTACTTATGAAGGCCAACTACGCAGTTTTCACCGAGTACTTCTACGATTTGAAGTTGCCCCTGTTAAATTTAATCATTACTAGTTATCCCTTATGGAACAGCGTAGTAATATGTAACCAATACTCTAATAATATCTTGTTCGTCACTAAAATTCTTATACAGATCTCTCTGGATAAACAAGGAACATTTGAATTTATTTATGTACATTGATTAATGTTTCACAATACGAGATTGCAAATGTGATAACAAAATCCAAGGTATATTTACCTCGTTCCATTGTTCTGGTCCTCCGCTAGAACCGTTTATAAACTGGGACACGCTGACTTCGTGGAAGAGATGAGTACCGCTGCGCCGCACTTCCACCGGCGTCATTATCTACAACGGTATTATTTCAGTGAAAACTTCCTTAGGCGCATTTAGCGGTGTTTTTGGCAAGAGATAAATTTATAATTTCGCGTCATGACATGCTACGTAAGCATGACCGCCCGTACTGCGCTTCAGCAGATTGCGTCAGACTAGCGACGCGTACTATAGCAGCCTCTGTACATGTCAATGATATTATGAGTAAAAAGGTGTTTATTATTTATTATCATAGTATCATTGATACATGTAATATTAATATTTTGCAGCTCATCACACGTTTCATTGATTAATAAGCTTCATTAAAATGTATATAATTATTGCTCCAAGTGCCAATAGATATGAAAACCACATTGACATCAGTGTTTTGAGTTTTCACTTCTGTCGGCAGTCCTTATGACTGCCTCGACTTTATTTGAACTGTTTCAAATAACTGTGATACCTTATTAGAGAGTAAAGATTATGCAGAGCATTGACTTCCTTGGCACGTTTGAATATTTATGGTTATTATTACACGTTTCTCTACTATAAATATTTTATTCATATATTTCTATTATACTTTCCAAAGCTTTTTTTTGCGTTTGACCTCAATTTCACCTGATTTTAAATAATTATCTAGCATAAGATGATGAACAAGGTGGCTCTCAAGTGTAGCTAGTTGCTGGAATATACATATTAATGCTTTGTGATAGAGTTTCTTGCCAGTTCTTCTCGATGAGTGAATTGTTATCCGAACCGAAAGCTTTGACGTTCATAAGTGCGTTCTAATGGCCTAAACTGAATAAAGTATATTTTGATTTTGAACCCAGCCAAACAGATTAAACACTATTACCATACTATGGCTTTATTACAATGTTCTCCTTTACCTAAAATTCCGTCTCAATCATAAAAATTTGAACCTAAGTGAATCAAAACGATGTCCCAACAAGCTAACAACGAAAACTGGTAAAGGACCTTAATTTGTAATCTTAATACGCAATATTGCACATCTGACATACATATTACAATACGCATCCCATGACATTGCTCACCTTTGCCAAACTTTTGCTAATAGCAATGATGTCATCAGCGAATTTTTCTGCGTCAGTCGCCGGGTCTGCGATGCTTATCATCGATTTAATGTATTTATGGTATTGGTCCAGCTCATGCGCGAACTGCTCCGGTTGCAGTAAGTACCGTTCACTGAACCCGGGAGATACTTGCTCGATCTAATAAATAACATTTTATTTTAGGTAGGGCTGTGCGAATATTCAATTTAACGAATATTTATTAGCGAATGGATCCGAATGATTCGATTCGAAATTCGAATCGAACATACGAACTAATCGAATAATTCGAACTATTTTAATTAATTTGATATGTAGTGACTAATATATTATACTGATATATACTAAATTATTAATATACAAAATTTGTTCAATGAATTCGTCTGTCAGTCAAACGGTTTTTAAGAAAACTAGTTTGAAAACTTATACTAAATAGAAAAGTTCACTGTTTACCCTATAAAATTATTTCTATCAAGTTTCTACGCCAAAAAATTTTTTTTTTTTTTTTATCGCAGCTCAGCAAAGTGACTGTACTGTGCCTAATGGTGAGCACAGTATAATCCAAAAACAACGGCGACTACCGAGAGACACGCTAATTATAATTGGAAAATGTTGTATCTCTTTCTATAACTATTACTTTAATAATTCTAACTTATTTTAAACATATTCGAATATTGCGAATATTCGTTTCCAAATTCGAATCGAACATCATTCGACTCGATTCGATCCATGCATTATTCGCACACCCCTAATCTTACGAGTTTATGCAAAACAATTTAACAAGCCTCATTCAATAAAAAATGTTTGGGGAAAAGCCCAAAAAACACGAAGTTAGTTAAATTATTATTAAGTGCTGTATCCTGAGAAATGAACACATTGATTGTCTTTACTACTTAACAGTGCTCTACGCAGTAGTAACTGATTACCATTAATAGTATTTTGGTAAAATTAAAAATTCTTGGAAAGATTTTATTGGTGCTCCGCTGTTATTGGTCTTGGCGTCATGATATATAGCATTCCTCGATAAATGAGCTATCTAACACTGAAAGAATTTTTCAAATCGGACCACTAGTTCCTAAGTTTAGTGTGTTCAACCAAACAAAGAAACAAATCCTCCATCTTTATAATTGTATCATCTTCAGAAATAACTTGATAGGTTTACCACAACGCGATTCCTGCTCGTGTTCCTGACGTCTTCAGCAACTTGCACGCTAATCAATACGTTGAGACCGAGGGTCCGTCTGCCGCGGCCCGCTATGTCTTCCCACGTAAAGTTGGCGTTTGCCTCCGCTGGTGGACGTGGAGGTAAGCCCAACTTCTCCAGAATACGTTCGATAGGTTTGATTCCATCTGTTTCAAGTTTTTCTGGAGAAGAATTTTACTATCATGCCCAAAGCTTCTTTTGCAGAAGTAATTCAACCGGGCATATATGAATTTCAGTACATCGATAAGTTATTTTAACCTTATAATGCAAAAACAATATAAAATTATGGGGCATTCAGTGGGAAAGGATAACATTTTTCCAGCCTTTACGCAATTGAACGATGTCTTTAAATTTATATAAAATATATTTTTTTCTTTCATATATAACATTATTACCTAAATTATGATGTTAGTTCCAAATAAAACTATTTTTTGGTAGTTCATTTATCAACCTGGAAAGTACGTTCCGAACTTGTCTCGCAATGTATACCTTATCGAAGAAAATACCACACTAAGCTTAAAAAAGGGACCGAGCCTCTAGTACAGCTGGCAGAAGATACCCATCTATTAATAGATTTTGTAATAGTAATTTTATAGTGATTATAATTCATTGTTATTAGAATATTCAAACCAAGAGATAAAATTACCAGTATCAATGCAAGTTCTATAAAGAGATTTAGCTTTCACGACGCTTTTTGGTAGACCCTCGTCGCTTTGAGTTTCCAGCAGCTCCCTGAGGTCGATGACGAGCTGTTCCCGTAGCTTGGCGAGCTGATCCCAGGAGGTGGCCCACTCTGGCACCGGGTTCCTCTTGATCCATCCTCCGCACGCGAACTCGTAAAAATCTTTGCAAGGGTCAACTTCTTTGTTCATAGCTAAGAGGATTCTTGAAGCTGTAAGGAAATACGTGATAGAACATTAGATTTTACTTTATTCACTCTCGTATGCAACTGATAGTAATATTTTTTTAATACTTTATAGGTCCGATCAAGTTTCATTAAAATTATAATAGTGCAGATTTGCAAAAAATATTACAATTTATACATTCATTATTTATTTATACCTTTCATTTACGATTGATAAATATATATCTTTATAATCTGTCAAGCTGTATTAGAATAAAATATACATATAGAAAAAACAAATCATACTTATAAACCTCGCACTTTATATCATGTCTATCATAAATTTTGAAATAAAAAAATGCACGTATACTACTCAAATTTTATTTATATACATCACAGAAAAAGTTGTTTTCGAAGAAAAAAAATCAAAAAATAATTAAACACTGTCTTTAAAATATTTCACCTACAACGATTCGTTTTTTATTAGCATTTCGTAAAAGTTACTATAATAATGATTAAAAAGAACGAACGATTTTTTAGATAAAAATTAAAAGTATGTATTTTTATTCAATTTTGTATCATAAACCATGATAAACTCTTACCGACTTCATGATCACTGGGCGTCTTAAAAGCAGAAATCCCAAAGACGCACGGAAATGTAATACACAAGCGAACAAACACAACTAACAGATTTATCAAAGCACCCATCTTGACAACCGTCTCGCGCACAATGGCCGATGTTTATATAGAATCTCTATTAACGTTTGTTTTCGTGTAAACATATTTATTATTCCACATGTCAGTTTATTAAAACGTTTTACTTATTACAAAAGCTTTGTTGTTGCATCATAATCATATTACAAATGCAACTATATACAAATTAATTGATGCATCTGTAACGTTCATCATGTAAAATTACGCGCAATTCTTTTATAATTTTCTCAGTCGCATATTACTATAGACACGTGGATATGTAAATGATTAAACAGTAACCTACTCTACAAATTATAATACACTAGCGGCTGGTTACGATTTCGTTTGCTTTTGTATTTTCATAAAATGGTGACACTATACGTTGCCTTTAAGTAACTGTAATGATTTACGCAACGCGCACTGAAATAACTTTTTTTAGGAACTTATTTTCATAATTTAATATTTGATTTATTATTATTACAACTTTAGTAATTGTGTGTGTATATATACCTATATTTATCTCTCAATATCAACTAAGTTTATACATACATGAACTGCTTTAATTCAACTTAACCCATTTTCACTTATTAACTTCTGTCATAACATAAAGAATTATTTGACAACATAGTTGCATATAATAAAAAGTATGACGTACGGATATCAGAATAGAAAAAGTATTCGATGAAGGCAACTTCAAAATTTAAAGAAATAAATACCTCGATGGAATATGTCAAGTACATTACATTAATATACACTCTGTCCTGTTCACATATTGATCTACTCTATCACATATAATACTCCACTCTATAATAGCCTTTTGACACCAACACCTGCTTGACATGGCGCTTAAACTTACAGTCCGGCAAAGGGGTAATATGCTTTGGAACTTTGTTTTAAAACCTAAAATTTATTACCTAAAAAAAACTATTACTGGTTCTATT
This sequence comes from Antheraea yamamai, assembly GCA_036509395.1. Taxonomy (NCBI): domain Eukaryota; kingdom Metazoa; phylum Arthropoda; class Insecta; order Lepidoptera; family Saturniidae; genus Antheraea; species Antheraea yamamai. The sequence goes on from AP028436.1 coordinate 1,385,099, forward strand.
GAGTTTGAAGCATGGGACGACCAGTTTGTTACAGTTTCTAGTATTGAGCTCATGCTGATTTTTTAAGAAATCTAACTATGAGATTTAATAATAGGTGAAAACCTATGAAATTGCCGTTCTGCAGTACTGGCCATTTCAAATCAAAATAATTTCTGTTTGGCTAAGAATTCTAATTTCAAATTAATTTTATTTTAAAAACATGGTATTCTTTTTCCAAAAGTAGTCATTTGTTTATTGATTAGTGTTACATTGTCATCGCATTTTAATCTTTATTGTCATCATGGATACGTTAAAAATTCGAGTAATTATGGAATATGAGTACCGTCGTGGCACCAACGCGGCACAAGCGGCACGCAACATCAACGACGTTTACGCAGCTAACACTACAAACCAACGCACCACCTGTTATTGGTTCGCTCGCTTCCGTTCTGGGAATTTCGACCTGAAAAATGAACCTCGCGGTCGTCCGAAGACTTTGGTCGACAATGACGAATTAAAGGCGATTGTGGAAGCTGATGATACACAATCTACGGCTGAATTAGCACCAGCTTTCGACGTTAGCGTCAAAATAATATGGGTCCATTTGCGTTAAATTGGCAAGGTAAAAAAGCTTGACAAATGAGTGCCCCACGAACTCAATGATCGCCAGCGCGAAGTACGCGTCGAGACGTGCCTTGCACTGTTCAACAGACACACAAATGAAGAAATTTTTAACCGCATTGTTACCTGCGATGAAAAAAGGATTCTGTTTGATAACCGCAAGCGCTCAGCAAGTTGGTTGGATCCTGGTTCAGCACCTAAACAATGCCCTAAACGAAAACTTACCCCTAGAAAAGTGATGGTCACTGTTTGGTGGTCTAGCGCCGGTGTGATTCATCACAGCTTCTTACCAAACGGGGTAAGCATTACTGCAGATGTGTACTGTGAAGAACTGAACACAATGATGGAGAAGCTGGCACATCTCCAACCAGCATTGGTCAATCGCTCGTCTCCGCTGCTCCTGCACGACAACGCGCGACCTCATACTGCACAGCAGACGGTCTCCAAGTTGCAAGAACTGGGGTTGGAAGTTCTCCGTCATCCGCCCTACTCACCAGACCTTGCGCCTACAGACTACTACTTTTTCCAGAATTTGGACAACTCCTTGGCGGGAAAAAAATTCAATACACCAGAGGCAGTACAAAATGCCTTTGAAGAATTTGTTGCCTCCCGTCCAGCTGATTTCTTTAAGAAGGACATCAATAAACTGCCACTGCGTTGGCAAAGATGCATTGATTGGATGGGTGATTACTTCGATTAATACAAATAAAAAATACATGAAAAAAAAATCGTTTAAATTTTTTCATACAAAACGGCAATCCTAATATTAGATATCGGATTATCTCTAACTATTGAAATTTTACGTTGCGGCTGATTTCCAGCCACGAATAAATATAAGTATTTATATTTATGAAGAATCAAACAAGTTCACGCAAGATTGCAAGCACACACACCAAAAGTCGTATTTTGTCCCTTTGTACGTCTAAATAAGCGTTTAGACAAATAAGCGACGGCGCTTTGCAAGTCTCGACTAGGTGAAGTCAAGCCAACATTTTATTTCTTCACTATCAAAAGGAGATCAATTATTGTAAACCTCCGCTTACGAATTGTGAACTCCCCCTTTTTTTATCTCGCCAACATAGACCCCCGGGAGTCTCCCTTCACTTCGTCGGGAGTCGAACAACTTTGGAAAGTAAGGCTTCAGACACTAAGAGTGTTGCAAAACAACCCTGAACTTAGAGCGTAATCTTTTTGTGGATGTAACGAATACTTTGTAACAATTTCCCAAGGCTTTCTGGATAAAATAAAAATTGAAATTGTTTGTGTCCCTTAATGCCGGTTTAGACCTGCTATTACTGAATATAAATTTATTTACCTTAAGATCTCATTATATTTTTTATTTTTTTTTTTTTTTTATTTTTTTTTTTTTTTTTTATTTTTTTTTTTTTTTTTTTTTTTTTTTTTTTTTTTTTTTTTTTTTTTTTTTTTTTTTTTTTTTTTTTTTTTTTTTTTTTATTTTTTTTTTTTTTTTTTTTTTTTGTTTTTTTTTTTTTTTTTTTTTTTTTCCCCCCTCCCTTTTCTTTTTTTTTTTTTTTTTTTTTTTCCCCCCCCCCCCCCCCCTTTTTTTTTTTTTTTTTTTTTTTTTTTTTTTTTTGTTTTCCTTTTCTTTTTTTTTTTTTTTTTTTTTTTTTTTTTATTTTTTTTTTTTCTTTCCCTCTTTTTTTTTTTTTTCTTCCATTTTTCCTTCCCCCCCCCCCCTCCTTTTTTCCGTTTTTTCCCCTTTTTTTAATTTTTTTCTTTTCCTTTTTTTTTTTTTTTTTTTTTTTTTTTTTTTTTTATTTTTTTTTTTTAAAAAATTTTTTTTTTTTTTTTTTTTTTTTTTTTTTTTTTATTTTTTTTTTTTTTTTAAAAAATTATAAAAAACTTTTTTTTTAATATAAACCTAAGATTTTATTTTAAAAATAAAATAAACTTATAATTAAGAACCATCCTAAAATTTAAATTATTACATTTCTTATATTTTTTTATTTTTTTATTACACTTACATTGTCTTTTTATAGGCTCTATGTAAATACTGCCCACTGTGTTATAATTATTGGAGACCATAGTTCGACTTCATACGTCATACCTTAGTTGGATTGGGAGGGAAGCAGACGTAAGTGTGTATTATTTGATTGTTGAAATTTTATCTTTGGTTATATTTTTAAATTTACATTCACCAATCTTATTTCGTATGAAGTTTTTAAGTTTAACTTTCCTGAAATAGATTGTAGTGGTATCTTTTCGCAATTTTTAGCCCAAACTTATTCACTGTTAAATATTTTGGTCATCTTTCGCCTTGTTATGTCGCGTATTGTATGTATATTTTAGCTGTCCCTCTGGAACAGTGCATTATTTCTATATGAAATGTACTATAAATTCGTTCCTGTATCTTTGACAGTCTATATCCTAAATTTTAAGATCAGTTAAACAAATAGTTAAGGCGTGCAAGCATAACAAATTAATAATCAGTTTTGCATTTATAATATTGGTAAAGATGCGAATGTGAGTTTGCTTGGTTGTTACGCATTTACACCTAAAGTAACCTACTCAACTACTAATCGAATCTACATAGATGTGAGCAAAGCCGCGAACAAAACTAGCTTATTTTGTAAGTTCTGAAAACGTTGTAGACAATTTTTGTAAAGTAAAACTTTACGTACAGCATTATAAATATACTTTACTCGGACCCATTACATGTCATAAATAAGTCATTAACCGAATCTAGAATGTACTTTGACTTACTTTAATTGCTGACGAGTACTGCGTATTCGCAAATATTTCCTGATATATTTTCAATTTTTTAATCCTAATCAAGTTAACTTTAGATTATTTCCGACAGACTTCAAGAAATAGAAAATAAATTAGAGAGAGAGATATATATAAAATAATATAATAGAAGGAATCGTCCTTAAGTTTTAGACAAAAGATTTTGATACTAAATTTGTCAGAATACGCAAACCTGTAAATGGCGTACCTGGTGCTGGTAAACAGGCATGCCGGTTACTGGAATTCCGTGCAGCCGCGATACACATGCATGTAGGTGGCACACTATTTTATAGAATCAAACTTCTTCATGCTAGTGACGTGCTACACATACATAAACATCTCGATATACATGCCAGTAGCTTTTCCTTACCAGTAACTGGCACGGTTTTGTGCGAGTAACAAGCATGTGTATTCTGGGCTTTATAGTTACATATTCGTTTAAAGTTCTATGTCGTCAATTTCTTAAATTATCTTTTCAGATATCATGCAAGGATATTATGACGCCATCGTTTGTTATTATAATATTCTTGCTTCAAGCCACGACTATTGCAAAATCTGAATTATTCTTTAATATACAAGAAGGTGATAGCGATGCAACAGAATGTCTCATCAAATTCATGAGAGATCCAAGTTTACAATCACTCTTTGTTGTCGAGGACAGAGATTATCAAGAACAAACAGTACAGCAAATCTTGACTGCTTTGAGACCAAAAGAAGAAATCATTCTTAACACGGGTGTCAAAAAAATATGCGATTCCTATAAACCTTGCCTCGATTCGAATATATTTACCACAATAGAACAATTCTTCATAGTCACAAACTCTGCAAGACAACTTCACTTCATACTGGACACGTGTCTGTGTTCCAAATGGTGGGATAGAGCTCGTTTCGTCATTATCATTGACCAAATGTCTGAAAATATTGAAATACTTAACGTATTAAAGGGTAACTTCATTTTCAAAGGGTTATTGGTAACATCGTGGAACAAAAGTTATGTCTCATTTAAGTACACCCTGCCGCGCTGCCCCGATATCATTCGACCGGATAATATTCAGTTATACAATTGTTCATCTAATCATATCCGTCAAAAAGACGTGTTCAAATTATCAGAAATTGCTAAAAATTGTAATCTCAAAACAGGAGTTCGAGTAGCACCCCCGTTCACTCGTAAGCAAAAAGAAACTGAAATAAACTCATTGAATATATCACAACCATACACAGGTATTGAATTAGTATTTTTATCTAAAGCAGTAAATGTTTCTTATGATCCTTCAATACTCATCCACAATAGAAAAACTGGTCCGGACAATTCCCATTCAACTGAGGTGTCGTATCTTATAGACTTACTCGTTAATCGTGATATAGATTTATTGGTCGGTGCATTACACAATCCAAAGGAAAAAATAAAATCAGTGAGCGGCTCATATCCCTACAAATATGAAAAATTAATTGCGGTTGTCAAAAAACGACCTAATCCTACGTGTCTAATGATATTTGAAATCTTCAGTTGGAGCGTCTGGCTCTTTGTGTTAATTTTTGTTATTGTTTTTGTTTTAATCGACTACATTTATTCCCTTTACAAAAAAACCAAGTGTCTCAATGCTACTTTTATAGTCTTGCAATTATTTGCAATTCTAATGGGTCAAAGTGTACGTGTTTTTAGGAAATACTTAAAACTTCCACTAATGGCTTGGATCTGGATCACTTTCATTATAAGATCGAGCTACGAAGCGCGCGTGACGTCATTTTTCTTCACTGAAGATAAATCATCTCAAGTCAACAGTTTGAAAGAGATCTGTGAAAATAAAAACAAAATACTAACACCGAATTATATTTACGATTATTTCAAAGAAGGTCTGCAAATATCGGATTGTAACATTCCACCGAACAGATTCTATGCTTCGGAAAATTGTCTGACAGACTTGTTAAGCGGACGTGAAGATGTAGCAGTGTTTACCTATTTCCAAACATTTACAGATGAACTAGATGACCACATCAACGAAGAAGGTCAGAACCCTTTTCACGTAATACCAGAGCACATTGGCCAAGTTCCGTTATTTATTTACTTCAATGAAAAAGATCCTATACAAAGTTTGCTTAAAAAAAAGGATATAATAACTCATGAAGCCGGCCTTATGGAACGATATTTTAAAATCAAAGCCCATATGAGACGTCTAAAGTTTATCACGAAGATGAAAAAAAAACAAAAAAAATCGTCAATGTCTGTAGACCGCTTGTGGTTATGTTTTCATTTGTATATTATTGGGGTATCCATATCAGTTATTGTTTTCTGTTTAGAGCTTATTTATTTTAAATTACTTAAAAAAATTATATGCAAGATTTCACGTTAACAGCTTAAAACGTATAAAACAATATCACTACCTTTTCACTGTAGATTTATCACTATTTGGAGCAAATTGTGTCAATATTTGGTTCTTTTTTATACGTTTTAATAGCACTTGAGACACTATAAATTTATTAAATAATAGGAATTGCATTATAAATAAATATTACATCAGATTTAGAGGGCATCCTTGCCTTAGTTGCACATTCCAAGCATATTACACGCTCGTGGTCACACAAAATATTGCGTGTGATTGAACTTCTGTGTTATCTTCTTAAATATTCATTAAAGTGATAGGCTGTATACGGTAATATTGATCTGCATCATGTTCCCAGTATAATTAATGTATCATATTGAATAACGATTATTAAAATATTCGCAAATAACCAATTGCATGTTAATAATATCCAAAACATAAAAATGATTACTTCTCTTTAATATATTTCTATATATCTATAGAAATATATTTCTATATATCTTTCCTTTACCTATAAATATATAACCGCGGACTTATCTGTAGACCTTTGTAGGTATACAATTACGTGGTATATTATTTGAATGTATTTTCATAAAGTCTAGTCAGCGTTAACGATATAAGCGCTTATAAAATATTATACAACTTTATTGTAGAACATTACACTTACTATCTAAAAAGTAAAATGGAATATAAGATTAAACATATATTATTAATTATACGTACGACATTTAATCATAAAAACTAAAAACTGTAAGTTCATGTGGAACTCACATTTACTATCACGTGAGCCGTTTGCTGTTTGCAGCTCTTTAGCATAAAAAACTCAAAGGAAGAGGTTTTTGTTTTCCTTGTAAATATGTTTATCTCTAAATACTACAGAATAGTATCTTATTTTAACGAATCTTACTTATTTAAATAAATTTAAATTTCATGAGGGATTTTAAATTTTTTCCTGAATGTCGTAACAAGCTGCAATAGTAATTTGCAAATGTACTTGATATTGAGTCAGCCTCGATTGTAACGAGCTTCGACAGAATGTGCACTTCACCTAATTGTGAGTACGGAATATTCTATGAAATGAGGATTCGTCAACAAGTGTCTTTCGGTATACAAATTAAACTCACTACCTCCACCAAAGCTGACTAGGTTCTAGTTACATTGATATCTCGAAACTCAATCAAACAAAGTGAATCCCTATATGTAGTAAACACGGTTAAATTCAGAAACAACGGCAACAATCGATATATCTAATATCCATGAGTAATCGTCGCTAACATGCGGGTTTTAAGCCTCTACGTAGCTAGATAATCACTGGGAGATTATAAAACGCGAAACATCTAATTATACCGCTATGAGTATATGGCTGTTGCAGTCCATTTTGTTTTATACTTTATAGGATTTGGCGTTTGGCCACAATATTCATCTGATGTTAAATGGCGATGCGGTCTAAGATGGGTAACACGCTAAGCCTAGAGAGCACTGGCTCTCAGGCGCAGCTGCCGGAACACACCGACAGGTGCTTGGCGACAGATTTTCAACTTGAGGGTGGTAGCTAGCGGGCGGCGGACTTAGAAAAAAATCCTACCACCATGCTATAATTTCATCATGATGTTTTTCCTGCTTCGAAAGCTCCGACTTAGTTCCTAGAATTCAAACCTATGTCCATCAACGCACTGTCCGAACACGCTACCAACTAAGCCATCATCGTTTCATTATATGGGCTTAGGTCCTGTAGTTTTCTGACAGATTTTCAATATAGCACTGGTCAGAAGAGCAGAAAGAATTCTCCTAATACATGATAATAGATCAACGAAATCTACCTTTCATAGTAAGATTCTGTCTGCTCCCTTAATGCATCATACCATAAGTACTGTGACGAAGGTTTACAGCTATATAGTAAGATAGTAGAGGTCCAACCAACATCAATAGATTGATGTTCAACAAGCAAGTAAGTCAGGAATCAGTTTCTTTTGACGACTTAGAAATATCACCATATAAGGTTATATCAACACAGAATGACTCGCATTGTGGCAAACTAAAATTCCATCCGTGTCATCTCGAAATCGTCAACTGTGCGATTTTCGCGTGCTTTTTTACACGTACGTCGGTGCTCTGGAATGAACTCTCAGTGGCAGCGATTCAAGACCAACATAACCTACAAACCTTCAAGAAACGAGCCTACTTTCTCGAGAGCCGGCAAATCTGTGATTCCTCTCATGTTAGAGGTGTCCATGGGCGGCGGTAATCCCTTACCATCAGACGACTCGTATTTTTGTTTGCCACCAATCGCATAAAAAACCATAAATTGACCGAATAAGAGAAAAGAATGTAGGTAAGTGCTCACCTGTACCGACACATTCTTCGCTATTGCAAATCCGTGGTGCTTTGTACTCCGTGACTACTAGTACGGTTGTGTAAATTGCAAGAGCTGCCAATGACAGGCCCAGCGCGCCGATCAGTACTGACGAACAGCGGACAGTTCGTTCTCTGTAACAAAGTAAATATTCAACTTTTATTACTTGTTCTTTTATATATTTTATAGTTTATAGGTATTTGACCACAATCTTCAATTTTTTTTTATCGATAGTTTTCTCAAAAAGAACACGCCTCCATCACCCATACAGTAAACAAAAATCAAACAAACATCTTACAAAAGAAAATAATAGCAAAAAAATATTTAAAAAAAACAGAAACTTGCAATCACTTTCTTTCCCTTATACTGACTGACTTCCCTTATACTTATTCCCTGACGTTTATCAAATCATCTGATGCTAAATGACGACGTGGACGTAGTTTTCAGGTATAGCTGCCGTTTTCACACCTATAGGCTAAGTTCAAACCGATTGCGGGTTGTAGGTGTTTGAAAAAGCCTTACCATCTTGCTATGGTTTTTTTCATTGAAAGTTTACCCTTATTGTAGGTGCTATATGGAGTGCTTATTGGTTATTTAATGCTACTTATATACAAACTGTGCCTCGCTGTCTTACTTGCATTATTTTTAACCATCCTCAAATCTCAATATCCCGCACCCATTCATACAACTCTAGTACCTCGTTATCGGTAACGTACTCTCTGGCCCAAAATTTACATGGTAATTATATGGTACCTTTCAAAATTACAGCGTGATGGTAGGTAACCTAAATATATCAGTACTGAATTAATTCTATAGGGAAAATTTAGGTGGATGTTTGGTTTTCTTCTGCTCCTAAATTGCTTGACCGATTTGGTTATTTTATACTTACGGAGTCACCTGGATAGTTCGACAGTTTACCACTGTATCGATATCTGATCAATTTTTAGTAACAATTATTTTGGTGACCGTGGCCACGGTCTGTGTAACCAGACCCAAACTTCGAGCATTTAAAGTGTTCAACGCGTTCTAGATACGTCCAAACCCGTCAAAACCAAAATTTTCAGTCTCCCAACATCATTATTTTTTTTATTATTACAAACATTTTTTTATGTCCATGATTCGCGGTAGAACGTTTGCTTACCGAAACCACTATTATATAATGTAATAATAATTTATCATACATGACAGGTGGTTCTACAGATTAACACGTTAAAAAAAACTCTTGGGTTAGATAACATTAGCTACTATATAAAATACGAAGTTAAATGAATGCATAATAGTTTTAGGAAGCTAAATAACTATTGCGTCTATTATACAAATAATATATACTCAATTCCTAATAACCATGAAACCGGTGAAATTCCACGTTGCACAATACATTACGTGAAATGGAAATCCGGACGTTGTAATTTATATATTATTATATTTGGTATGATATTATATTGTAATCACGTGTAATGTATTTCCTTTTAACCAGGCTGCATTGAATTGAGTCATTGATATCTGTTTGCTTGTCACGCAAAAATGATTAAACGAATTTTGCTGAGACATTGTATGTATGCTTCTGGCCCTTTTCGGCCACATTGACTGTTTCAACTCTGACGCTCGTGTGCTTTCATATGGCTCCTATAGGCGATTTTCTTAGGCAAGGTGCATGCACACTGTAAACGAGTGAGAACACCATTCTCGTAGGTATAACTGATTGGTCGGGCTTTCAATTCATCACGTCTAATATCAATAGTATAACTCACATATCAAAATAATAAACAAGTTATACTTAATACAAGATATTTTTTAAATTGGCTTAGATAAAATTATCCTGGATGAAATGGTGAAAAAAGTCTACGTTAGGTTTTGACTCACGAATACCCTTGAAACTCAAGGGGAAGATGTATAAAACAATTATAAGATCAGTCATGCTGTATGCATTTGAGGGCTGGGCTACGAAAAAGACGAATGAGAGAAGATGTACATGTGGCAGATATGTGAATGTTAAGATGGATGTTTGGTGTAACTAGAATGGATGTGATCAAGAATGAGTATATCAGATAAAGTTTGAAACTAGTGCCAGTGACAGAGAAGTTGAGGAGTAATAGGTTAGCACGGTGCGAGTATGTCATGAGGAGAGATGAAAGTCATGTAACTAGAAACAGTTGAACACAAATAATAATTAATATAATCATTTGTAATGTATATACATGGTCTCTGTTGTAAACTTAAATAAGTAAATAGACATCAAGAGAAATTAATACGTTCCTATGTCGATTAAAAAAACCAGAAGTCGTATTTATAATGTCGGTCAACTAACAAACACAGTAAAACCACAGTGAGGATACACTTTACACTTTATTTGTAAAACGTTTGCGTACACAATGTACGAGATGAAATCGTTTTGTGACACTTTCTCTTCAATGAAAATTAGTCCTTTGTAAATTGTCTATCTCAGCAGCTTTTGTTAAATTGAGTAGTAATAACCGCATGGGGCTTCGTTTGCCTCAATATTAGTATCTGTATGTATACCTATATATAAAGGAAAATCTGACTGACTGATTAACTGACATATCAATGCATAGCCCAAACTATTGGATCTAAGACTGAATAATTATATGCAGGTTCCTTTTAAACTGTAGGTGAGCGCTAAGGAAGGATTGTTAGGAATGCAACCCCTAAAGCTGTGAAAAAGGGGACGACAGTCTGTATTGAAATCCGTAATTTTTTAACTTAGTTCTATGAAAATTAGTATATATAGCAATTCAATAAGAAAGTACAAAAGATGTGTTTCACAATCTTTTAAATTATAAAATATCTTATATAGCCCTTTTTAAAGATAAATGCAGACGAAATTTTGGACTGCTGCTAGTCTATTATATAGCATTAGTGGTTATTTGTTTGAAAGGTCTAATGTAGTGGGAATACCAGTGTAAGGGAAACCAGACAGATTTCAAAAACTACTTTTGTATCTTTTAGTCTATTTAAAACGTCCCGCGATCTTTAGCATATGAAATGTAGGCTAGTAAGTACGCTAAGCGAGAACGAAGTAAAAGTGTGGGCGGGCCGTGTGATGCGGCGCGGAGTATCAAAGGTCCGAGAGCTAATTGCCCGCTAGACTAGAATCGAGTATCACCCAAAACAGCCAAATTGTAACTGTCAAACTGCCAAATGTAAACTGCGGGGTGGTAGGGTGTCTGTACCCGACTGGATCGCGACCACCGTACACCAGGTGGAACACCCGCTATAGTGGCACGTTTGGGCGTGTCGCGTTCCGGGATCAGCCGGTGTATATCCAGCAACCGGGGGGGGGCAGTTTCAGGCCGGCATGACAGCGGCGACCAGCGATGGATAGTATGTCTTTCGTCGGTGGTCGCCATTGTTTTTGGATTGTACTGTGCTTACCATCAGGCACAGTACAGTCACTTTGCCGAGCTACGATAAAAAAAAAAAAAAAAAAAAAATGTCTACATCAGCAAGGTACCTTACCTGGCGGCCCAGTTATCTTGACTGCCAGATGCAAAACTTACTTTATACGAAATTATGTCGTTAATAATACTAAATTTTAAAGATCAAATGCAAGTAAAACTCGACTACTATATTGTTGTATTTACTGTCTAAAAACATGAAATAACTTGTAATAATTATGAAAATAAATAATTCTAACTTAATCGTATATTTTCGTATGATCCGAGTTAAACGAAGATGTCGTCGAAAGCTACGTTAAACCTAAAAGAAGAATCTAACCACAATACTTATTGAACTGATAGAACGAGTGATATATTTGCTAAAGTCTTATTAACATGACTTCCGAAGGCGTGTACAATCAGGTTCATTGCCACGGAGCACGGTCGGGCCACGGCCGGCCGCCGCTAGTAATGGCTACGTGCTTTGCGTACGCGTAGGCGCGCGGTGCCTTTCCACTGCCATACTGAACGTAAAACATAAGCGACAGCGACTTATACATTTAATTTTATTATTACATCTGACAATTTGTAGGGGTGAGGAACAAGTCTTTGCGTTACACATGTTTCGGCTGCCTGTTTGTGAGATTAAAGTTCTTTTTAGATCACAACTATTTTATTGCTGTATTCCAATAGTGCTGCTGCTGTGCAACTTAACTGAGTCCTTGAACGCGACTGACTTTCAAAATATTATATAAATGTAATTCAAATAAAATGTGCTGATTTGCACGTAATAAGAAGGCTGACGTACAAATAAAACTTACGAAATGTACGTAACCCTACACAATTCATTTAAAAAACTTATGGACTCCGAATAGCGATGAGTATGATAGGCAATAAAAACTTATATTTTGGCTATACTTCAATGCTAAGCTCATTTTCTTTATTATTGTAATTGTTAGTTTATTTGTTTATATTGCTCTATTTGCAATTTAAAAAAGTTTCACTTTTTCTTCCACAATACAGGTAACCATTATCTGGAGGAAATCCTTATAGTATAACATTTTGCCAGTGTACGGACTAAAAAAACATTCATCAAGTGCTTCAAGTGCTCTCTCTTTCAAACTTAGTGGTGGCTAAAGAAATAAATTATTTTAACAAAACAATTCTAACAAAATAACTTGTAATGAACGAGTTTTAATTAAGCTACTATCTTTCTCAGGCAGACAGGGCTTTACAGCTTCACGGGACTAATAAGGCAAGTGCTTAAGGTACTCAGCTGATTTTTGGCAACCAGCTTAAGGGTGCATGACACACCTCGACTTGAGCTATTGCCTTGACTATGCAACATCGCGACTCTAATTTTTAATTCGTTAATGGGCTGAATTTTTAAATGGTGCAGAGTATAAGTAATAATATATTGTATAATTATCTTGTCAAATAAAAAATGAAAACTCTATCATCTTTTCACTTACACCGAACTGAACAGGTGTGCAGTGCATCAGAACAGTGCGGTTTAAGCACACGTGCCGTTTCTGTAATCATTCCCTATGACGCGAGGGTTGTTACTTTCGCTTTTAATTACCGTTTGTCACAAGTTATAAACTTTCAACATCTCAAAAGGAAATGTTACGTTAGACATCTACAATATGTCTATAGTTCTATTATAAAAACCAATCAATTCGATGTGCCACTAAGATCCCAGATTCTATAGGCTAAATATTGCAGATAATAGATCTTTACTTCGAATGGTCAAATGTACATTATAACCGAGATTTTTGGTGTTAGGGAAATATCAAGGAATAACGAATGAAGGATAAGTATTTATTCTGTTTTTTTTAATCTAAACTCAAAACGATCATGTTACTTATTCCGTTTTATTCCATGTAATCGAGAAAGTTTCTGAATATTTATTTATTTATTCGTTATATTACTTTACAACACATTTAACATAAATTTATAATACAAATTGATATTTCCACACATCTTGTGCCAATTACAAAGTAAAAATTATTACATTTTATACAGTATCTATATTCAATTGATAATGTAGTACATTCAAGTTAGCACATTCTAAGGTTTAAGTTTGACTGTGACTGTGATGTTAAGTGGTCTTATATATCTGTGAATTTATGTGTATGTGTATCTGATATATTCTTGTTCGATACTATAACCAACAAATATTAATTTGTTTTGAAATTCACATTATGATTTACAGATAAAAGGAAGAACTTTCACTAGAAATACATGTAATAATTGGAAATAAATAAACAAAACCACTATGCCTATATCCATAATCTGCAAAATATAATAGGTTTTCATTAATCATCTTCAAATAGCAGTGACCAAAAAAAGTAATTCATACAGTTATATGTCAAAGATCATAGCTTCCATGCCTATTAATTTACAGTCCGGCAAATTGGTAATATGTTTTGGAACTTTATTGTAAAACCTAACACTTTTACCTAAGAAACTATTACTGGTTTTGCTAAGTCTGAAACACGGGACGACCAGTTTGTTACAGTTTCTAGTATTTAGATCACGCCGGTCCTTTACAAGATGCAGGACTTCAAAGTTTTTACGCACATACATTAAATTAACAAAAATGTATTGGCAGGGCAGGGTTAGGATATGGAATTCCTCGAACTTCGTTTTTAATGATTCGCGAGGTCCCATATAATATATTGCTCGAACTGGCCGTTTTTGTAATAAAAATATGGTGTCTATCTCAGCAGCCGTCCCCCACAGCAGAATACCATAAGACATTAGGCTATGGAAGTAAACGAAGTAGACTAAACTAGCAGTGGCGATATCTGTACGCTGGCGAATTTTTCGTATTGCGTATGCAGTCGAACTTAATCTGTTAGCCAATTTTTTATTATGGGGGCCCCATTATAATTTAGAATCTAGTGTGATTCCCAAGAATACAGCATTGTCAACTAACCCTACCAAATTCCCTTCGATCTTGATTCTACTATCAATCAGTCTAACATTTGGTAAAGTAATCTCATACATTTCGTTTTATCTGTATTTAGCAATAGGTTATTTAACGGAAACCAATGACAAATTTTATTTAAAGTATTATTCAGAAAACCAACCTCTGAATCTATCCGTTTCACTTTAAATATAAGTGAAGTATCATCTGCAAAAAGCACCATGTCAGTACAGTTATTAACCATTAGCGACAGATCATTTATATATATTAAAAACAAAAACTGCCCTAAAATAGAATCCTGGGGGACACTAAATCGCGCAAACGATCCCGCAGAGGTTACTCCATGTATGCTAACTTTCTGACAAGGATCTTGTAAATAAGAAACTAGAAGGTCGAGAGAAGATTCACAAACACCATAGTGTTTTAATTTTAGAATAAGTGTACTATGATCAACGCAATCAAAGGCCTTAGACAGATCGCAGAACACACTAATTGCATCCTGCGAATCCTCCCAGGCTCCCAATATATGGTTTATGAGCGTTGCACCAGCGTCAGTGGTAGATTTCGATTTTGTGACACCAAACTGTCGACCATCCAGAAACTTTTGCGCTGTAAATATTCTACCAATTGTTTGAGCGTAATCTTTTCAAAAATTTTACTAATAGACGGAAGTATAGAAATAGGTCTATAATTTCCAAGATTACTTCTGCAGCCTGATTTAAACAAAGGAACCACTTTGTTTACTTTTATTAAATTAGCGACGGTTCCTTTTGCTATACACTGATTAAATATGTTAGCCAAATGTGGTGAAATAGTGACAATTAAGGACTGTATTACTATTACTGGCATTCCCCATATATCTTCGGTGTTTTTTAAATTTAATTGTTTGATGGCCCTTATTATTTCACCTGCACTAATAGATGAGAACTTAAATTTTGAATCTGTAGGTGCACTTATATTTTTTAAAAGAGCGCCAGCACCCTCGGCTGATGATGTTATACACTTTGTTATTTGTGAAGGTATATGGGTGAAGTAATCTTGGAAAATAGTTGCTACCTCTGAACTGTTTGAAATACATACTCCGTCGACACTTAGATTAAATGAGTTATCATTTATTTTAGTTTTTCCTAATTCTTTATTTATTATATGCCAGGCAGTTTTGGTCTTATTTCTAGACTTGAGAATTTTATTTCCTAAAAATGCTGCTTTGGCAGCTACACAAACACTTTTAAAAACTTTAGAATAATTTCTAACATAAGCATGAAATGATTCACTACTTGTTAGTGATCTCTTATAATATAGATCGTACAAACGATCTCTACTTATTTTAATCCCTGTAGTTGCCCATTCGTTAAACCTTTTTTTTCCTTACACTAATAACCTTTGTTGGGTTACGTTTACTAAATTCAGTGCTTATGATATTAAATAAGCTGGCATAGCCACTATCTGGATCTTGATTAATATTTCAAATACAGGATAAATTTATTTATTTTTAAAACAATTTTAGATAGAGTACAATGTATAAGTTTATATTCGGTTTCAAAAACACTACCGTCAGTACTATTATTCGCTTTGTTGTAAAATAAAATAAAAACGTATGATTTATATCAGATTTAGGTACATTGTTAAATCACGTACAGCACATTAGATGGACGAGTTGATTGCTGCGCTCATATTTATTCTAACAAAAAATGTACGATCTAGTATAAATAGCGGGTCGGCTCAACTGGGAATATTTATATGCAATCGTAAAAAATACAGCATAGTCTGTATTGTCTGAATAGTTTAAAACGAAGTGCGTCAGATTACTTAAATCACTATATATTATAAAACAAAGTCCTCTGCCGCGTCTGTCTGTCTGTTTGCGATAAACACAAAAATTACTTAATGGATATTCATGCGGTTTTCACCAGTAGATAAAAAGATTCATGAGGAAAGTTTGAATATATCATTTCTGAAGTTTTTTTTATTATCAGGGTGGGACAGCGTCCGCGGGGCCCGCTAATATGTTAATAATTAAGTAATTTTTGTTAAGTCGGTAGAGTATAACGAATGATTAAAAACTTTAAATTTCTATGCAAAACTGGAAACGAAATAGTAAATTCCATTTGTTATCAATTATTAACTACTTGTACTCTCGCATAGTTACATCTAATGTCTTTTGATTGTCAGTTAAAATATTAATATCATGAAAAATTTACTTAAGGATCATTAAAATATTTTAATTGCCGAACAACAAATAAAATAAAATAAATTTATAGTATTTTAACATATTTCTTATTGAAACTTCTAGATTTCAGTGCTATTAACAATTATACATGGAAACATTATTTAAAATCGAAATTAAACATAAACCAGTGCACTTTGTGACTTAAAAACAATGCAGAAGAGTCGAGACTTCATTCTAACTAGATTTGAAACTGCATTTCTGTATACCTTATAAAAGTTCACAAAGCGTGAATAATGGATAGGCACATGAGGGGAGCAATAAAGTTATTAAGCAGAATAAAATTATTAACCTTTGAAGCTAGACAAACACAGCAACCAGCAATTTATGAACTTTATTTAAAACGTATATATAAATGGACCGTAGATAGCGGACCAATTAATCCATGAAAGTACTGCGCGTTATTGTACGATGCTGTAAGGTTAACACTACCTGTTAACAATTGTATGTTTAGCGTAAATAAGTTATTTTCAATACACAGCATATTTAGTTATCCATAGCGTAACAATAAGATAAAAAAGATGACAAACATGGTGATTTGCATATCTTTGTTACTATACTCAAAACTACGGAAGAAATATCCTTTGTCTCTTAAGGATGTTTAACAATAAAGTGCGTTGTAATAATTAACAATTCATCAATAATTATTTATTAATATATGCAAGAACGAGTCATCTGCAACTTGTCGGCGGCTTTCTTTGTGTTGTGTGATTTATTGGCTGCGATACATCATGTGTCATCTTTGTGAATCTTGTATGCCTACTTTTGAAGTATTGAAAAATATTGTTATTGATCTTTTTGTTCAGCGTATTCATAAAAAATGTGCAAGGTGGTTGTAATCCATGCATAGCGACCAATATAAAAATACACAGGGAAAATATGTGTAGTTACCTATGTAATATCAGATTCGTAATAACTAAATTATTTATCAATATAAATAGAAATTATGAACAAAGAATAGTGAAATAGCTACTGGTTGAGCTACGGGTGAAGTATAAATATATAAATATTTATAGGTATTATGGAAATAATACATTATGGGAGTCTCGTCTGCCAAAAGATTCATACGATAAGAATTAGTAACGTGATAAGTTATATTTATACATATATATCTTTTTTATATTCTATACATTTGTATAATTTGTGTATAGAGTTTGACCACAATCTCATCTGATGTTAAATGGCGATGTGTTCTAAGATGGTAAAGACGCTAAACCTAGAGGGCACTGACTCTCAAGTGCATTTGTTGGAACATACCAATAGGTGCTTGCCGATATCGGATCAATTTGAGGGTGGTAGCGAGACAGGCCGACTTAAAAAACCCTAATAGCACACTGTGGTATTATCACTATGATTTCCTTCACCGAAAGCTCCGACGCAACTTAAGTCGATAGTATCGTCCGAATCCGTTATCAACTAAACTATCATCGCTTCATAATGGCTTCTTTACCTTGAACTGTTTGTTCTATGGCTGATGTATAAATCTTAACTTATTTGACCCAAGACATAATCGACCCCAAGGACCTCGCGCGTTTTCAGATCGAAAACATACGTGAATAACGGACGCAGTTTTTTTACTAACAAACTTTAATCAGATAAATGTCGAACATCATTATATAGTATACAACAAAGTCCCCTACCGCGTCTGTCTGTTCGCGATAAACTCAAAAACTAGTGAACAGATTTTAAGGCGGTTTTCATCAGTAGATAAAGTGATTCACGAGAAAGGTTTTGGTATATAATATGTCAAGGATTTTTTATAATCAGGGCGGGACGACGTCTTCCGGGACCGCTAGTAATTCATAAATTATAAACAAAAACTGTCGTTCGGTCTGTTTATCTTATCCGTTAGTGTATTTATGATTCGAAAACTAGAAAACTAATGCACACGATCCCTTTTCACATTTGAAATGTGTTATCTTGCCGGGTTTTAATATAAGTTTTGTTTCGATAGATAATACATGGAACAAATTATTAGGTTAAAAATAAACGAACTCGATGAAAATAGTTATCATTATGATATGTTGCAATATTTTACGTCAATTATTAAATATTAACAAAAATAATGTAGTAGACAATTGTTTAGAATAGAAGCTATAAAATATGAATAGTATCATAAATCTAATTTCTATTTTAAAACAAAGTATATTTGTTGTAAAAATTTAAATATATAAAGTATATTTAAAACATACTAGAAATAATAATTAATAATTATCAAGCGGGGTTTAGTGTCGAAAGGCTATTATAGAGTGAATCAATACGTGAACGATGGTGACGTCTGGAGTTGACTCCTCTCTGTGCATCCACTAAAATGGTATTGTAACGTATAATATATTCGAATTATATATATATATATATATATATATGTTAAAAAGAAGTACCCGATCGAGTTTCTTGCCGGTTCTTCTCGATGACTTGGTGGTTTTCCGAACCGGTGGTAGTTTTGACGTTCATAAGCGCCTTATTAGGGGCTAAACTGAATAAAGTATTTTTGATTTGATTTGAAATAAAAATAATATAATGCAATTATCAATATTAACGGAATTAAGTAATTTGACGGTCATAATACATTAAATAAATCCTTTGCGGAATTTAATTTGGTTTCATAGTTTAACTGTTACTTCTTGTGTAAAAATAAAGAAAGTTATATCTGAAAAGTTTTATTAAAAAATACCTAAATATCTTACTAACTGTCACCCGTGACTTCGCCTTTGTATCTTTATATGCACCATGCACTATCTTAATATATATATTTCTTGTGTGCGTGTGTATGTGACTGAACTCCTCCTAAACGACTGGACCGATTTTGATGAAATTTTTTGTGTATGTTCGTGGAAATTCGAGAATGGTTTAGATTCACAATTGGACCCAGCAGGTGGCGCTGCGATCGACTTTTAGGATTTTTTTTGTTTTCAAGGCAGGACGACGTCCGCCCGGTCCGCTAGTCTCTGTATAAATTTAATAGTTTATGAAGAGCACGCCAAGGTATCCTTTGAATAATAGGATGGATTACGTATATTCAAATTATATTTAGGATAATTTAAACATTAATTTTATAATTTGCAACCTATTTTAATCCAATCTATAATACATTACTAAAAAGTCTTATCAAATTCGGCTTAGTAGTTTTTTGCGTGAAATGTTAGTAAGATTTTTGTTTTATTGAATAGCTAGTTTTATATACACGTATATTTAAAAAAAAAACACGCCGAATTAGTCGTGGTAGTCAATGAGTTTGACCGGTAGAACATTAATCCGATGTTCGCATGATTTGCAGATTCGAATCCCAGCGTGTACCAACGCATTTTTCAGAATCTGTATACATTACACTATCGGCTGACGGTGAAGGAAAACATCGTGAGGAAACCTGAGAAATATTCTTGTATTACTACTGTCTGTGGGAGAAATATAGTACTGAGGATTTCTCGGAGTTTGAATTCACTAATATCTCGTGGGCTGGCATGGTGATTATGCCTATATCTTCCTTTGGGAAAAAGCCTATGGCACTGTAGTGAGTCTCTTATACTGGGTGATATGGATATACATCTGAATCTATCCTGTATCCGATGAAGAATGATTCCGCAAGAAAACCTAAATACTTAAAGATTCTTTCAACGACATTACCTTCAAAAATTAATGTTAATCGAACTAACTCTTCAGTTCTTGAAATAACATACAGCCAAAAAACCTATCATCAGTTGTCATGGTGTTTAAGTTCGCGTATTCTATTCACATTATTATAACACAACTGAAGACTCATTTCCATCGTAAACACATTCCAAATATGTTCGCTACATGACTTACATTGGACAATGAAATAATTATTATCCATTAAAAAAAATTTGAGGCCTCACACTTTCGTATAATTTTCACGTTTAAGCGGTTTTATGATCAGAATCGGAAATATGTGTTCGTATTGGGGACCAACCTTCGCATACAAAGTAGCGTCGAAGGGATTTGAAAAAAAATTATCAGTTTAATATATAAAGTGATTATAAATATACTAGTGAGCTGGACGAACGTTGTCCTTTTTTAATACTAAAACAAAATTAAAATTCAACCACAGCGCCACCTACCGGTTCCAAGTATGAATCTATTCGATTCTTGAATCCACCTGGACATTCACAAAAAAATTCATCAACATCTGTCCAACCGTTTAGGGGGACTTCGATCACATACGGACACAGACAGAAAAATTATATATATAGCTAAATACTAGCAACAACCGCGACTTTGTGTATGTAAATTTATTATATAAAACTTAAGAAAAAATGCGGTCTGCGAGAAATTAGTAAAATGAGCATTAATAGGAGTTTATTGATAACGTACTCTACCCGGAGTATCAGATATAGCGCGAAAGATTTATAACTAAATCAAACAGATTTTTTGAAGTTATACTTCTTTAGGCGCGTTATGAAAAAATGATGAGAGTGAAATTTTAAGATGCGCGCGCATCTGTGACACAAAATTAACAGTATGAAGCTGTCTGCTTAACCGCTCACCTGAAGTTAGCTATAGTCAACATTTTGTTTCTTTGTATTTGTTGTTCGTATTTCTTTGTATTAAAACTTTCAATGTATTAAATACCTTTTTTTCTATTGTTAGTGTCGTTTTTTTCTACAAACGTAGATTAAGGCGAAAGATACAATTTTTGAACAGATTGTTATCTTGTTACGCCAAAGAAGTATAACTTCTAACGCGTGTACATAAGTACACACACACTTTTTTTTTCAAACTTGTTGTTTTCGCAAACAGATTATTTGGAATTGGTAATATAAAGGGAGAGAGGGGTAATCGCAATTTGATACGATTCAGTACTCACTCCCTTGACGTCTTGTATGAGCATAATACAAAAGTCGCCAAGATTTGTCAGTCATGATTTAGATACAAGTCAGGGAGTCGTGGTAATTTCAAAGTCCGTTAAATTTTTTAAGATTAGCACATGCTTGACAAAATTATCGAACGATTTTCTTCCAGACTCCTTCTCCATGAAGCCCAAAAAATCGAATGGATATGTACGACGATTATCACATAGCATGATGTGCCCAAGTCTCTTCGTGCTAAGCCTGGGGCAATCTTGAAGCAAGTGTTCAAAGTTTTGCACAGATGTGTTATCGCAGGGGCAGGTGTTGTCGACAATAATCTTAAAGCGATTAAGGTCTTGCTTACAATACCCATGTCCAGTTAATAATTGTGTCATATGGAATGAAAGGCCAATACATGTACGTAATTTTGTAATATCCTCCAATTTGGGTAGACATGTAATAGTGTATTTACCCTGAGGAGAGTTTTCATACCTAGCCTGCCAAACCCTGCGAAGCTCAGCGCGGATTTCGCACTTGACGAAACTCATCAGGAAGAATACATAGCTAGGCGTAGAATAATCAAACATATTAAATAGTGATGTTGTATTTATCTGTATCCACTTCCAAAACTGCATTAATTTTCATTCTTTTTCAAAATTAAACTGAGAAGAACTTTAGTTGTACCTTTATGTTTTTTTAAATCTATTATATTCATTAACTTGGTATGTCGAATGACTAAAAATGTAGATATCATTAGACAATTTTAGTATACTTAGAAGGCTTCTAGTTTTTATACTAATTAAGTTGTCGAACTATTATTAACATCGGAATGTAATGATGATAAATTAAGATTAAGTTTCGAAATATTTTAACTAGTATTATTATCTAGGGATAAAACAGAGAGCTACATTGGTATGGCCTAAATGGTGCTTGTGTTTTGTATTAACAACGTCAAGATATAATTTAGCGTCATCTATAATAGATGTTTAAACTGATATGCCTATAAAAGTTATGGTTGGGATCATACCCTAACATACGAAGCTTTCCATATCAAACCTTAGGGAAAGTAACATATTAATGACTGGCCTTGATAAAACTCTCCTTTTTTTATCGTTTTATTATAAATAACTACAGATTGCGATAAAATTGCAGTAAAAAAAATGTAGCCTAAAGTGAATGCAGACAGAACTTATAGTTTACATGACACAGCAAATTGTTTCATGATGAAGAAGTCAGTAAGCTTTCATATAAAAGCCGTGTGACTGTTTAAACTGTAATATATTAATAACCTGATGTGACTTTATGTAGACAAATATATCTACTTTATAATTGATTATGTGTAAAAAAATATAATAAGAAGACAAAACTCCTTATTAAAAGCTTTTTTAAAAAATTTACAAAGTAACGTGTCATCTTCCGCGTGCATAAAATATGACCTCTAACGAGATGATTTACGAGTAAAAACTACGGTCATCAGATGAGACGACCTTCGGTCCAAGGTAGCTTTTTGTCTCCCTAACATTAACTTTATTTTTATGAAGAGAGGAACATATAGGATACTTAGTATATAATGTCTTTATTTATAATCATGTGCCTTAAATTATTAATCAATCAGGATAGTCTGTCGTCATTTATATGTTTTATATTTTTGGAACTTAACAGCGTTTGTTATTTAAAAAAAAAAACTACTCCAAACATAAGGAAGAGAAATTTATATAAAAAATACTATCATATTAAGTTACAATACAAAAGATTTCAACGCGTTTGTAATAAATTTTCTTTGTATTCGAGAAAAGCCGTGATTCAGAATTCTGTCACCGTCAGAATTCCAGGAATGTATTATACGGAATATATTCTATTCACGAAAGTTATAAGTATACTTATACCGTTACTTTGGTTTAGGCACCTTTAGTCATGCAGTTATAGAGTGCAGTAGAGATTCTACGAAATAAGCGAATACGTACTTACAGTGTTGTTTATGCCTGTGTTAAATTTAAATGTATAAGAATCTAGCAATGAACTTCGAAACTACTCAACCGATCTTCATGAAAGTTGGCATTTTTGTATAATTTGGCCCAACTTGAGAGATAGGATAATTTATATTTCTATTAATGAACTCAATACTTTTCGCGGTTTTATTCGCGAGTACGCAATACTTCTTCATTTTCACTTAGCGCACTTACAATTTTTGTTGTAATATTCCCGCTTCTAAACGATATAGTGCGATGATAGATACCCTATAATCTTCCGTAGTAAACAGGCAATAAAACACAGAAAAAAAAAATCAAATGACATTTGTAATTCCACAGATTAGCACGTTCAAATAAATAATCCACAAAGTTTATTTTATTAAATATAGATAAGAATGTATAATACTTTTCCATTACCACAAACATCACGTCTTCGTGAGTTAGATAAGGAAGTCTTTCAATTTCAAAATATTCAAGTCTCTGTTTTGCATACCACCTAGTGATTTGAAGGCGGGCTCGAATGAAATGTCACGATGTTTCATTTGTTGACTACATTACTAATATTAGGTCTGAACGAGGTTCGAATTTATCCATATATAGTTCTTTTATTTTTATTTAACGTAAGGACTTAGGTTCATAGAGAAAATGTAGGACTCATTGTACCTGTAATCTTAGTATATATTTTCTTCTAACTAACTAAGCTATAGGCCTGACAGGCCTTACGGTTTCACCGGAATATTAAGGCGAGCGCTAAAAGCACTCAGCCAATTTTATTTAGCAACCTGCTCAAGGGTGCATGGCACACCTCGGCTTGGGCTGTTGCCTAGGTTACGGAACATCGCGAATCTAACTTAGCTAAGCTACGTATTCATACATATAGGATTTAGTGAGACACATATGTGTAACCACTATGTATGTGACAACTAAGCTGAACTAAGTTAACTCAGTTTGTAGAAGGGAAAAAAATAAAACCCTTTCACAAAAAATATAATTAAATAAACTATCAAATGTATGCAAATCAAAAAAAAAACTCTCCTTTTCTTAAAAAAATGTTTGTAACATTTACTTGGACAGTGCGTGACTTTAAATACTGGGTTGCAAAATTATTTACGAGCGCGTTGATTCGAACATTGCAAGATGACAAATGTTGAAATAAATAACAATTATCGCCACATGACAATTTAACGCTCATTTATATAAGTGGTATTTGCAATTACGTATTCGGATTGTGTCCGCGTAACGCTACGTTTAAACAATACATAGATAACAGTATGAGTTATCAAATCCAGAATTAAATTACAGCATAACGGCACAGCAGGGTATTTTAAAGCACTCGTCTGTGTGTAGTTTGTAGTCAAAACCACACTAATGTTAATAATTTCAATAAACAAATTTTGAAATTTAAATATGGTTCTTAGGCATGGTTAATATCTAGGTTATATCAAGGTAAATATCCCATCCTCGTCGCCAGTAGGATATTAGGAATAAAATGTGGAGCGAGAACAAACATAGACCGAGTTAGCGAGACAACTGGTTTATTGATGTATCCACATAGCATGTATTGTGTACAATTCACACTATAATTAATATGTAAATTCAAAAGAGAACACATTCATTTCACTATTTTGCCTCGACTTTTTTATTTACTAGTTTTCAATTGTAATATAGATCTACAATTGTTTGTAGGAAATACAACGCATCTGTGATGGTATTGATCACATGTTACAGTGATATTGATGACTATAATATGCGCGATTGCGTGCCCCACGCTTGTTCTAATATGCACATCAATCCGTTACCGCTTACTTATATAACATGCTCTGATATATTTCCTGACGTTATGTAAAACTGAGACCATACCGGTGATCCAATATTACAGTTCATAGTTTTGAATTTGTACATCCATTTTTGGTTCCTACATCTTTCTTGTGTAGCTTCCTTGTGCTTACAGATTCACATATTGAGCTTCAAGTTATCTTCTCATGTATAAACTCATTACATATTATAAAACAAAGTCCTCTGCCACGTTTGTCTGTCTGTGCGCGATAAACTCAAAACTACTGAACGGATTTTCATGGGGTGTCACTAGTAGATAGAGTGATTCACGAGGAAGATTTAGGTGTATAATTTGTCTAGGTTTTTGTTTATTATCAGG
The DNA here is from genome assembly GCA_036509395.1 of Antheraea yamamai. Lineage (NCBI taxonomy): Eukaryota > Metazoa > Arthropoda > Insecta > Lepidoptera > Saturniidae > Antheraea > Antheraea yamamai. Next base: position 1,410,605 of record AP028436.1, read on the forward strand.
ACGGGACAACGTTCGCCGGGCCCGCTCGTGTATAAATAAAATGATAGATGTCTGTCGTTGTTAGCGTAACTCTTTAGCGTTACTACTTCTACGCCTTACTCTTTAGTTTTATTAAATACAAGCATGAAAAATATAACTAATTTTTTACATTCAATACCATTGAATTTTTAAGAAACTACAGTCGCTATAAGTACTACGCGTTTTCTTACTTTGTTATTACCCAATGTATACTTTCCGTGGAGAAGTGAGGACAAGCAATCTATTGCGCATAAGCAGAAGAGGGGAAGTAAACTAATAACATTATTTATAAGGAGATTATGTAAGCGAAATCTATTTTTGCTTCCCATTTTATGCACATAAAATGTATTTTAAGATTACAAACGACGCAGATGAAGTATGGGGTACGGGCGGGTATGGGCTAGTTCGTAATAACATTATTTTTAATGCAATTGCGTCGATATCACCAAATACTACATTCGTTGTACGATTCAAACTTATCTCTGTCTTACCATTACTAATTATTGTTACGTATATCTCACATAAATTAAATAATATACTCAAATTTTTCGTATTTTTGACAATGGGTTAAACTTAAACTTAAACAAAACATAGCCGGTATTATTATATGCACCATATATAAAAAGGCCTCAAAGATGGTTCGCTGAATTCGGCTATTAACCCGAAGAGACAACAGATAATTCAAATTTATATATGTACATATGCTTATACGGAATACCGCCTACTTATAATTATTTATAGGATTAGTCTTTATTCATTTTAACTTGTTAATTTTATTTTTCAATCTAATTTCGCAGCAGTAAGTAATGAACTAATGAAGGTTAATAAATAAACAAAATCAAAGTCAAAAATACTTTAATCGGTTTAGTCCTCAAGAATGCACTTATTAACATTAATAGCTTAACAAGGGTACAGGAAACAGTTCGGTTATCCCAAAGAGTCGGCAAAAACTCGATCTGGTTTGTCGTTTTAACTATATTTCTTACTAACTGTGTCCGCGACTCCATCCGCGTGGAACATAATGTAAACAGTGACTAATAAAATCATTTAGATATATTAAGCTCATTTACTTATCTACTTTTCTCGCGTACTTAAGTTGCGTCGTCATTAAAATCAAAATAACTTTTGACAGAGTGTATCGATCTGCATGAAACCAAGACTAAATGTTATTCGAGGATGTACTTTATGATAAAAGATTTTATCATGAACGCAGTACTTTAGCAGTGATGCTTATTCAAACACACAAACAGACATTTCAAAAAATGATTGATATTTTATTTCTTATTTCAAGATACTTGCAATATTTTTTTTTCACAAAAATCTAAAAAGTACAGACACGTTAGATTTACATTCTTATATTTATAGATTAAAGTTGAAAATGTATTATTAACAACCATTTATTATCATTACAGCGGATGTACAAAGAGGAGGTAATTTCCAGACATCATTATCGTTCACGTAACACTTTATAATAAGCTTTTGAAAGTATAACATGCCGAAAGTGCTTAAAATTTTTGTCCGGTAAAGCGGTAATGTGCTTTTTCGACCTTATTGAAGAACCTGACACTACCTAACTAACTTACCTAAAAAACTTTTATTGATTTTTTTGAGCGCGGAACATGGCATGGCTGATTTGTATTCATTTGTAAGGTTAACATTTTATATAGGATTTACAAAGTTTAGTTCACCTATGTTTTTGCACAGATACATTAAAATTTCGAGAACGTATTAACATGGCAGAGTGAAGATAATAAATTCCTATATCATCATTTTTAGGGATTCGTGAGGCCGCATGTGTAAATTGTTGGAACTACTTATTGTTTCATATAAATATACCACCTCGTTGTTGTCCCTGTGGTGCTTAAGGAATCGTAATTTGTTAAAACTAATAACTCTATATTACATGAAGATTTCACATCATTTATCAGATAAGAAACTAAAAAAAGGATAATCCAGCAAAAATTTACGTAATTATGAAGACGTCTAGAAGAGTGTAACTCAAAATATTCAAGTCTCACGTCAAGTCAGTTCTGCTATACGGGTTTGAAACATGGAAGACTACCAAAGATCTCACACATCAGCTTCAAGTCTTCGTCAACCGCAGCTTACGTCAAATCTTGAGAATCTTCTAGCCGGAAACAATCACCAATGAAAAGTTGTTGAAAATGTGTCATGAAGATTCCTTAGATCATCGAGTGCGACGTCGAAAATGGACTTGGATCGGTCATAGTCTGCGAAGGGACAACAGTCATATTCCTAAACAGGCATTGGACTAAAATGCCTAGGGCCGGCGGAGACATGGTCGACCTAGACACACCTGGCGAAGATCTATGCTCGCAGAGTCTACGAAAATTGCGCTTAATTGGAGTGAGGTGAGGCGTGAAGTAATCGAGAGAACGAAATGGAAAGACATCGTATCTGCCCCGCCAGTTTTAGAACATAAGATCTCAAAAGAGAGAGAGAAATGACGTCATCATTGGTCGTCGAATTTATTCTTATAAAAAAAAATACACACATTGATTTTTGCTGTCCTAATATTTGTATTTTTAAAATCAAAATCAAAAAATTTGTAATCCATTTAAACCCTAATAAGGTGCTTATTATGAGCGTCAAAGCTAGCACCGGATCGGACAAACAACCCAGTCATCGAGAAGAACCGGTAATAAACTCAATCTGGTTTTTTTTTTTCATACATAGTTTACAAACATAGTTACATTCGTTTTTGGTGGGTGCACAGAGAGACGCGTAAGTATCTTAACGTGCTTTAGAATATTAGCGTTACGTATTTCATACATATATCGTTGGCGTGTATTATAACTATTATGTTTCGTCAATAAATTATATACAATAGAAATCACTCACAGTTTCTCTTCCAAGCTGTTGTCGGTCGTGTTGCCCGCGTGATGACTCTCAGCGTCTATGTCCTTGACCTGGAATAGAATAATAGCGTCAACATCGTTTCTCTATAACGCTGACTGCATTCAGCCAACTCGCCCACAATCGACCGGTTCATGAACTGATTGTTTAAATTATTTTACGACTTCATTTAAATTATATCAACATGAAATTTATTTTCTTATTCGTATTCATTCAAAATCAAAAATATGTTATTCAATGTAGGCCCTAAGAAGGCGCCTATGAGCGTCAAAGTAACCATCGGTTCGGAAAGTACCGAAATCGAAATCCACTCATCGAGAAACTCGATCTGGTTCATCTTTTCATGATGCATACTTTTACAAACATATATAGTTACGTTTTAGTGTATGTACAGAGATTGACGTCATTTCCAGACGTCACCATGGTTTACTTTTTTATCCACCCTATAATAGCCTTTAGATATTAAAACCCGTTCAACATGGGGCTTGAACTCATTATACATCAAATCAGTAATGTGGTACATACTATATATTGTTATAAAACCTAAAACACTACTACCTGAAAAACTGTTATTGGTCTCAGTGATTCTGAAGCATGGATTGACCAATTTATTATCGTTTCTAGTATATCAATTATACTGGTATTTTAGTAAATCCAGCTTATGTAAGTTTTTGCGGACATACATTTGATTATCAAGAATGTATTGTGAGGGTACAGTTAAACTAATCCCTAAAAAATTCCTAAACCTAGTACTTACATTACTGTAAAAATAGGCTTTACAACGTTTTAAATAAATTTTGACTTGTTTTTATTAAACCTTATTACTACTGCTTAACGCTCGAGGAACAATGTAATGGTATAATATAGCATAGATAATAATATGAAATGTACTAACGTGTCTATACTTCTTAGATTTTTGTGATAAAACTTGTTGTTGGCGTCTAGGAATAAATAATAAAATACATTCTAATAATTTTTAGAAATGTCTGTCTATGTCTTTGTTAAAATACGCATCACTGTTAAAGTACTGCGTTTACGATAAAACTCACCACCAATATCACAAAGCATATCCTCGAGTAACATTTAGTCTTAGTTTCATTAAAATCGGTTCACTCTACTTTCATTAGTCACTGTTTTTTTACATTAGGTTCCACGCGAACGGAGTCGCGGGCATAGCTAGTAAAAAATATAATATTATGAACTTCACAATTCACTTCACTGCACTATATCAGAGGTTTCCAAAATGTCCGCTATAGCACCTAAAGGCTCATGAAGTGAAAGAATTTGGGAAAATATACACTATGTAATAATTTGTGTATATTTTTCTGTTTAGTCAATCTCAAAAGAAATACTCATAAACGTATTAACAAGACATTATGAGATAACAATAATAAATATTATTATACGAACAACAATGGATTTTTAAACAATGGTCTTAACTGACGATAGATCACGTAATGTTTTTTTTTTACGTATATAACAATGTTACATGTATTGTGTATGTTTATCTTTAGGTCTGTAATATATATTTTTTATTATTTCAAACGACCATAATATGAGACACTTGAAATATATTTCAAATTATTGGCTTTCAATATTCAGTATATACGAGTATATTGATCAGCATCATTTCAAATATTACAGAACACAATAAGAACATTGGAATAAAAATACAAAAGGAGAATGAATAAAGGACTTTGCTTCCGCCTGCTAATTACATATTTTGCAAAAGCAAAGCGACAACAGAAATTAATAAATAAATAAAAAAGCAGATTCAAATGATTCATCAGCCATAATCTAAACAAAAAATTATGTATACCCTTTTCTCTATAGACTTTTCAGTTGAAAGATTTTGATTTTATGGTACATAGTGGCAACATTATCGTTAGTTTACGTTTGGTTATGATTCGTACGTATTCTATACTTGCTAATTTAAAGCGGGTATTTAATATCATTTCTTCACCTTTTTTGTACGATTTTCAAACATTTTCTTTCATTAAAAGTTTGTCATGATAATTACAAACATAACAGAAAACAAATTAGTCGAGTCGGTGCAACAATTCTGAAGTTATATACGTACATACATTCAGCAATCGCTTTTTATTTGTATACGAAGATTAATACTATAGGCGTGAATATCTGTGAATGAATTGTTGAAATATTGGCTCGATGGTAGCATGTGGATTCGAATGATGATTGCATAATTCGATAAATACATTGGTACTTGAGGTTTTAATGGAAAAATATCGTCAACGAATCATGAGGTCGTGGTGGTCTAGTGGTTTGACCGGTGGAATGTCAATCCATTGTCCGCAGGTTCGAACTCCGGCATATACCAACGAAGTTTTCGATATTCGCGTAAATTTACTAATTTGGTAACACTATCGGTTGACCGAGAAGGAAAACATCGCGATCTGAACCTGAAAAACGTTTTTGTAGTGCTATTATATGTGGGAAAACATAGAACTGTGGATTTCTCAGAGTTTGAAATCGCCAATACGCCGTGGGCTGGCGTGGTGATTATGCCTACATCTTCCTTCGGGAAGAGGTTTTTGATCCTGCAGTGGGTCACCTACAGGTTGATGATAATGATGATGATAAATCATCAATTAACGTTTAGCTAGGGACCACTTATCTACATGTTTTGGAAACCGTATGTGAAAGCATTTCCTAAATTTAATGAATTACCATCTTCGCTTGAATTATAATTGATATTAGGTACATTTGAGGTCACAACACCAGCCTTTTTATGCATACATGCACAACATAACCTATTATCTAAGTATTTAAAACTGTTAGATAATAAACGCGTACAAGGACCGACACGCATGCCCCAATTCTTTAACACAGAATTTTAAATATTGTCTTCGTTAAACAATTTTTAGCCACAATGTTACATTAATTAGGGGAATTCGAATCCTGATATAATAGTGATAGTGAGCTGAATTTCCCTAAATTATCATTTAAAACTATTTACAGAATTAGTATATATCGATGGTTGAAACCGATGGAACTATCGAGTTACGCTCCCGTCAAATTGACTTGGATCTTGCCTTTTTATATTATAAACATATAGACATGCAGCCGACTTACTTTTTGGTACACATTACAAATAGACACTTCAATTGTATTTATTTGTATAGATAAGGCTAAAAATCGAATCCACTGTCTTTATCAGCATAGTCTATAATCCACAATAACAAAACTACAGAGGCAAAGTTACCTGTAGTAAACTGTAACGGTATATCATTATGAACTGGTCTAACACGAAACCAATTATTTTCGCTGACCACTTACTGACGATTGCGCCTTGACCCTAACCAACTGAACGTGTTCGAGGTAATGTGTTCCATTGTTTAACATATATTGAGAGACTAGCTTTTGCTCGCGACTTCGTTCATATTTCATTTGGCCTATGTTTCGGGAGCAGTTTTTTAACAATTTGATCTTTACATATATAATTCTTATGTCCGTGCGTATGTAACTGAACTCCTCTAAATGGCTGGACAGATTTTGATGAAATTCTTTGTGTGTTCAGATGGATTCTTAATTAGACCCGGTAGGTGGCGCTGCAGTTGACTTTAATGATTTTTTTTTATTATCAAGGCAGGACAACGTTCGCCGGTCCCGCTAGTATTATATAATTTGTCAATGCTTTAAACGTTCATTTCTTTTTTTTTCCTTTCCCTTCTCTCCCCCCCTCCCTCCCCTCCCCCCCTCCTCCCCCCCCCCCCCCCCCCCTCCTCCTCTCCCCTCTTCCTTCCCCCCCTTCTCCCCTCCCCCCTCTTCTCGTCGAGTTTTGTCTGTTTTCTCCGCTCTTCTTTTTCTCGCTCCTCTCTTTCTTGGTTTCCTCTTTTTGCGCGCTTTTTCTCGTTTCCCTTCTCCCTTTCCGGCCCTTCTCCCCTCCCGCACCCCCCGCCCGCCTTCGCCGCCCCCCCTGCGCCCCCCCCCCCCCCCCCCCCCCCCCCTCGCCCCCCCCCCCTCGCTCTCCCCCTCGCCCGCCCGCCCCCCCCCCGACGCCACCCCCCCCACCCCCCCCCCCCCCCCCCCCCCCCCCCCCACCCCCAACACCCCCTCCACCCCCCCCCCCACCCCCCCCGCCCCTTCTATCCCGCCCCCCCCGCTGTCGCCCCCCCCCCCCCCCCCCCCCCCCCCCCCCCCGCCGCCCCCCCCCGCCCCCCCCTCCCCCCCCCCCCCCCCCCCCCCCCCGCCCCCCCACACACCCACCCAACTACCTACTTCCCCCCCTGTATCAAGACTTTTTAAAAAAACCATATCCCTCTTTTCTTTTTCCCTTGTTTTCACTCCGTTTACCCCCACCCCCCCCCCCCCGGCCCCTCCCGGGAAAACGGACTCAGATCTCACAGGGGGTGAATTGTTTTTCCCCCCCCCCCCCCACCACTCCCACGCCTCCTTTCGGCCCCCCCTCCAACCCGGGGGGCGGGCGCCCCGCGCCCCGACAGACCGCCGCGCGGCGGGGGGGGGTCCTCCCCCCCTAAAAAACCCCTGCCCCCGCATTTCAATCCATTTTTTTTACTGCAGGTATTCCCTGGAGGGGGGAGGCACCCCCCCCCCGCCCCCCCCCCCGACCCCAACCCCCCCCCCCAAACCCCCCCCGCCCATTCCTGCTGCGGGGGGGCGCCCCCCCCCCCACCCACCGCCACGCCCGAGGGGTGAGCCCGCCCCCCCCCGCGCGCGGGGCCCCCCCCCACACAACCCCCCCCCCCCAAACCGAGCACCCCAACCACCGACCAGCGCCCGCCCCGGACCGCTCCAGCCGCACCCGCCCCCCCCCCCGCCCCCCGAGATCGGGTGCCCGCGGGCCGCCCCCACCCCCCCCCCCCCCAACCCCGCCCACCCCCCCCCCACAAAAAAAAAAAAAAAAAAAAACTTCAAAAAAAAAAACAACCATTAATTAAAAAAAACAACCAAAAAAAAAAAGAGGAAGCATTCCTGCCTAAGGAATTCTTTTCTTCCCCCCCCTCCACCCCCCCCCCCGCGTGGGCCGCTCCCCCCAAAAACCCCCCCGCGCAAAACACCCCCCCCCCCACAACAAAAAAAAAAAAAAAACCCCTTTTTAAGGGGGGGAAAAAAAACCCCCCAAGAGAAAAATCTGGAAAGGTCTCCCCCCACGCCCCCCCCCGGGGGCGCGCGAGAAGAGCTCGACGACGACGAACGTTCATTTATATTTATTTTATTTGATACTAAGGGAGCCAGCGCCTTTGTTCGCGTGAAAATTAATGCAAAACAAAAGTCTTTCGTTTACTGTATATTTGATATTATTTATAGATTATATAATATCCTGTTTTTGTAAAACTTTGAAATGCATTTACTTACCTACTCTTTCCTCTCTTCTCTTTCCTTTCTTATTTCCGTATTTTCCGTATTTCCGTCATTCAAATTACAATAACTTTTAATAGAGAGGACCGATTTCAATGAAACAAATACTAAATGTTACTCGAGGATATGCTTTATTATTTTCTTGGTACAGTTTTATCATGAACTGAATATTTTAGCATTGATGCGGGTCCAAACAAACAGACAGACCTACTCGTACTTTTGTAAAGATAACTGAAATGTATTTATTCCATTACTTAGTTACCTGCGACATTTTTTTTACAAAAATATAAAAAGTACAGAGACATTAGATTTACATTCTTATTGTATGTATATAGATTTTAATTTTCAACTTCTTTATTATTTAAATTATATTTATACAGTAATAACATTTCCTATGCATGCTGTTGTTGCCTGTAAGTAGGGTCATATCTAGCAAAAACGTTAAACTTTACACTTTATTTTAATAACAATGTATTGATGTTGACCTTGTTGGTAATATATAGAAATAAATAAAAATAAACAGTACTTTTCTTCTGAATGAAATGTCCTTTTTTGTACCCCTGACTAAGTGTATGAAAAATTTCTTCAAGATCGATTATGTTGTTTAGACGTCAAAACGTAACAAACAAACCAACATTCTTGTTTATAATATTAGTGAGGATTAGCGTGTTCCAAATTTATTTTCTACTAGCTGTGCCCGCGACTACGTTCGTGTGAAGTTTAAAGCAAACATACGGTACTGAATAATATCATCTGAATGTACATATCTCAGCTGTAATTATTAAAAGGTTTTATCGTAAAAATATTATTTTAGCTGAGATGTGTTGAGGAACAAACATATAGACATTTCTATAAAATATTGAAATGTATTTTATTACTTATTCCAAGACACCAGCAACAATTTTTTTCACAAAAATCTAAAAAGAACATACAGGTTAGATTTACATTACTATTATATGTATAGTCTAGCAGACTCAGCGGACGTTGTCCCGCCCTGATAATAAAAAAACTTTGACAAATTATACACCTAAAACTTTATCATGAATCACTTTATCAACTGGTGAAAACCGCATGAAAATCCAATCAGTAGTTTTTGAGTTTATCGCGAACAGACAGACAGACGTGGTGAAGGACTTTGTTTTAAAATATGTAGTGAAGATATACAAAAATCTTTCACGTTACTTCAACATTCCTACGACTTCAATGAGCACAGATCACAATAATCGATATCAACGAATCTCAATGTCAACGGGCAGTATTTAGCACTACAAATTCGCGATACAGTAAAGTATAAGTTTATAAAAATTGTAATTAAAAAACTAAAATATTAAGGTTGTTACAAATGAAATATGAAATTAATGTTCCCGGTAGAAAACTCAAGTACATATTGACTCATAATATGTTTATTTAAAAGTTACATTTAAAACGTAACCCTAGATATAAATAGTTGAGAAGGTCTGACAGTCTATTTCCTGCATGTACCGCTATACAGGAAACAATTGTACTCAATACACTTCAGTAGTGATGTTAATTATCAATAAATTTATAGCATATTAGCAAATTAGCATGAATAAGTTTATAAGCGATCCGACTCGGCTTCACATATATTGTTTATCATTATCTTTAGCGTTTGACCACAATCGCGTCTGATGTGAAATAACGCTGTGGTGAGATGGTAAACGCGTTAAGCCTGGAGGAGACGGGCTCTCAAGCGCAGCTGCCGGAACTCACCAAGAGGTGCTTCGTGACAGATTTTCATTCAGGGTGGTAGCTAGCAATGCCGACTTAGAAAATATCCTACCACGATGCTATGAGTTACATCACGATATTTTCCTTCGGAAGCCCCGACACAGTTGCAAAGGTTCGAACCTACCTCCATCCATGCTGTGTCTGAACACGTTATAAACTAAACCATCATCGCTTTAATAAGGTGCACTGTATTAATATGACGTCATGGGCGTTCTTAACAATAGACAGTTACGAGCAACTTTAGGTCTATGATATTTTGTAAAATATTCATTGAAAAAATATACTGTTAGTGACAGTTTTGATTTACATCATTCCGAATGTAATTAAGATATTTCATTGTATAAAAACTAATACTTTATTCGTCAAAATAGCGTCGGAAATAACCATTTTTTTTAATATTTACAAAATAAAAAATTACTGTCATTTATTCTTAGTAGACAGACATATAATATCAAGGAATTTTTTTTGGTGTACAATTTTGTACTACATAATTCTATGTATCTCAAAATGTTTAACCAGCGCTATCAATGTAAGCACATGAACTCCTTCTTACAACTCCATTCAAAGATATCGAGTTTTGTCTATTTTATATGAATATAATATACATAAGTTATACATAAACAAGTCTCGAAAGAAGTAATCTAAAATATAGTGTAATTATCTATACAATAGTGGAAACCGTATCAAAATCTGTTGCTTAGTTAAAAGAGAATAAAGAAACACGCACACAAAGACTTCGTTTTACCAATACCAGTGCAGATACCAATATTACTGTTAATTATGTATACATTGACTTGGAATATTAAAATATTATTATTATTATTATTATTATTATTAATATTATTTAGAATAGATTATGATATAATTTACAGACGTTTGTTATTATTTTATTTATTATAGTAAATAGTTGAGTTATAATAAAATGGTTATGATATAATTATTCTCGGAAATATCTGTGGTCGGTCGAAAAGTGAAGAAATGTATGCACTTCAACGCCGTCTGGTGGCGATTTATCGTAAAATTATACGAACAGTATCTCTATAATATCACGATGATCGGACAAATGGTGTTCAAGTTTATAAATTCCGAATACACCCAGTTTTTATATGTAAGATAGATTATCAAAACAAATTTATAAAATTGAGACTATAAACAAAATGCCTTAGATATTATAAAAAAACAAATGACTCGCTACTTCACCTCTTTGCGGGCTACTATTAATAATTCATTCTAATAAAGATTTTTAATTAACAGATGCAAAAATAAATAATTACACCTCTTTCAAGGATACATAAGAAGCAATTAATGATAATTTCGGTTCTAAATATTGGTTTTATTTGCGTTTTTTTGGCATTAATTATTTTCGGATGGTATTGTGTGTTATTAAAATATGAGTGTATTTTATAATTTGTAACTATAACTGTAACTGATAAATCCTACAGGCTATAAGATTTGAAATGACGGAATATTGATGGAGATTAAATTATTAAATATATTTCTTATAAGCTTTTCTTATACAAAGTTTCATAATAATCAGTCAAGACGTTTTTGATTTAATTTCGGACACACAAACAAAACATTTTTAATATCATATCCATGATTAGTGGTCTACATAAGAGTTATCACAAAATTACATATAAAAATTATAAACAAAATTAATGTATTATAGCGAGTAACGTCGGAGGAAGTATTACGTCTATTTAAACCTAAATAAATTCATAGTGAAACGGTAAATTGCAAAAGAGAACAGAACGAGACAATCACAGAGTATAAACTAATAAAAGATTGCAAAATTTGGCGAAACATAATAGCATTATTAGCAATAGATCAATTTCGCAGCACTAATAATAAACCACGACTAATTTAACTAAAGTGAATACGTAAGATTTTTTTAATATATATTATACATATTTATTGTTGTATAATTTTTCTAATTATAATACGTTGCGATAGATCCGAAATATTTTTGTGGAATGAAAGCCCTTAAAAACATTGCATTCAAATGATTATTTGTTAACACTTATCTAGTTAAGATTTTCTTCCCACAATGTGTGTTTTCAAGGATAAATATTAATAGGTTATGCAAGTCATAACTGAAGAAGCACCTATGTCAAAAATTTTACGCGCTATCATGGAATTAGGAAAGCCACAAAGGTAGGAGTATATAGTGGTAGTAGGAGAGTCTAGTCTAAAAGTGCAGGCGAAATACTTAACAAAACGACAAGCACAGACGTTTGCTGTCACAGTTTTAAAGTAAACTCCATCTTCGCAGAAATTAAAAAGTTGGCAAAGTCTCATCCTTGCCTTAAAATGAAGCTCTCAAACTGTATTCCAAACAATGTGTTTCATGGTTCTCAAAATATACGAGTTTTTTTGAGCGTAACATTAAGAGATATTTTGAAAGCATATGCCAGCAGCGATTGGTGATGGTTTACTTGATCGAACGGTTGTGCTAAGTTTGGTGTAATAACATCAGCTCCAAGTGCTGCAATAAATGCAGCTAAGGATGCCAAATTATGATTTCAAACAGTTCGAAAGACTTTATAACACTGCCCCTGATAATTATAATGTAGTGTTTTGTCGTCATATGAAAATGGAGCGCGTCTAACACAAATCGAAGATAAGCCGAAAAGTAGTAGTTTAAACCTTGAACAAAAAATATAAAAACTATTACAGTTACTACATTTTCCACCGCGTCGATCGTAGGCCTTTTTAAATCAACCTGGCTACCTAGTACCATCCACTCACAGAAAACCGACGTGAAGTAACAGTGCTTGCATTGCTGCGTTTCGTTCGGTCAGTTAGAGCGCCGGCGACTCACCTAGTTATTTTGGGCAAACACGCAACGGAATCTCTCAAAAGGGGAAAAAACATCGATTTTGAAACATTTTTCATTGTTGCTCCGTTTCTATTGGTCTTAGCGTGATGATATATGACACTCACAAACAACGTGGCTTTCTATTGGTAAAAGAATTTTCAAAATCGGTTCAGTAGTTCCTGAGATTACCCCCTACAACGTCACAAACTCACAAACTTTACCTCTTTATAATATTATTAATTATTATTATTATATATATTATAGATAGTATAGGTGACCTACATTTTCTGTTCAACGGAAAGTAAAAGTCTAAATTAATTTAATAATTAGTAAAATGATTTGCTATATGCTGAAATAATTACATATTTGCAATATGTATTTTACTAGCGGCAAATAGAATCGCGCAGTGGGTACGATACTTTACACCGAGACACAACGGGAGTCGGTGTCAAGCGGAAATTATTTACGAACGCTCGAGTCGGAAGTGGTTTGAGATTTTATCAGAGTTTTATATCTTTGTCGTGTCTTACGGCTTCTTACACAATTATCGTATGTAATATTAAAAAGGTTAACCATTCATGTAACTGTAAAATTTGTATTTATTCACAAAATGGATTGTGTCATATAGTATGTAACTATATATGCTTATGATATTTATTGGTAGAACTAAACCGTTGTTGAGGTACATATATTCAAATTACATGACAATTAATATGATAATTCGATAAGATCAACAAGCTTGTATCCTTGCTTGCAGTTGGACTAATTATCATGAAATCGGGTTATCTCAGTGATTTTTTATGTAGACAAATTTGTACTAGCTATTTCGTTATAGCTCTTCTCTAGGTGGCGTCAGACGTTTATTAAATTTTATACTGTAATTCAACATAGACGAAATTGTTGTCGTTTGATAATATAATATTAATATCAAATTTATTAAACAGTGTCACTATGAAGTATAGAATTATATGAATATATAAAAACAATTAATACGCCAGGATATATTACTGGTTTTTTTAATTGATGTCATTGCATCCTGTTTCGTTTTTTAAGTAATGACGTCGGATATGTGTATTATTAAAAAAAATTATGGTTTTACCTAATATAATAATGTCGAGATCATCATGCAATTTTCTTTTTTGCTTTCCGTTTTTTTTTGGCTATCTATCTTCTGGTATAGTCTGCGTCAAACTTTTTAACCGCTCTGAAGTAGATGCACAGAACACAAATTTAGGTATCAGAAGTAATGTGAAAGCAATAAAGAGGGAGCAGCCTCGCCCGCACTCGTACCTCGCCCCTATTGTACCCACGTTGACACATGTGTCTCCTGTCATTACTAGTTGCAGTACAGTCGCACTTAGAATAGTTTTATTATTGTAAATTACATGTTATTGATATTTTCGTCCTTTTCTTGTTCTTCTGAATAGTTTTTTTCCTTTATTTTCTCTCTTTATTGTTACTTGTTAATATTAGTTACTAATAATACATATTCTTCTAAGAATAAAGAAGACGTTGCCCCACTTTAATGGTTGTTACAAATTATTTATTTATTTTGAATAAATTTCATTAAGAATAAAGGTATTGCAGCGACACCTGCACAATACATATATATTACAAGGTTATATATACATTACAGATAGAAACAAATACTATATAAGGCAGACCATTCAATTAAAGTATGCGATCACCCAAAACTCACCAACCAAGTGATTAAATGTTATCCGGAGATAATTATAACTGACAAATAAATAATGTTTTCATCTCTAAACCTTTGCAAATATTCTATATGTAGTTATGTATATCTCGTATATATGTATATCTCCACTCAATTCAAATAAACAAATTTTCGTAAATTTATATAGCTATATATTATTAAGCTATCAAAGCCTTTACAAGACGACACAATTGGAGTTATATCTTCATTTCACATACAAAATCTTCTGAAAGTTAGGTACAATGCCGTCGTTATACTGCCTCCCTATTACTTAATATAATAGTCTAATATCTATTTAATAATAAAAACCCAATATATTGTACGTATAATATGAAGACAACTTAGAGAAAAATAAATCTTTGAAATTTGTTTTGTATTAACCTCTTGACTGTACTATGCGCATAGCTGAATTTAAAGCTATATTCAGAGCGGCCAAAACGTGTGACGCGGACTATAGATTCTGCCACTGTCGAGTAGCTAATAATATCATAAATTTCTTGCGATCATTTCAATCAGCTAACAAGATGGTTGCCGTCTTGTTACAACTTTCGAAGGAGTTTTTGTCACAAGTCAGAATCCATGCTCCGTGATATTATCTTCCATCCACTTCACTTGTGCACATAACCAAACTATAATACATAAATCACCACTAATATTACAAAATATAGAGTCAAATAACAAAAGGTTATGAATAAGATATAAAATCCACTACATGACATTTCAAGATCCCGCTAAAAACTCCTTTGGTTTCTGTTTTTTCCATTGGAAAAGGCAAAGGTATCTAAATTATGCAGCCAAGTTCACCATAAAGTATTTTGCTTTTTGCCTAATATGTACTTTTAGAAAAAAAAGGCGAGGTAGTCATAAGGACTGCCGACAGAAGTGAAAACTCAAAACCGTGAAATAAATGTGTTCTCTTTTGAATTTTCTTTTTCATTATACAATTGTGAATGACAATATTTACATTTCAGAATTTGTTTATTGAAATTATTAATATTAGTGTGGTTTTCATATCTATTGGCACTCGGAACAATGTTTATATACATTTTTATAAAGTCGATATATATAAACCAATCAAACGTATGATAAGCTGTAAGATATCAATATTACATGTAACACAGGAAGATTTTTAGTTATAATATCATTGTACACAGGCCCCTATACTACGTGTCGCTAGTCTGACGTAAGCCGCGCAATACGGCCAATCATGCTTACGTAGTATGTCACGACGCGAAATTATATATTTATCTCCTGCCAAAAATACCGCTCAACGCGCCTAAAGAAGTTTTCACTTCAAAAACATAGTTAAATATAAGCGTTGGCTAAATATAGTCAACGATAAGATTTATTTATCTATAGAGCAAAATACAGTTGAATTTCGTAAATCAAATGTATACATATATTAATTAATTTACATACATACATACTTTTATATTATACATGTATTAAATAAATTTGAAAAATTTGGTTATGATAACTCAATAATTACAGTAAGTATACAACCAAAGTACTGAATATTTAGAATAGGTCAATGGATTGCGATAGCTCTTTTTGCATGGTCTCTGGTGACTAACGTATTTTCGAAACATTGTCTCAATGTTTGATTATTTTCGCACCACTGAAGATGTCTTAAGTTTGTTTTATTATCTCATAGATTTACTTCAATCTCATCAATTGTTAAGTGAGCAACGTTAGCAATACATTAGACATATAATGGGGATCGTTTCTTAACTGCAATTGCCGGAACACACAGAACAAAAAGAATAATACAGTTTGAATTATATTTCTTCGACGTCTTGTTAAAGTCTTTACATATTCCATTTTCTGTGGCAATTATCTAATCTTCAAGCTTTTTATACTAATTATTCAAGCGGGACACTCTCGCCTATCTGTGCATCAACTAAAAACGAATGTAACTACCTATGTTTAGTAAAAATACATAACATGAAGAAATAAACCCGATCTAGTTTCTTGTCAATTCTTTTCGATGACTGGGTTGTTTTTCGAACCGGTGGTAGCTTTGACGTTTATTAGCGCCCTCTCAGGGCCTAAATTGAATAAAGTGTGTTTTGATTTTGATAGAGTGTCTAAGAGTAGGCTGTAGAGTGACTCTCTTTTGTTCGCCATTATTTTAAGGTGACACTATGCTCACCATCAGATACAGTAATGTAATTTTGTCAACCTCGGGTAAAAAAGTACGCTGATAAAAACAATTTTATTTCTATACTCTCCATGATCGATAGCACGAGCGTGACTCGTACTTGACAAATTTTTATTATCCGTTGATTTATTGTAGTACTTGCACTATAAGCACACAAGTTCGACGTATCTATGTGTTACCATCTTAAAGATATAACAAACTAAACATAAACTGGTAATATACATATTTCCTTTATAGGGATCGCAATTAATAGTTTAGTTTGTGATATATATATATATTTTTCGGTTCACAAATCAGGCATCAGTCTTCGAGTAACGCACATCACTCACATTGACGTAAAACCTGACTAATATTATAAGTGCGAAAGTAAGTTTGTCTGTTTGTTACACTTTCACACCTTAACTACTGAACAAATGCAATTTTGGGTACCTACGCCACCGCAGCTACCGCGGTCGGCTCTCGCTTCTTTGTTTCGCAAGCCTAACCTAACCTAACTAAATCGAGACGGGAAATTTGAGAAATATAAATAGTCCACCTATTAATATATACGGCAAGATGTCAATCACATGGCCTAAGTGTAGATTGTCTGCACTTGACCAACTTCAGTTGCGGTCGCGTTAGTACGTAATTCGTTCAGGGCAGCGTGATTGATATCGTCCGTCTCGGTTCGCACTGCGGTAGCGTTAATACGTAAGTACCTAATTTTACGTACCCCTTTCAGGGGTACAGAAAAGGACACAGAGTACCTTTCATCCACAAAAATTATACTTACTGTTCTCGAAGGAAAAATCAAGTCTACATTAACACGAGCGGAGGTAATAGTGTTAGATTTCATAACAAAGTCCCAAAGCATATTACCGATTTGTCGGATAGTGAGTTTAAGAACCATGTCAACCGGGTCTAAATACATTAAGGCTATTTATAGGGTGGCTCAATATGTGAACGATGGTCACGTCTGGAAATGACACCTCTCTCCGTGCATCCTCCAAAAACGAACGTGACTGTATATGTCTATAAAAATATGTTGTGTTATGTTACGTATAATGAAAATATAAGCCAGATCGAGTTTGTTGCCGATTCTTCTCGATGAGTGGGTTGTTTGTCCGAGCCAGTGATAATTTGTGTGATCACAGCTTTCACATTGAGAACATTATACATGATATATTTTAGCAAATTATCCTTCAAAGTTTTAACTGTAATGAAGGCAGAGAACAATTAAATATTTTTACAAATATGTATATTTTTTTTAAATATTTTTATTTATATTTGTTATTTTTTATTTATATAAATTATATATTTTTTATTTTTTTCCGAATAGGTTGTTTACACAAAGAGCTCATTTGGAATTGACAATATAAAGGGAGAGAGCGGTGATCGCAATTTGATGCGATTCAGTACTCACTCCTTTGACGAATACTATGCATGAGCATAATATTCAGTCAACAAGATTTGTTAGTCCTGATATAGACACAAGTCAGAGAGTCGTGGTAATTTCAAAGTCCGTTACATGTTTTGAGATTAGCAATCACATGCTTGACAAAATTATCGAACGATTTGATTCCAGACTACTTCTCCATCAAGCCCAAAAGATCTAATGGATATGTTTATTATCTATAATACCATATATTAGGTGATAATATAAATCGTGTAACTATTAATATTCAAAAGAAACAACACTTTGAATATAGAATGGACAGCATATCGTTTAAGCTATTAAAGGTCTGGTACCTTTTTTGGGTACGAGAAAAACCACGTTATAGCCACTTAAATTTAAAACGGTAGTTTTAAGTGTAGAAATAATACAACTGACGTTAGTGATAACTGCAATAAGAATTAAAAAGGTATTTAAGAAAAAAAATAAACAAAAATACTTTATTTAATTTAGGCCTTATATAAGAAGGCGCTTGTGAATATCAAAGCTACCACCGGTTCGGAAAATAACCCAACCATCGAGAAGAACCGGCAAGAAACTCGAAAGGGTTTATCTTTCTAAAGTATTTATTTTTATAATACATTAAAGTCTTTTTTAACTTTATTTTTGCCAACCAATCTTCTAGATTATTTACTGCTATTATCTAGTAGGTAATAATATTCTTATAAGATGGTGACCTCCTTATTAGAACTTTCCAGGGAGTTTTTGTGACATCTCAGAATTCATGTACCGTGGGTATTATTATCCATCCACTTCACTTATGCACAATAACCGAACTATATCGCGTAAAATACCACCAATATAACAAAATATACAGTAAAAACTTGTGTCAAGTTACGAATAAAATATAAAACCACATCATGGCAGACTCAGATCCTGCCATAAACTCTACAATAAATTTATAATTGTTTTTAGCGGATGCATAGAGAGGGGTGTTAATTCATTATCGATAAAATAAGACTCATCGATTATGCTCATTGTCGCTTTATAATACCGACAAGTGGTACACTAGTAGCCTCTGTTACGTCACCACGCCCTACATACAGTGCATTGTGCTGTTAACCAACATTAGTTATTTTTTACAATCTACATACTAGCGTCCGCCCGCGGTAGTACTTACACTGAACAAAATATTACTCATACTAATATTAATTAATAGTAGTTTACTAAATTAGTTCAAGTTTCTATGTAGTTGTTTTATATTCTTTAGACTTGTTACAGACGATGTAAAGATTGATTGCCAGTGTTACCGATTTCGTAACATATATTTGCTGGAAACAATTTTTATATCCAAATATTTAGAAAAAATTCGAGTAATTATGAAAACTATATATATTATGATTTATTTTCCAATCTTTTATCGTGGAACCTTTTTGTATTATTCTAATATTTATTAATTTAACATTTCGACGTAATTCGATGTCGTAATAAATAATATTTGATTACAGTGGTGAAATTATTTAACACAATTAAGAATAATTAATTTGCCTTGTCACTTAATAACGGTCACTGTTATTTAAATATAAATTGTTTTTTTTTTATATAATTGTTATTATATTCAATTAATTTATTTTAATTACTTAGTTAAGATATCGCAATATACTGATATATTTTGTGCCCATTTATGTTAAAATTGGTTAAAAACGTAGACACATTCTTAGTTACATAAATTACTAACAATGATTTTTTATATCGGTGACTTAAGAAAGGACCAACCTATATACAAATTTGCATCCCTAATGTCACCTCGTTCAAGTGTTATTTTCACGACAAAAATGTCAAAATTAATTGAAATTGGTTTAGTATTTATCTCGTGGGAAGGTAAAAAACAGACAGAGTTACTTTTCCATTTACAATATTGTATTGGATAATTTTTGTTCATAGCGCGTCGCATTTATTTTTGTTGTATTTTACGAACGTTCTGTTGCAGAAAGTCTATTTTATTCAAAACGAAACGTTCTAACTTGCGCAGAATCCTACATATAAGTAACTGTATCTTATCAACGCAAATGAGACCTTTCTGTTGAGAACTTAAGACTATGAAGTTATTTTGATGATTTGTCTTCAAAATTTACTTACCAAATTTTAATAAGTTGTGCTCCAATTTACTCTGATTGGCCCATCTTCTATATCCTTACACGTATATTAAATATCAAACTAATAAAAATAAAGAAATAGAGTAATAGTTTCAACGACATATACCATTGACAGTGGCAAATATTTCTTAGGCGGCCATTGAAGAAAAAAATAAACAAAATACACCCGATCTGTAACGAGTCCAAATAAGTTACATCAACAAACCGGCGCCAGATTATACGTATTTAACATTACAAAAGTATAAAAAAGAAACCTAGACAAATGTAACTAGGTCTGTTGCGAGAATAAGAAAATATCTCGAATTGAGTTCACACACTTCCTTGTAACTTAATAAAAGCAGAACAAGTAAAAATATACTTACAACGTAAATTAAATCCTTACTAACATTATAAATACGAATGTAAGTTTGTTTATTACGTACTTACTTAACTACTCAACCTAGAATCATGAAATTTTCATATTTACACAAAACGGCATAGAGTATGTACTTTTTATCCAGAAAAACAGTGCACCACAAGCAAAGTTGTTGTTTATATAATCTATACTCTATACTAATATTATATGGCTGAAGAGTTTGTTTGCTTAAACTCGCTTATCTCAGGAACTACTGGTCCGATTTGAAAATTATTTCAGTGTTACATAGCTCATCTATCGATAAAGGCTATATATTATTACACTATACACAATACACGCTAAAGCTAATAGAAGCGGAGTCAAAATATTTTCACCTTCTACGTAAACGAAGTCGCGAGTTAAAGTTAGCGTTAGCATATAGTAACTATCCCACGTGGACAAAGTCACAGGCAGAAACTAGATCTTGGCATAAAGTTAGAAAAGGGTTCAACAGGAACAGTTTAATAATAGTGTAATACAATTTAATAATGTATAATAGTGAAATGCTTTAAAATAATAACATAACTGTCATAAAACATTCAATGTACCGACCGCAAGAATAGAAAGTGACTGATAAAAAGTATATGTAACTTCTCACGTGTTGATCAAGACGTGTATTATTATATCTAAGCGCGTACTCTCTCAGGCTTTAATCTAATATCTCATAACATATAAATATTGTTCATTAGGAGAGACATAACACCTTTGTTAATTGCACCACTTAGTATCAATATGTTGTAACTGAAAATATAGTATGTCGTGTCTATACATTAATGTATGTAAATTGAAATACTCCCCGCTTATCTCTTCCTCCCCTCGCGTTATCTATAATACTTAATATTTGATTTAAAAAGTTAATACATTTTACTTCAATATAATATACTCATATTTTATGGAACAGCAGATTACTAGCTTGAAAAATTTACTTCTGTTTAGATAAGACAAATCATAACAAAATTTTAAAGTAACTCACATGAACGAAAGTACAAAAGCTCTATAAAAATAAATCTTAGAAAACCAGATATAGGAACATATTATTCTTCATACAAAGTGGTTGCTATGGTCCATAGCAACATTGTACCAATATCAAATCAAAACTGTGGTGCTATTCAAGAACACTCAAATATTAGACTCCTTAAAAATTATGTTAGAATAGCTCGCTTGCTAGATAAAAAACCAAGCATTATTGAACGAAAAGCGTACTGCAAGAACAATGATTTTTTTTTAGATAGCTCTTGTAAGTTGGACTAGATCTGAAACCTTGCGGGAGGGATTTTACAAACATACAATTAACAGAGACATTACACATTCATATTATATGGATCCGAATGCTGAACCACGGAAGAGACGGATGAGAAAAGATAACATGTGGCAGAGATGCCAATGTTAAGACGGATGTGTGGTGTAACTAGAATGGATAAGATTAAGAATGAGTATGTCAGAGGAAGTTTGAAAAAAGCACCAGTGATAGAGAAATTGAGGATTAATACGTTAGCATGGTGTGGGCATGTTATAAGAAGAGATGAAAGTCATGTAGGTTGAAATGTCTTGACTATGAAGGTGAACGGATGTAGGAGTAAAGGAAGACCGAAAAAGATATGGACGGATCGTGTGAAAATGGATATGTGTATAAATGGTGTGAATACTGAGATGACGTCTGACAGAGGAGAGTAGAAGAAGAAAGAAGTAAAGAATAGCAGATTATGCAGCCAGATTTAGCACGATGTTCACTGGACCATGATAATAATTATCCTACGTAAGATTCAACGCACAGTTTGGTGTTTGCATTTAAAGTGGCCCTATAAACCATGGCTTTATCCAAGTAGTTAAATTAATCAAGCAGTTGTTCGTTCAATTTTATTTATATATGTTTTAAGTCCCCTCTCTTTTTAACAAAGAGACGTCATACTCCTTTAAGATATAGCTTATGTCACACCCACAGTTGACAGGAATCTAACGTCTTAAAATCCATCAAGCCGTTTAAGTTATAAAGCGAGTCAAAGGAATAGACATGAATATATCATCATCATCATCATCATCAGCATGTAAGAGACCCACTACAGGGCCATAGGAAAAGTCTAACTAATAAATATAACATTAGTACATACACTCGATTATCATTAAACTTCCTCTGAGAAGTCAAGTAAAAATGTATCGTCAACTAGTAACTAGTACTTGCCTTAATTTCATTTCATGTTAAAATTATACAAAACAAAGTTATCGTTTAATGCACTGTGATCATTTTTGGCTGAGTGTTCGCTCAACCTGATTTGGAACCAGAAATCTAAAAATACAAATCAAGATGTCAATGCACCTAACCCCAGGAAAGGACAGAATTTTAAGTTCTTCGATAAAGACAAAAACTTACTACGGTGTCTCCATAAATTATATTTTAATTGGCAGATGTTAACGTTTTTTATAAGGCTTATACAGCCGACTATTATATATATTTAGTGTATATTTTTAAGTTTAGTGTTTGACCTCAATCAAACTGACGTTTATTAACACAACAGCTTAGAAGGGCATTGGCATTAAAGGGCAGGGCAAGTTGAACCATCAAGGTTGTCACGTAAGCAGATTTTTTGCAATTTCTGACCGCCCCCTCTCCCTCGTCAGTAAAAGTAAGCATTGCTCTTGCCCTCTCTCACGCTTATCTGTAATCTATACTAATATTATAAACAGGTAGTTTGTGAGTTTGTGACGTTGTAGGGGATAATCTCAGGAAGTACTAAACCAAAATTTCTTTTACCAATAGAAAGCCACGTTATTTGTGAATGTAATTTTTTTCCTGTCTGTTTTTTTCCTGTTTTTTTACCCTTTTGAGAGCTTCCGTTGCGTGTTTGCCCAAAATAACTATTCCACGCGTACGAAGTCGTGGGCAGAAACTATTAATTAATTATATTATTATTATTACATTATAAAGAGGTAAAGTTTGTGAGGTTGTAGGGGGTAATATCTGGGGAGTCGGAGAAAAAATGGTCGAACGAAAACGTTTCTTACGAACGCTGCCTTAACGATGAGAGATATATGATTGAGTTCTAGAAAAAACTTGTAGCTTAATAATGCTTATTACCGCCCAACGAAGTGGGCACGGGTCAGCTAGTCATTTATATAAATATTTTTGAATATGTTATGGTTTCTATATTGATTCATGGTCAGCAGTTAACAAGGCTAGAAATAAGCAATTATAGTATATAGAGATATTAACTTATAGTGGTTCGCTATCAGGGCAATGGTAGCCTAATGGATAGGACTACGCGCCTCACATATCAGATCTACACATACAGAACCCGCATGCTTTATATCATCAAAAATAAGCAAATCAAAAACCTCCTTCACCCCCTTTAGTGCTTTAGTACTCGAAGTACGTCTAGGTGCATCTGCCGAACCTACATGTAAGGGCTTGAAGACAAATTTTCTACTTGAGTATGATAATTAGTCAGGTGGGTATCATAAAAAGTTTTCTTATTTCAGCTATTTTGAGCCTCAGCTGTGATTTCGTTGATGAACCAGGATAAGCGATATCATCGTGGTATTTTTTGTTCCTACCTTGCTTAGGTGCTTAGCTACTACTATCAGTAAATAAATTCCAAGCACATATTTGTACGTTCAAACAACGGTACTTAAGAACCAGACCCCTTTTTAGGCTTAGCTATTACTGTCTTCGTTGAATTGTCATTTAATTTTTAGTAATTGTCCAAGTACTAACCAACACACAATATAAAAATTAACTTTTGGTGTATAAGTCAATTGCTTTTAGCTAGCAAATATATTATAGACAAATCATCAAAAATGGAGACTGAACGGTTGTCGCAGTGATTTAAAGGATCGTCAAGCTACTGCCACGTAATTGATATAATTCGTTTGAATTCTACTGAAATTAATTGTATGATCTTTATCGGTAATGTACTTGCTTATAACTAGCTAGTATATTACAGGGAAATTGTCAAGAATACCGAACGATTGGCGCAGTGGTTTAAAAGATTGCCTAACTGCTACCACAGAGCTGGTGCTGTGGGCTTAAATCTTTTTAGTTTCTGAGCGTAACTTATGTCCTTTAATTGTATGTTCATTAAATTCTCTGCAACACAAGGTATGTTTTTAGTGCGGTAACTATCGTTAAAAAAGATCATATACTCGTATATAGTCTTGTTTTATGATCAATTTTACCGTGTTTACATAAGTCAATCTTTCAATACGTGCACTAAGTATTGCTTCAAGTTCTCCGTTTCATCGGCCCTGAACGTCAACTTTGCATCATTATTGTACCAGAGTTTTATGTTACTGTCCACATAACCACAATTAATTTCCTCACATTTTGATCCAAACTAAATCTATAATGACGAAAACCATAGCTGCAACCGAATCCAATGGTGTACGCTTTTCCCTAGGATATTTCAGCATTGCGCGCAGAAGTTAGTCGATTGAAATACGATAAAAACTCAATTGGAAATTATCTGACCTCGCTGTCGAGATTATTTACATTTTATTGCGTAACATCTTGGTCTGAGAAACAGTGTAGAAAAAATCGCCGCGGCCAATCTGTGAGGGAAATACTCTAGTTCAA
The DNA here is from genome assembly GCA_036509395.1 of Antheraea yamamai. Lineage (NCBI taxonomy): Eukaryota > Metazoa > Arthropoda > Insecta > Lepidoptera > Saturniidae > Antheraea > Antheraea yamamai. The sequence goes on from AP028436.1 coordinate 1,435,771, forward strand.
ATTGAAATAATTCAAAATAAGTTATAATTATAAAATACAATAATATAGTACGGATGTAGTATGGTTTTTAAAATGGATTTAAAAAATACTATCATCAATTTACGGAAGTTGAAGCATAAAAAATTAAGAATGAAAATGTATTTAATTATTATAACACTCGTGTTTTGTTTTATACAAGTCGTTAAGTCGTAAAGATAAGAAAATTGTTTTCTGTTTTTAAATATAATAAAATCTAAGATATAAACAGCTATATATAAACAAAAATATTTGTTGTTTTTCTATATCTTATAGAATTTAGCGTTTGACCACAATCACATCTGATACTGAATGACAATGTGATCTAAGATGATAAAAACGTTAATCCTAAACAGGGATGGCTCTGAAGTGCAGCTACCGTAACACACTAACAGACACTTGGCGATAGATTAGCTCGAGGGTGCCTATAAAGCCCTATTACCATGCTATGATTTCATCACGATACATTCCTTCACCGAAAGCGCCGACGCAGTTGCTAGAATTCGACCCTACGTCCATCGACACGGTGTCCGAACACGTTATCAACTAAGCCATCCCTTTTTTAAGTAGTTATTACTCATGTTAACTCCTATCTTCTATACATATAATAATAATATAAATCTAACGTATCTGTAGGTACTTTTTAAATTTTTATGGAAAAAATTGTTGCAGGTGTCTTGAAATAAGTAATAAAGTACATTTCTCAATCATTTTTAGAAATGTTTGTCTGTCTGTTTGCTTGAACACGCATCATTGCTAAAGTACTGCGTTCACGATAAAACCTCACCAAGAAAATCATAAAACATATCCTCGAGTAACATTTAGCCTTGGTGTCATTAAAGTGGGTTCACTCTATCAAAAGTAATTGTAATTTTAATGACGATGCGACTTAAATACAAGAGAAAAAAAGATAAGTAAATGGTATTCAGATGATTTTATTAGTCACTGTTTTTTTTTTTTTTTTATATCATAGGAGGCAAACGAACAGGTGGGTCACCTGATGTAAGTGATCACCACCGTCCATAGACACTTGCAACACCAGGGGAGTCGCAAGTGCGTTGCCAGCCTGTGTAGGGAGGGGGGGGGGGGTGAGGAAGGGAAGAGGAAAGTGGAAGGGGAGGGGAGGTGGGTCTCCGGCGCTCTCACTGACCGAACGAAACGCAACAATGCAAGCACTGTTACTTCACGTCGGTTTTCTGTGAGAGGGTGGTACTACCCCGGGCGAGCCGACCCATTTATGCTGAATCCAGTAATAATTTCAGCGTGGCTCTACCACTTACAAACT
>AP028436.1:1597646-1667343 GCA_036509395.1 Antheraea yamamai
CAGTGAAAGCCCCGTGAAAATCAGTTCAAGCATTACGGATATTGCACTGCGGCCGAAGGCGAATAAAAAAAACCTAAATTACTTTTTACGAGGTCTACTATCTACCAGTAAAATTCCCGTTAAAATAGGTCGAGCCGTTTTGGAGATTACCCGGAACAAACAAACAAACAGACAAAATATAATAATATAAAAATATAGACAACATATAAACAAAATATTTTTGGTCATTTGTAGCCATATACATTCATCAAAAAGTTGTTATTTTAATTGTACATACACAAACTTTATTTTTATAATACGTAATAGATAACAAATTTTTAATAGGAAAACAAAATAAACTTTGAAAATGTTTGCGATAGAAACTTACCAAGTTACCATGGCAACGTATATAATATTAACGCTAACGATATCTCTCAAAAGGAAAAAAGTGCCCGATTTTGAAACATTCTTCATTGGTGCTCCGCTCCTATTGATCTTTGCGTGATGATATATAGCCTAAAGCCTTCCTCGATAAATGAGCTATCTAAAACCGAAGGGATTTCTCAAATCGGACTGGTAGTTCCTGAGATCCTGAGAATCAAACAAACAAACAAACTCTTCAGCTTTATATATTAGTATAGATTATTATTTCCTACCTACTTATCACTTATACCCTAGAAATTCTTATCACTTACACCTTCTCTTTACACTTTGCAAAGTGTTAATGGACAGTTAAGACATTTAAATTGTGTTCTAACTGGTGTTAATTTTACTCCAAGATAAGCCTTGGAAAATAAACTAAGTGATGGATTGTGTAGTATGGAAAGATAAGAATTAATAGGTGAGCAATGTGTCGTCGGTTCAGGGTCTGCAGCGAAGCGGTTTGCTGGATGTTCTGATGCTGGCGGAACCTGACTGCGAGACAAACTATAGGGACATGATACAGGAACATAAGAATGCATATCTGCAAAGGTAACGCCATCTTTACTTCGATATAATTATAATAAGAATAATTACTTTAAAAAATTAGCAAACAAGACTAGTATTTCAAGAAAATAAGTGTTACTGGTTCATTAACTGAGATGTGTACAGAGTTGTACGCGCTCTTATTTTATAGGATTATCCGAAGCATAGTATAGATATGCGAGTGTTTTGTTACATGATTTTTTCAACGGGATATCATCAGCTGGAACAAGTTACTGTCTCACCTGACGTTAGATGAGCCGCTGCCAGCAAAACTCAGAGACAAGGACCGTCAGATACTGAAGGATAAGTTTGCTGTGAGTATTTATTTGTATGATGGGAAGAAATATCTATGGTTTTCGGCTAATTTACTACCTTTATCGAATTGAAAATTTGCTGTCAAGCATCTTTAGGTATTTTGGCAGCTGTTACTATAGTCTAATTTCTAGATTCAGTCTGTGTGAATATTAGACTGTATTGTTATATTGGAAAATTCTGAGAAATGTAGTCACACATGAATTTGACATTTTGGGGGAAGGAAGGGATAATCTAAACATTAGCCATACGAAACTTAGGATAGTTTTAAATATATATTTAAGGACAGAAGATTGTATGTTGGGTCAGGCATGAATTCAAGCATTAGTTTTTCTCCTTGCACATTTACTTTTTCCATTTAGGACGTAAGTGCGTTTAGTCGTTTTTATTTAGAATACAAATCGTGTGCGATTTCTTCGCATATTAAAGTAATATAACTTATTATTCGACAAATGGCACTGAGAATGTAAATGATATTTATTATAGCAAATTTGTTGGTATATGTTGTAGTGTATCTCTGTTTCTCTGTTGAGTTCCTATATCCACAAACTGTCGGGGCCGAGGACAGGCACGATGCTTTCCACGTGGTTCTGTCGATGGGTTCACGTTTCACCTCACTCGAAACCCAATCTTCATAGTCTCGGCGAGCACAGGTGTTCGCCAGGTCAGTCTAGGTCGCCCACGTTTCCGCCTGTCCGAGGGATTCCAGTCCAATGCCTGATTAGGGATATGGCTGCTGTCCATGTCCAAAGTGTGGCCGATCCAGGTCCATTTTCGTCATACTTGATTCACTTGAGCAACTCTGCATTGCTGATTATCTCTGGCCAGAAGATTTGTAGGGTGTAAATGTAAATGACTTTATTTGTGTTACTTTTACAAACGTTATAAAACAAGGTCACATTTCGTGTATGTTTGTGTGTTACCTTAATTCTTTCGAAACTACTTAACGGATTTTGATATGGCATTCAATATCATTTAGAGATTTTTTACCGAATGTTTATATTTGTATGAAGTAGAGAAAAGTCGAAGTATTTTAATGAAATCGTTAGGGAGTTTTTCCGGCGTTTAAACTGGTAATATTGGCTAAACTTTATGAAAAAAATAGTTTACTACAAAGTGGTGTATGTAATAAATGCTTATAGAAAAGTCCACGACAGTAGGTATATGTCTATCTACTAAGAGTTATACAGAGTAACATTTTTTTTACATGTTATAAAAATAATGAACGACTCTACATTTCGATAAGTATATTATTAATTTTTATTCAATCAAATGAATGTCGCAGACCATATCATAGGTTTCAAAATTACGCGCTATAAAATAAATTCTATGAAGATACTTACATAGTTTCTAAGACTGATAAACCATAAATAGCAGTATAATATCACACAGTATTTGATATATGATGACACCTCTTTAGTATATTACACATAAGCGAAGATGGGACGGGTGGCTAGTTGTGTACGTATATGTATAAATAGTACAAAAAGTATGTACGGATAGATGACGTTGAAATCCGAACATTAGGAAGAATGTGGGGATAGATGGTGATCAAATAAGAACATTGGGGATAATCTGTTGAGGCCGCCGCCTGTCAATATGGCGACACCTCTCGCCCTCGTACGTCACCGGCCCGCGGTTAGGCGGGGTGAGGTGGAAATGAGGAGAGACGTGAGGCGAGGCGACGTTCCCCGGCGGTGGGCGGGCGTAGTACTCTCGAAGATGGTAGCGAGAGCGCCGGTAGCCCGCCTCGGTGACGACAGTCGGATGCCGGTGATGTCTTGAAGGGGCCTCGATGATGTGCAATGTGATGCACGAGCTAGCCGATGAAGGTGGTAGATTTTGAAGCGGAGGTCGGGGTGGTCGCAGGAAAACACCGTGGTTCTCGTATAATGACCGCGTCCCCGAGCCAACAGAGCACTACTACTGACGATGTAGACTTCTCGATGTTACTATTCAATGTTATCTCAATGAGATGTACAAGCAAACTACCTCGATGTTATTGCGATGACTTGTGCAAGCAAACTACGATGTTATCTCAATAAGATGTGCAATCGAACTACCCGATGTTATTGCGATGACTTGTGCAATCAAACTACCCGATGTTATCTCAATAAGATGCGCAATCGAACTACTCGATGTTATTGCGATGACTTGTTGAATCAGACTACCCGATATTATCTCAATAAGATGTACAAGCAAACTATCTCGATGTTATTGCGATGACTTGTCGGCAGAGGGGTTTTTAGCCGGTAAGAGTCCGGCATAACCCTCGCGTTGTCCCCCGGCAACGCGAGGTGTATCCGATGCAGGATTTTCCCTCTATATAAAAAAAAAAAAAAAAAAGGGATAGATGGTATGACAGTGTGGTTGTATATGGGTGTTTCTACTTGGTGATTCTTGTTTCTTTTCTTGACTTTGGCTTACTTACGGACTTCGGACTAGTTTACTCATCTGACTTGGCTTGTTTTTTTTTGGTTTTACGTGGATTTCTTGCATTTTCGACTTGGATTGTTTTTCTCGGACTGTGTTCTTGCTTCTTGATTTACCTGGCGTGTTTAACGGACTTGTTGCTTTGCCTCTTGGCGTGCTGGTGACCCTGTAAAGGTCTCCAGTAGGCCATGAGTGCCAAAGCTAAAAAAATTACTGCCAAACGGGCGAGCGTGTCGGTTGATTCCGACACGGAGGTAGAGGAGCGTGTCGCCCCCAAAGGAAGTAAATTCCAGCGGGGGACCGCGAGGCGAATCAGCCGTAATGTCGGCGGGGGTCGTGGCATCCTGGGCGAGGCTGACGGATCGTTTGATCGGGCCTTGGCCGGGAGTTTGAGCGGGGCGGAGTCGGAGGCCTCGGCTACGGGCTCCATTGCTGCCCCGGCATCCAAGGCCGGCTCAAAGGCCGGCTCCAAGGCGGGATCCGCCGGGAGTTCTGAGGCAGAGCCTATTGACGTGGAGGATCTTGACGCCTTCACGTTGAAGGCTCTGGCCGGGGTGAAGGTGACAGAAATCCTCGAGACTGTCAAAAAGTCCCGAAACCTGTCGGGGCCTTGTATCAAGGTCCTGAAGGGAGCGGCGAAATCCCTGCGGGAAGTGGTGGAGGCCCTTGCAGACCGCACGGAGTCTCAGGAGACGCGGAAGCTCCAGAGGGACATCAAGAATCTCCGCCGCCAGGTCGAAGACCTTAAGGCGGAGACTCTGGCGTGGAAGCAGGAGGCTAACGCCAGGAGGCAGATGCCCCCTCCTCCTGCTCCCGCAATGGCACCGACGGAGCTTCCCACACTCCAGTGGGAAGAGGCCCTCGCTGGGGCTGTAGCTCGCCTCGAGCGCTCCCTCCAGACGTCGTTCAGCAACATGCTGAACGCACGTCTGGAGAGTCTGGCGAGTCGCCTCCCCCCAGAGGCTCCAGTTCGCCCCCCTCTGGCGGCGGACAAAAAGAAGGGAGGAGCGGGGGCTCCACCCACGAGGCCGGCACCGGTGACCCAGGCCCCGATCGCCCAACCACTGGGCATGAGCTGGGCTGAACTTCCTGCCCCTACTACCACAATTGGGACGGAGTGGACCAAAGTAGTGGGCAGGAAGAAGAAGGCGGTCCCTGCTTCACAGCCCAAGGCCCCCGCGGCCGCCGCGGCGCCCCCGAAGGCGCCCCCAAAGCCGCAGGCGAAGCCACCAGGGCCGAAACTGCCATCCGTCCCCCAATCAGCTGCAGTTGTTGTGACGCTGCAGGATACCGCAGCCGACAGGGGGATAGGATACAGGGAGGTCCTGGTGAAGGCGCGGGAAGCCGTGGCCCTGCCGGACATGGGCGTCGGGGAGGTCCGGGTCCGGCAAACGGCCACGGGAGCCCGGAAAATTGAGCTCCCGGGGCAGACGAAAGAGAAAGCCGCCGAACTGGCCCGGGAGCTCAAGGTGGCGCTGACCGACATCGCCACGGTCGTCGTACCTACAAAGAGGGCGGACATCCGGATCGTCGGGCTGGACGATTCGGTGTCCACCCTTGAGATTGGGACGGTCGTGGCGGCGAAGGCCGGCTGCAGGGTCGCCGACCTGAAGGTCGGCGAAATAAAGCGGAACTGGGGGGGCCTCGGCGCAGTCCATGTGACGCTCCCCGCGGCGGCGGCCAAGGAGCTTGTCCAGGCCGGCAAGCTCCTGGTCGGGTGGAGCGTCGTGCGCGTCCACCTGCTGGACGAGAAGCCCCTACGCTGCTTTAAGTGTATGGGTTTGGGGCACACCCGCCCCACGTGCCCCTCCTCGTCCAGCAGGGGGGATGGCTGTTACCGCTGCGGCGCGGCGGGCCATAAAACGGCCGAATGTAAAGCGGAGGTGGCCCGCTGCGCCGTATGTGCCGACGCCGGGAGGCCCTCAGGGCACGTGATGGGGAGCCGAAATTGCAGGCCCCCCACCACCAAGGGTAGGGACCTCCCGGTTGTGGGCACAGGTCCAAGGGTGGTGGCCGCCAGGCAGGAGGAAATTGCAATGGACCAATAATGGATTGGTCCATATGCAATTTCCTCCAGGCGAACCTCAACCACTCCGCCGCTGCACAGGATCTCCTCGTGCAGTCAGTGGCGGAGTGGGGTATCGGGCTCGCGGTCGCCACGGAGCCCTACTTCGTTCCCTCCCAGCCGCAGTGGGCTGGGGACCGGAACGGCTCTGTGGCGATCGTGGTGCTGGTGCGAGGTGCTGGAGAGGATCATCTCCTCCCGGGTCGTCCAGCACCTAGAGGGCGTGGGGCCGAACCTGGCGGACGCGCAGTATGGCTTCCGGACAGGGCGTTCGACAGTGGACGCCCTGTGCCTCCTGAAGTCGCTGTCGGCAGAGGCGACCTCCCAGGGGGAGAGGGTTTTGGCGGTGTCACTCGACATCGCCAACGCCTTCAACACCCTGCCGCATGGCGTCATACGGGAGGCGCTCCGATATTTCGGAGTGCCCCCGTACCTGCGGCGGGTGTTGGAGGCGTACCTGGAGGGCAGGGCAGGGTCTGTCGGTACACCGTGGGGTTTTAGTCCGTGCGAGTCGGACATAACCCACTCTCTCCCCCGGGAGGGTGGGTATCCATAAGGGATTTCCCCACGTTAAAAAAAAAAAAAAAAAAGAAAAGGGATAGATGGTATTCAAATCCGAATATTAGAAAAATTGTAACTATAGATGGTGTTCAAATCCGAACATTAGGAAGAATATAGGGATAGGCGGTACTCAAATCCGAACATCAGGAAGAATATAGGCATAGACGGTACTCAAATCCGAACATTAGGAAGAATATAGGGATAGACGGTACTGAAATCCGAACATTAGGAAGAATATAGCGATAGACGGTGCTCAAATCCGAACATTAGGAAGAATATAGCTATAGACGGTGCTCAAATCCGAACATTAGGAAGAATATAGGGATAGGCGGTACTCAAATCCGAACATTAGGAAGAATATAGGGATAGACGGTACTCAAATCCGAACACTAGGAAGAATATAGGGATAGACGGTACTCAAATCCGAACATTAGGAAGAATATAGCGATAGACGGTGCTCAAATCCGAACATTAAGAAGAATGTAGGGATATATGGTGATCAAATCCGAATGTCAGGAAGAGTATAGGGTATATACGGTGTTTAAATTCAAAGAGTAGGAAGAATATGTGTTCTGATGTTTTTCGGTGTAAAGGCGTTCAACCGCGAGTGGGAGGAGAGCTCGCGGCAGCAGCGCGGGTACAGCGTGCCCGACGCGGAGTTACGCGAGGCGCTGAAGCGCGACAACAAGCAGGCGCTCGTGCCCGCCTACTCCGCTTTCCACCGCGCGCACGCCGCCCTGCCCTTCTCCAAGAACCCTGACAAGTACGTCAAGTACACCCCGCTGCAGGTACGTACATCTCCCCTCTAGCGACAACAAGCAGGCGCTCGTGCCCGCCTACTCCGCCTTCCACCGCCCTGCCCTTCTCCAAGAACCCTGACAAGTACGTCAAGTACACCCCGCTGCAGGTACGTACACCTCCCCTCTAGCGACAACAAGCAGGCGCTCGTGCCCGCCTACTCCGCCTTCCACCGCCCTGCCCTTCTCCAAGAACCCTGACAAGTACGTCAAGTACACCCCGCTGCAGGTACGTACACCTCCCCTCTAGCGACAACACTTCAACCTATATCAATAACTGCCCCTCTATCGATAACAGCACAACCTATATCGATAACTCCCCCACCTACATCGGCAACTCCTCTAACATTACTCTCAAGGTCTACGTAAACACCCTCACATGTATCCTCTTATCAACTACTAATCGATAACTTCCCTAACATTTTCAAGGTATATAGACACTCCCCACATCTATCTAACTCTCATAACGAGTTTTTGGCGGGAGCTTGGAATGTCATGTAGTGGATTTTATATTTAATTCATAATCTTGTGTTATTTTACTCTATATTTTGTAATATTGGTGGTGTTTTACGTAATATAATTTGATTATTGAGCACAAGTGTAGTGCATGGGAAATAATACCGCATGAATACTAGCATACCACTAAAAATTCCCTGAGAAGTTCGAGCAAGGGGGCCACCATCTTGTCAGAACATTGAAATGATTGTCAAAAAACTTAACTTAATATCATTAACTACTCAACATTGGTAGTAAAAATCTAGGCGATTGTTGCCAAAAATAAAATAAATAGATAAAACTCTCATCACATACTTAATCGATAACTCTCCTGAAGATTTTAAGGTCTAAGCAGACACTACCTATCTACATCTCATCATATCCTAATAAATTAATCAATAACTGCTAAAACACTTTCAAGGGCAATTTCCTTTTTAAAGCCATGCGCTAACTTTAACATCATAACATAATAAACAATTCCTATGTGTAAACGATATAAGAAAGTGTGCTTAGAATTTTTAAAATAAAAGGAATTTATTTAATCAAATTACGTACATTTAACGAGTCGTTTTGCGTATTTGTAGAAGAGAGAGCAAGGCCTGTGTCTCTTATTAAGAATAAAATATCCTACTCAATACCTATTTTTTTTTCACTGAGAAGTTACAATATGCCTTTACTGTTTGACAATTTATGGTCCATGGACTACAACTTAAAAAGTAATCTGATAAGCAGTTACTCTATAACATCTGTTCCGCTATCTTCTCGACGTCTGTTATTATGAGTAATCTTTTTAATACCTCTGGATTTATTTTTTGGGATGAAGCTTCGAATATCTATAGCAACGAATAGAGGTTAAAAAACTAAAAATTGATATTTTTTTGTCTTACAGATCGCTACACAACTGGATGGATATTTCGATGAAGCTGCTTAAATATATCGTATTCTTTTTAATAATTCGATAAAAGACTTGCTTGAGAGTTTTTGGCGGGATCTTGGAAGGCCATGTAGTGGTCTTTATATTTTATCCATAATCTTGTGTTATTTGGCTCTATATTGTGTAATGTTGGTGGTGCTTTACGTAATATAGTTTGGTTATTGTGCACAAGTGAAGTGGATCGGAAATAATACCACGGAGCATGGATTCTGACTTGCCACAAAAACTCCCAGGAAAGTTCTAACAAGACGGCCACCATCTTGTTAGTTCATTCAAATTATATCAAGAAACTTGCAATATTGTTACTCACTTGACAATGGCAGTAATAGTCTACTAGAAGACTGGTTGCCAAAAATAAAATAGAAGAAGAAGAAGACTTGCTTCACCTGACAACTCTATTGTCAAGGAATTATGGTCATTATTCAACAACATTAGCTTGATCGCACTCTTTAAAGAGGCGATTCTATTTTTTTTATACTGACAGATTTATTATGTATATTAGTGGTGTTGCTAGCAAATACATTTAAACAAATATTTAATTGTACCAGTGAACTGTCAACGTTTTCAGTCATTTTGCATGGTATTAGGGTGACAAAATGTTTGAGGATTAAGTCTAATATCGAATGAAGATTGATAATTATAGTGCGTTTCAAATATAATATTCATAGTATTTATTATTGTAACGGCTACATTTATTTGTATTGATCAATTATATTTTTACATAGTCGATATTATTGGCTACTTTTGGTCTGTTTTTCTTCGTCTGTTGCGTTTCCTCTTCGGCCACTGGAACAAAAGTGATTTAAGTTTTCGTGCGATATCGTTTTTTTTTTGTTAATAATATTTATTTCTCTACAATACTTATTAAAATATTATTTGAGATATATAATAACAAGCGGGTCCGATGGACTTTGTCATCTCCTGATAAATGAATATGCTAGAATCAGACCGCAGTGTAGGTTTCGGGTCCAGTTGTGAATCTAAATCATTCTTCAGTTCACATGGCCACACACAAAAAAATCATCAAAATCTGTCCAACCGTTTGAGAGGAGTTCAGTCATATACACACGTACAGAAGAATGTTATATATAAAGATAGTAAGGCATCCTATTTTGATAAGTTACAATAAACATATTTTTTTTATTTTCACATATTTATATACATAGGAAACTGAATATCTCAGCAAAAAAAAATGTACACTCTGAATATATATAAAAAATATATATATAAAAATATTATAACAGTTGATGGTAAGGTACAGAATTACAATAGTGACGGAGGCTAGAGAAGGGTGTATATCGACATCGTCGATAAACCGGCTTTTAACTCCCGCCTGATTTTTAAAACTCAAAATGGCAGATCTGCTATTAAATATCTAGCATTTTTTTCAAATTATAATGTTACTTTACATAATTTGTCATTGTTCGATGTTTATAAAATTTTGTAATAAGTACGGTACTTTTTTAAAACTCATGTTGCCAACAGCCTGTTAACGAGTGCATTATAAGGTCTACATTCGTTTGTATGGAGCTTAAACCCTTATGGTTTTCGACAGTTCAGGGGTTAAACAATGGTTAAACTCACTACGTCGCTGCGTATACAAAAAAAGCATTAACTCAACACAACCGAGCAGATTTTAATTAGACCACAAACAGACCATACATCCTAATGATATATGATATTTGCGTGATGTCAAATTAAGACCATTGATCTAAGATCTACTCGGTATCACCCGATAACATTTCAGAGTTACTAGAAGTACCTTACTGAGGTTTATTTGTGTTGAAAACTGAAGAGTATTACTGACATACATTAAATCTAGAAACTGAATAGGTGATAATTCGACAATTGTTTTCTATGGCTTATCTTGGAAAAACTATAAATGCTATAAATTTTAGAAACATAATAATGCAATATACAAGTGCAATATTAGAAATTACGATTAGATTTTGAATTTGTTTTTTTTTAACGATTTAGAAAACAATTTTTTCTCTTTATTTTTATATAATACTAGCTGTGCCCGCGACTCCGTTCGCGTGGAATATAATGTAAAAAAAAAACCGTGACTAATAAAATCATCTCAACGTATGAAGTCCATCTACTTTTCTCTCGTACTTAAGTCGCGTCGTCATTAAAATTACAATTATCTTTTGATAGAGTGAACCGATTTTAATGAAACCAAGACTTAGTTTTACTCGGAGATATGCTTTATGATTTTCTTGGTGGGATTTTATCGTGAAATCAGTACTTTAGCAGTGATGTGTGTTCAAACAAACAGACATTTCTAAAAATGATTGAAATGTATTTTATTTCTTATTCCTAGACACTTGCAACAATTTTTTTCACAAAAATCGAAAAAGTACCGACACGTTAGTTTTACATTCTTATTATATGTATAGATAGAAACATATAATAATTTTATCGCGTCAATGTAGATGTGTCCAATTCCTTGTACTTTTTCTAGATAAAAGGGTAAATTTCATCTTTTTTGTACCTCTGACTATGTCTGTGCAAAATTGAATTATAATCTGTTGTATAGTTAAGGCGTGAGAGCGTAACAAACAATCAAACTCACTTTCGCTTTTATAATATTAGTAAGGATCCGTTACAAAGTTTATCGATATGATTTTATATTCATCGATAAACAATTTCATCTCAAGTTACTAAAAATTCAATCTTTTAATAAAAATATTTTTTATTCAAATTTACTCAAAACCTGCTTTTTAAATGATATTTGAGAATAATGTGATTTCTTATAATACTCTTTCACAATGAGCTCACATTAGTGAATAACTTCTTTTTGATACGGTTTAGTGGTTTTCATTGTTGAGTTCAGCAGTTTTTGATTACGGTTTAGTAGTTTTCGCTTACGGTTCAGTGGTTTTCGATTACAGTTCAGTAGTTTTCGAATGCGGTTCAGTAATTTTTGAGTAGCGTTTGTTATGTTCTGTCACTTTTAATATTTTTCAATCACTAACACTTTTCACTGTTCTGATAAAACAATAAAAATTCAAAGGATTAGTTAGCAAAAATACACATTGCATTAAATATAAAAATAGTGTAGAAGGATAACAAACTTGTATGACCGCGAGATAATATTATTTACAGTGAAGTATCGACATTGCAAATGTTTTTTTCATTGGTGTTAGGAAAGTCTGTGAAATTCGTTTGCGAGCTAATCCTTTTGTGATTATATATACATTACTTTCGTCACCATGTCTTCGGGGATAAACTATTATTCTTCGAACACATTACCCTATAATGTTCGCGTTAGAGTAAACGAGATGTCGGATACCTTTCCACGGTCGCCGGCAACGTTCCCGTCCTCTCCCAACTAACAACAACCAAGAATAAAACGTGCAATTTAAACACAAATATATCAAAATTACTTTCTCCATCGAATTTTATGTTCATAAGATATATTTACCTTTCGATTTTTTATCACAACACTGAATTTAAACATAAACTGCCCGTGATTGGTTAATTCTATTTGCGATACACAGAAATCGTACGATTTGTGTGGATTGCAAATCGTCTTGTTAAGGTGACAACTCCCACTTAATCTAAAAATATAACATTATATCGACTTATTAAATATTTTATGTGAAGTAATTATATGAGAGGGAATTTCCATTATTTGCCCAAAATAAAATTTGACTAAACCTTTGATTTTACTGATAATTTTGATTACATTTAAGAAAAAAAAAATCACAAAATATACGTGTACTGTTGTCGAGATATAATTGGTATAAAAAAACTATAAGTAAAACAAAACATGAATTTTGTATTTTTCACACAATTATACAGAGTGGAATTTTTTAATGCCACCTGGAGGGAAAGTACTCTAAATAATAGAGATAGCAAATTTTACTCCAAAGAAACATTTGTTTATTTTTGAAATGAAATAAAACTGCATTCAAAGATTATCGAAAATTCTCTTGCCGGGAATCGAACCGACTAAAATCTGTATAAATTACACCCTGTAAATTTATTCCATCGATCGTTAGGGCCAGTCACAAGGATGAAATCTCTCTAACATACTTGGTAAATTTAATAAATATATACAGTGGTGGTCGTATAATTAGAAACACTACCAACGGTCCTTGACATTATGTAAGATACTTCACCGCAATCGTTTTTATTTTGAAATTAAACAATAAATAGGACAACAATATGTTCATCGATTTATCATTTATTAGAAAAACAATATAAATCCCACTACACAAGTGCAGTTTCAATATTACATTACGGACAAACATTTAAATCAGTTTTAAGGTATGAACAATAATGGTCAACTAATTAGAACAAAACAACAAAAAAGTATAAAAAACAATATTTTTTTAAGTATTAGTATTATTTACTGCTATACTATGCTAGTATGCTACTATCCACAGTCTATCAATATTTATAATTAATATTAGGTATTTACCTATGAAATTGCCGTTTTGTATGGAAAAATTTAAACGAATTTTTTTCATGTATTTTTTATTTGTATTAATCGAAGTAATCACCCATGCAATCAATGCATCTTTGCCAATGCAGTGGCAGTTTATTGATGCCCTTCTTAAAGAAATCAGCTGGACGGGAGGCAACAAATTCTTCAAAGGCATTTTGTACTGCCTCTCGGGTATTTAATTTTTTTCCCGCCAAGGAGTTATCCAAATTCTGGAAAAAGTAGGGCGCAAGGTCTAGTAAGTAGGGCGGATGATGGAGAACTTCCAACCCCAGTTCTTGCAACTTGGAGACCGTCTGCTGTGCAGTATGAGGTCGCGCGTTGTCGTGCAGGAGCAGCGGAGACGAGCGATTGACCAATGCTGGTTGGAGATGTGTCAGCTTCTCCATCATTCTGTTCAGTTCTTCACAGTACACATCTGCAGTAATGCTCACCCCGTTTGGTAAGAAGCTGTGGTGAATCATACCGGCGCTAGACCACCAAACAGTGACCATCACTTTTCTAGGGGTAAGTTTTCGTTTAGGGCATTGTTTAGGTGCTGAACCAGGATCCAACCAACTTGCTGAGCGCTTGCGGTTATCAAACAGAATCCATTTTTCATCGCAGGTAACAATGCGGTTCAAAATTCCTTCATTTGTGTGTCTGTTGAGCAGTGCAAGGCACGTCTCGACGCGTACTTCGCGCTGGCGATCATTGAGTTCGTGGGGCACCCATTTGTCAAGCTTTTTTACCTTGCCAATTTGACGCAAATGGACCAATATTGTTTTGACGCTAACGTCGAAAGCTGCTGCTAATTCAGCCGTAGATTGTGTATCATCAGCTTCCATAATCGCCTTTAATTCGTCATTGTCGACCAAAGTCTTCGGACGACCGCGAGGTTCATTTTTCAGGTCGAAATTCCCAGAACGGAAGCGAGCAAACCAATAACAGGTGGTGCGTTGGTTTGTAGTGTTAGCTCCGTAAACGTCGTTGATGTTGCGTGCCGCTTGTGCCGCGTTGCTGCCACGACGGTACTCATATTCCATAATTACTCGAATTTTTAACGTATCCATGATGACAAAAAAGATTAATATGCGATGAAAATGTAACACTAATCAATAAACAAATGACTATTTTTGGAAAAAGAATTCCATGTTTTTAAAATATAAAATAAATTTTCAAAAAAAAGTATTAACCGACTTCAATATCAATCAAAAACCCATAAGGCACTAAAAAGCGAAAAATAAATAGTTTATCAAATTAACCAAATTAAATAAAACATATGAATATGTGTGCTACCTAGAGATGTATTGGAAGTTGGTGCTAACCGAAATTTCAAAGGCCGTGGGACGATAAGTATACCGAATCGGCCCCAGATAGGGATTGGGCTCATTTTTTCAGGGAATGTTTGTACCCATGAGATACTTCGATGCTGCGAGTTTCACGTCTTTATCTATAACCACTTCGGAGTAAATCGAAAAATACTGAAAATTAGAAAAAAATGATGTTCTCAGAGCGTACTTATTCGATTGATCTGAAAATTGGATATGTTTTGGGGGTTGATGGTAGCTATCTGGAAAAAAAATAAGAGCTATTTCGGCTCACAAAAACCTAAAAAAAAACGAGTTTATATTTTTAATTTCAATTTTTAAGCATCTTACCATTACGACACAGTTATGAAAATATTTTTTTTGAATTCCTCATCCAATTTCCTATGAATCTATGGCCTTTCGAAATTTTTAAAAATGGTACTACATATTGAAAAAAAATAAAAACCATTTTTTGCTCAAAAATCTCTTCAGCTTCTTCGTCAGATTTTATATGTTTTGGAGTACCCGGCATTTTTTTCAGGTACTTCGAACAAATACAACACTTTGGATTATTAGCTTCAGGGGTCGACATATTTTCACTTAAATAGTTATTTAAACAATTAAAAATAATTAATAAATATAGATAATAGTACAGCCAATTCTTTGGAATGTCAACACTCAGTAATTTTTACGTTATCTACAGATCTAGTGACTTTTCACAAAAAAAAAAACAGTGTTACCAATTTCGAATTACAGTGCCATCTTGTGGTTGTTAAATTCATTGAATATTGGGCGGGAACGTTTAAGTTCTCTGAAACAACGTTGATTTACATAAACAATAGTAATGAATACTGATTTACTCATTACAGTTACTGATAGAGTTTTTAATAATAGTTAAGTACATTGCATGAAATTATTTTAATAATGTAAGGATATTTTATTTCTTTTATGGTTTTCTCTACCTTAGTAAACGAGTAAGTTTTGTATTTTATCAGTTCAAAAGTAAAATTATTAGAAAAACCCGATTTTTGAGCAAAAAATGGTTTTTATTTTTTTTCAATATGTAGTACCATTTTTAAAAATTTTGAAAGGCCATAGATTCATAGGAAATTGGATGAGGAATTCAAAAAAAATATTTTCATAACTGTGTCGTAATGGTAAGATGCTTAAAAATTGAAATTAAAAATATAAACTCGTTCTTTTTTAGGTTTTTGTGAGCCGAAATAGCTCTTATTTTTTTTCCAGATAGCTACCATCAACCCCCAAAACATATCCAATTTTCAGATCAATCGAATAAGTACGCTCTGAGAACATCAATTTTTTCTAATTTTCAGTATTTTTCGATTTACTCCGAAGTGGTTATAGATAAAGACCTGAAACTCGCAGCATCGAAGTATCTCATGGGTACAAACATTCCCTGAAAAAATGAACCCGATCCCTATCTGGGGCCGATTCGGTATACTTATCGTCTCACGGCCTTTGTTCCAGGTAGAAATGTATTACAGAGACGCGAGAGTGGACTTAAACTTTGTACCTATGTAGATGATATGATTTTCGGTTCGCATCGACTTCCAATCCATCTCTAGGTAGCACACATATTCATATGTTTTTTTTAATTACTTAATTTGATAAACTATTTATTTTTCGCTTTTTAGTGCCTTATGGGTTTTTGATTGATATTGAAGTCCGTTAATACTTTTTTTTTGAAAATTTACATTATTTTTCCATTTTTAGTGTACATAAATATATTTTACTAGCAGTGCCCGCGAACTCCGTTCCGCCTTAAGTATATTAAAATATGCGCATTTTTGCGGTATGGTATCTATCGGTATGGTATGCGATATGGTTTCAATTGGTTGTACAATAAGTAACGTTTGGTACGAACGCAACCTTATCAATAATCCGCGATAGTTTCTACCACCAACTCGGCTAACATCGTTTCACACATAATACACCTTAAGTAATGTAATTACAATGCTTGCGTCATGTTGCAACACAGCAACGAACATAAGCACAATAGGCTCCTAAGAATTGAAGAGTTTTTTTTATAATATTGGTGGCAAACGAACATACGGGTCACCTGATTGGAAGTGATCACGACCGCCCATGGACACCTACGACACGAGAGGAAACACAGATGCGTTGCCGGCCCTTAAGAAAGGAGTAGGCTCGTTTCTTGAAAGTTTTCTTACTTTGTCACGGATCCCATGATCAGAACCTAACCAAATTCTCATCAAACTACCCTTGAAGTACATCCTTTCCAATAAAAAATGAATCATCGAAATCGGTTAGCGTGATATTGAGTTATTCGTCTATTTGTCGTTTACATAATTAATGCAAATTTAAAACTTATACGGTTTTGCACTGGATGCCGTTGTCGGAACTGAAACAAATGGGACCACACGGGAAGTACCAGTTTTCAAATAAAAAAAGAATAATCAAAATCGGTTCACCCAGTCCAAAGTTATGAGGTAACAAACATAAAAAAAAAAAAAATACAGTCGAATTGATAACCTCCTCCTTTTTTTGAAGTCGGTTAAAAATTAATTTGAAATTAGAATTCTTAGCCAAACAAAAATTATTTTGATTTGAAATAGCCAGTACTGCAGAACGGCAATTTCATAGGTAAAGACCTATTATATACCAGAGATTTTCTATCGGGTTTAAATCCGGACTATTTGCTGGCCAGTTTAAAACGGATATACGCTGTTCGCTAAGGAAACATTTGACGCTATTGGCCGTGTGTTTAGGGTCATTGTCATGCTGAAAGATCCAGGTTAGAGGCAAATGATAGTCCGAGTAGGGAATCATTGTGTGCTCTAAGATATTTTTGTATTACTATTGTACCTTCAATCTTCCGAACGGGTCTAACTCCACATCCGGAAAAAACACCCCCAAACTTTAATGTTACCACCACCGTGCTTGACTATACTCCTTGTGTATTTATAATTGAAAGCATTGTTTCAGGACATCTAACATAGCGCTTTCCATCGAAATTTACCATATTTATTTCTGTTTCATGTGAAAATAACGCTTTTTTCCATTCTCGTACCGTCGAATTAACATATTTTTTAGCGAATAATAATCGCTTCTCTCGGTGTTGTTTGGTAAGAAGCGGTACCTTTCGAGAGATTCTTCCAAACAATTTAGCTTCCACTAATCTTCGGCGTATCAGTCTTGACGAGATATTTCTCGGGCGAAAAAACTTCATTTTTATCTGGTTGGAGCCTTTAATTGGGTCTTTTTTAGCAACACGAACGATTGTCATATCTTCTCTGGGAGAGGTTTTTCTTGGCCGAGCCTTTCTAAGAACATTTTCAACAGTTCCATGTGTTTTATAATGATCAATTGCATTAAAAACTTTCTTAATAGAATAATTTAAATGCTCACCTATTTTTCTGTACGCCCACTTATGATCTATATGTAAATTAACGATTATTTACCTAGTTGACGCGTCACAACTTTTATTTTTGCCCATTTTGAACAAAATTTGAGTCGCCGCCAAAGTAATAGAAAAAGCCAAGAAAGAAATGTTATTCTCCAATTTCAAAAAAAGAACGAGCTATGGATGCTTTTTAAAATGTTTCTTAATTAGGTGTCCAAGCGGCCAGTAACAGAAAATAAACTCCTTCACGTGTAAGACTCATTTCGTAATTAAAAGTAAGATATGTTTTATATTTTATGTATTTAATGAGTTTTTTATTTGAGTGGCTATATCATCAATTAATAATCTAATTATTAAAAGTGTATATTTTTTACGAACATTTATACGTTGAAGTTATACCTTCTTTATTCATAAGAAGAGTTTCTAATTATATGACCACTACTGTATATTATAAATATAATAAATATTTACCTGTTTTAAGTTTAGTTTAGTCTAATTTAAGTTTAATTTTATCAAGTGGATTAAGTAAGAAACATCCTTTATCATTATTTTTAAAGCAAAATAGCTTATAAAAAAAATTCATCTCATATAGTATATTACAATTTGAGACTTTAAAAGATGGGGAGAGTATTCACTTTAACAACACAGTAACAACGTAACAAAACCAAAAATTAAAGAATCTTCTTTGATATCATAAACATGTATGTAGCATCACTATCACTTGAAAAACTTAAAGTCATTTTTCAGACCGTTCATTTTTTTTAACACTAAACATTCTTTAAGGCACTATCATCTGGAATATGATTTTATCACAAGGAAAGGGGCGACTCCATAGGAAAAGTTGTTTTACCTTGATAGCTTGAGGAGGAATTTTCTGCTTCGTGGCTGGTTTCTTAGTTTCCTTTGCGACTTGGTTCTCATAGGGCGTGAAAGCGCACGGAAGAATTTTGCGAAACCTGTAAAAAAAAAGTTTACTTAGGTATGAATGCCACCGCAATGCGCTCGCCGACCTCTGCCGCAGCTGGCTGGCGCTGTCTTTGTTTCGCAAGTCTAACCGAACCGAGACGGACGATATCGATCACATTGCTCCGAACGAATTACGTATTAACGCCACCACGCCTGATGTTGGTCAAGTGCTGACAGTCTACACCTGGGCCATGTGATTGATATCTTGACGTGTAGTAGGCGGACTATTTATTTTTTTTCAATTTTCCCGTCTCAGGTTAGGTTAGACTTGCGAAACAAAGAAAGCGCGAGCCGACCGCGACAGCGAGCGCACTGCGGTGGCGTTAATACGTAAGTACCAAAAAAAGTTAATAAAGAACCGGCAAAAAACGAGTCACTGTAACGGGATTTTATTTTTATACGAGCACGGCGAAGCGATTGCGCCGTACTTGATCATGAGACAGTGTGATTCGAAAAAAAGGACATATTTACAGTCATTCAGCAGCAGTCCCTGTCATATAATTACGTATGGACAGTTAGTGACCAATAAATAGACAATGCGTTAATTGATGAATTAACGATGTTCGAACAGTTATAAGAGCATTAACATTTAAAAACAGACACAACATGTACTTAATGATAAACAGTTTTAATTTTACAATATACACTATTCCTCTTACCTAAATAAAGATTAAAGTGTAGCAAATGTAGGTACATATTATGTAAAATTATAAAAACTATAGATTCTCAATGAATCAAGCGTCTACAAAAGCCTTATCCGTAATAATGCGCAGGCAGTCAGTCACCAAACGTGTGTATTCCGTCTCCTAATTTATTGTAAAAGAACTGCTCAACCTAGATACATTAAGATTGATTTCAGTTCCTACCGATGGAAGCCTATAAGTAATAAACCACAATAGTTGCTGTGATGAATTTGTTTCAAGTGTATGGTTGTAGCGATCCAAACAAATACAATTATGCTTGTATACTGAATATACAGTTATTAATCACGGTATGACATGAGACGACTGTCCGGCAAAACTTTGAAAAGCTGGACTTCGTAAAAAACCGGAATCGGAATCGGAACCGGATCGAAATACTAGAACCTGTGACAAACTGATCGCCCCATGTTTCAGACTTAGTAAAACCAGTAACAGTTTTATAGTGTTAGGTTTTACAACAAAGACCCAAAGCATACTACCGATTTGCCAAACTGTAAGTTTAAGCGCCACCTCAAGTGGGTTTTGGTGACAAAAGGCCATTATAGAGTGGATCAATATGTGAATGATGGTCATGTCTGGAACCGATATTTCTCTCTGTGCATCCACTAGAAACAATTGTATTTTAAAAATATATCTGTATACTAGCGGGCACAGCGGACATTGTCCTGCCTTGATAATAAAAAAAAATCCTAAAAGTCAACCTCAGCGCCACCTAACGGGTACAATTGTAAATCTAAACCATTGTTGAATCCACTTGAACACACACAAAAAAAATTCTTAGGAGTTAAGTCACACACATAAAGCCGGAAGAATTATATGTATAAAGATGTTACACAGATAAACCCGATGGAGTTTCTCGCCGGTTCCTCTCGATGACTGGGTTGTTTGTCCGAACCGGTGGCAGTTTTCATGTTCATAAGCTCCTTCTTAAGGGCTAAATTGAATGAAGTATTCTTGATTTTGTTGGTGTAACACTTGATATATGGGGATCTGAATAAGTTATTATGCGGGTATGACTTACTTATGACATGGCAGGAAGGCAGGGCTAAGGGTCGGTGGTGTGGCGACCCCTTTGGCTTCGTCGATGAGCTCCAGTAAAGCGTTCTCAAGGGACAAGGTTAGTTTCTCAGTGGCGGCTCCGGCTCTAGCTGCGTACAGCATCGCATTCTCCCCATGACTCGGCTGGGCACGAGATTAACGTGTAAAATACGAAATGCCAATCAATATTATGTAAAAGAACATCCACATATTGCATATCAATCTGGCGTCGACCCCAAAAAAATAGGTTTCAATATAATAACATTATATTACAGTGTTGACTATGTGGTGTAGACAGTATCTAATATACAATGTAAATTACGTCTAATATACAGTCCATACAGTGTAATAATATATCATGTACATCGTATCGAATATACAGTGTATATAATAGCAAGACTTACTAAATATGATGGTTATCAAGAATGCATTTTCTTAAATTATAACTTCCCACATCATGAGTTTACTAATAAACTACGACGGCATGGTATATGACTTCTATAAAAAGTGTTAAAGAGACGTATATGTTAGAACTTCATTTCAAAAAAAAATCTAGAAAATTGCAGAAACGATTTACTCTTAACAAAGATGGCCGACCCTTTCGGCATATGGGTGTCATGTAAAAATAATCTGTTATTGATTTTTATAGATCGTTAACATAACGAAAAAAAGTGTATTTTAATGAAATACTGTTATGCTTATAGGTGATCACGGCATGCTCAATGCTCAAAATCAACGTTAGTTAATAAATAAATATTTGAATTCACTAGACTTAACTGTGACTTCGCCGTGGCATTTGTTGTAATAAAAAGTTGAATATAAACATAATTGATTTCTATAAATACTATAAACATACTAATTTTCATGACGATCACTTGAACAGTACAAAACTTGATGTGCTGTAGCATCACTTATTGAGGTAACTATAGCAAAATGTATACCATAAAAATAATTTGTTGCCTCATAAGGACCATTCATTTTGTGTTGGACAATCGATAGTATAATTTATGTGTAAAAAAACCTTATGGTGCAGAAGATAGTGTCCGGGCACCAATGTCCGCAGTTGGCTCATAGCCGATACAATCCGTTCAATTCCACGTGCTTGTGAGTCTGGGTGCCTCTGTCTCCATTCCACAGATGAGATCATCTCGAAGGTTCCAACTTCGCCTGTTACTCCTTCGACCCGGACTGGACCAAAATAAACTTACCCGTTCATATACAGTATGAAGAAACATCAATAACAGTTTTCACCCCAAAACCCATGGAATGAAAAGTCTATAAAATATATGTTGAAGTTTAGGCAATATTTCTTTCATTTACATACACAGTCTTCTACACATATAGACACCTCAACCGATATATATATATATATATATATATATATATATATATATATATATATATATATATATATATATATATATATATATATATATAAGCTGAGATACAAACTACATACAGGCATCAGGTGTGATTGAATATTTTATAAAGTACTTTTATCTCAAGTATCCTTATTACGTCTTATTAAAAAGAAAAGATTTACACTAATAAACCTGAACAAAGACAAGCCGAAAAATATAGGAAACCGTAGTTAAGGAGTTATGAACTCAAAAAATTGTGCCACTTTAATTTTTCTTTTACTTGTTGTATGACTATGTGATATAACTACAACTATAGCATAACTACATATAACGGTATGATAACAAAATGTAGATTTGCATTAATAAATAATTAATATGTATAGTCAATAATCTTTCAGGGACTCTTAATTTATTAAGAATTAAAATAAATATTGTATATCCTGTCTTGAAAGTGAACAAGGACGCGATAGAGACGATCGACTTTTTTGATAAGATCTCAGTCTCTTGTGTAAACCACTTGAATCTCTCGCCTCATTGCATCCCTTTTTTTCACATCGCTTTATCCTACATTGCAATAGCACCGCGCTGACTAACCATCTACCGTTAGTTAACACAAATACTATTGTCAAAAAAACAAACTTATATTCAATTTAGGTACTGAGAAGGCGCTTATGAACGTCGAAATTACCAGCGGTTCGGAAAACAATCCAGTTATCGAGAAGAACCGGCAACAAACTCGATCGGGTTTATCTTTTCATGATACATATTCTTACAAACATAGATATTTACATTAGGTTTTAGTGGATGCACAGAGTGGAGCGTCACTTCCAGACGTCATCATCGTTTACATATTGATCTACTCAGTAATAGCCTTTATACATTAAAACCCGTTTGACATGGTGCTTGAACTCATTATCCAGAAAATCGGTAATGTGTTTTGGGAATTTGTTATAAAACCTAACACTAATACCTAAAAACTGTTATTAGTCTAAGTGAGCCTGAAACATGGAATGGCTAATTTGTTACTGTTTGTCTGTGTGTCACAATATTATAGTTTTTTTTTTGTTGCTAACCGAACATTTTATTAAGATTTTTACATTATCATTCCATAGTATAAAACAAAGTACCCCACCGCGTCTGTCTGTCTGTCTGTTCGCGATAAACTCAAAAACTACTGAACGGATTTTCATGCGGTTTTCACATGTAGATAAAGTGATCTATGAGGAAGGTTTTGGTATATAATTTGTCAAGGATTTTTTAATAATCAGGGCAGGACAACGTCTGCAGGGCCCGCTAGTAAATTATATATCTCACCGTTTAGAAGCGATGCATTTTGACGCAGCATGAAGGAAAGAGATAGACTGTCGATTCTGCTTTGTTGCATCTCGCTCGCTCCCATGTCCAATTGATACTCCGGTATCGGTTCCAGGATTACCTCTTCGTTCATCATCTGTTTTAGTTTATGCTTTTAAGATATTATACAAATAGCTTTTACATG
This sequence comes from Antheraea yamamai, assembly GCA_036509395.1. Taxonomy (NCBI): domain Eukaryota; kingdom Metazoa; phylum Arthropoda; class Insecta; order Lepidoptera; family Saturniidae; genus Antheraea; species Antheraea yamamai. The sequence goes on from AP028436.1 coordinate 1,620,880, forward strand.
CGGCTTTGCTTGCCTTAATATATATCTAAGCTATATCTCGAGAACCACTTTTCTTTTGTTGGATAAAAGGTACCCCGTGTCTTTTCTGTACTCATTTTTTTTTTCAAAATTTAATCCATCATTGGTGAATGGTTAAGGTATGGCAAACATTCGCATTTATCTTTAGTAGTTTGTGATTGAGTGATACTTCGTGACTCCAATCACAATATCAATGATTGAAAGCGTTTGTTGAACTGATTAGATCGAGTCTGCTTTTGGAATTTATGACATAAATACAGTAGGATACAGTCGCCCTTATAAATCGCTGTAATACAACACATAGGAAACACTTGTAATTACTTAAAGGGACGCATCTTTTAACTTTTTCCAATTACCAAAAAAATGGCATTTATATGTTATATTAAGTAATTACTACAGGAACAGCTACATACAAAAAATATCACTAGTCACTCTCAAATTCAATGACGTGGTTAAACTTGAACTACTCAAATTATTTGGGTTCAAATTGAATTGTCTTTTTTATCATAATTCTATACTTATTGCATATTCTCTATAGAAAAGTGTATATATATAATCTAAATTTGTTATCAGATTCACACCTATATTAATCTGCCAACTAAATCGAAAATAACTCAGTGTTTTTTAAGTAAAATACATACAAAGAAACAAACAAACACATATTCTTTTTTATTAAATACAGATGTAATTCATTACTTACTCTAACTTTATGCGAAGAATGAATTATAATGTCATATGTCTCTCTGTCGGCACCATTTACCACTTTCCATTTCTTGAATGACCTTCGAGGTGGTCTCTCAAATATTGTATCTGTTGAGAAAATCTTACTTAGATATTGATTGTACAATTTAAAAACATGTTTTAATAATGATCCAAATAAAGTTTAAGTAGCAAAATTTCGAGCCAGAAATTAACAGTATATAACCAAGATATGGTATAAAACCTTTAATGTCAAGTTGGCACTAATGGTGTAAAATATTTAGTCTGAAGTTAACAGTATATAACCAAAATGGCACTAAGGGTGTAAAATATTTAGTCTGAAGTTAACAGTATTAACCAACATAGCACTAAGGGTGTAAAATGATTAGTCTCGAGTTAACAGTACATATCCAACATAGCACTAATGGTGTAAAATATTTAGTCACGAGTTAACAGCATATCTCTAAAATGGCACTAAGGGTGTAAAATCTTTAGTCTGAAGTTAACAGTATATAACCAAAATGGCACTAAGGGTGTAAAATATTTAGACTGAAGTTAACAGTATATAACCAACATAGCACTAAGGGTGTAAAATGATTAGTCTCGAGTTAACAGTACATATCCAACATAGCACTAATGGTGTAAAATATTTATTTAGTCACGAGTTAACAGCAAATCTCTAAAATGGCACTAATGGTGCAAAATCTTTCATCTGAAGTTAACAGTATATAACCAAAAAAGCACTAATGGTGTAAATTTTTAGTCTGAAGTTAACAGTACATGACTAAAATTATGCTAATGTAGCACAAGTACAAAGAATGAGTTATAGACTGCACTAAAACAAAGTGGATAATTTTAACCCCAACCAATTCATTTTATAGTTTAACACAAAATTAAGTGTACACTCGGTTCTAGGTCCTAATTAATGTGTACAAGTAATTAAACACTAACCTTTGCAAGTACAATTGTATACACCAACATCAATAATGCTTTTCTCTTTTGGAGATTGATTACTTTCTTTAATTTCTGTATCATTTTTTCCATCTTTCTCTTTGTATTCTGATTTATCTTCGTGGACGTTAGACTCTGTGTCCATTTCTGTTTCGCCTAAAAATTATATTTTATTTGTTAAATTTTAAATGTATTTTGAATTGTTTTGGTAAATACTAAAACTAACTCATCACAGTAATAACTTCTATATACCATGTGAAAGGTTAAACAGTCACACTATTCTAGGATATGACGGTTCATAGTCACATTTAACATATTAAATAATAATATTAAAACAAATACTAATAAACAATTAAGAAAGCCTAAGTTAAACTTTGTTTTAAGACTTTCAAAAGTATAAACACAATCATAATAAACCTAATTGCAATGACCGGTTTCGAAAGCTACAATGGATGGTTAATAACTTTCGATAATAAAAATCCTTTTGTTTTATTCACGCTGTTCCCACATTTTTTATTGACACTGTCCTTCAACATATATGTTTTTGTATTTTTCTAGACAATTAGGTAAAATATTAAGTACCTATTTTTTTTATTGATTTAGAACGAGAATCGAGTGAAGAGTATTCTCCATAAATATTGCTACTGTCTAAACATCCCTATATATAATTCTACTAAAGTCTATCATAAAATTTGCTGTTTGCTAAAATTAAGGTTTCTGGATGTCAGAGTAATCGGCGTGTACTTATATAACTCAGGCAAAGAGTAAACAAGACAGATATTTACTTCTGTTAATATAAGCTAGATCCCGCGACTTCGCTCTATTGAAAATAATTTTTGTTTCATGAGAACTACTTGTACATTTTTTTTTAATTTTCTCATTACTATACTGTTTTTTTTATTAAAAGTATTATTATTTATTATGTATTCGATACATATACAAATGTTTTATCAAATATGACCTCGTATTAAGATGAACTCACTGAAACTTTCAAGTAATGATTCACAAAGTCTTTTTTAATATATAAATTATGTTTGGGATAAAAAAAATTGTATATAAAGTGATGTGAAGAGACCGAATTATTAATCTGAAAGAGTTATTTTTTGTAAAGTTTGTTCTACGTTCTTTTTACAAGAGAACATTCTAAGGTGCTCATTTAAAAATAATTAAAAAAAAAACATACCTGTGTCAATGAAAAGTTCACAATTCTCATCGTCACTGTCCTCCATGTCGCAGTTGAAGTTACTTACATTTCCCGAAATATTGTCTGTGTTCTCTGTTCTAGATTCATCTATTTTCTCCAACATTTTGACTTTCTCTTGTGGTCTGCGAGTGTCAAAAATTGTGATATAGGAATAGAACATATTATTATAATTTTGCTAATTTTTGTAAAACAAAGAAAAAACTGTTTTGAAAAACTTCTCAAAACTTTTTTATATAATATAAAATATGATATATGTAGAAAGTTTCTTCGAACGCGAAATTCGAAAAAAAAAAATTTTGTCGATTAGTATTTTTTTTAAAGTTGGCTATACATAACATATACGTTATGAAAAGTGAATGTAATAATAATATAGCATATTTACGGTATGAGAGCATACTCCAGAAGATGTCTATAGGCTCTATAAGTTCTCATTTGAGCCATTTCCTTCTCTATTGGGCATTCACTGCCGAGGACAACCACATTGAATTTTTCACCATCTGAAAATATTTAAATATAATTATATACTGCAACATAGCATGATAAATATGATACGAGTATCATATTTAAATTTTCATCGAATTACAGGATACTATCAAGATTACACCAAACTTTGATTTAAAAAAAAGTTTGGTTCAGAAAAAGCAGAGTTCCAACACTATTTTGTTCAACACAATAAAAGTTGTATGTGTAAAATAAAAACCCGTTTGATTTTAATAAAAATATATATAATAATACGTATTTAAAGTAAATTTTACTTACCTGTACTAGATATATATATGTATATATATACGTATATGGTATTTATTTACTAACTTAGTTGTATAGGAACTTACTAATCCCAATGGTGTATTGTTCTTTGGTTCTATGTTAGACATAAATGGTGGTGGTTAAAATCAACTTCAAATCTTTTGTTGTTGTCTTATCGTTGGAGTTGTTCTTAATATACTTGACACTGGCGGAATTGTGGAATTTTCCACAGAGGCCAAAGACAAAATAAAAATAAAAAAAAATTTAATTAGATCTACCATGTCACGAGTATGTAGTAACGAACCATTAGTAAGTTACTTCCTCTATAGACTACAAAATCTTTATTTCCACCAGTGGTATTCATGGCCTATAGAACAAGTTTAAAGTGTACCACCAGTGGTACATGTGGCGTAAAGATTAAGTTTAACGTGTACATGGTACACGTGACACGGAACGTGTTGACTGATGCCCGTGAATCAATAAGAAAACCTGAACAGGTTAAGAGCATTGCTAACTTTTGCAAGTCAATGGGTGAGGGCAGTCAGAAAACAAAAATTCTGCTTCTATAATACTTGAAAGGTCCCTATGTGTATTCCTGTATTAATTTACCTGGTCCTATGGTCTCGCAGACGGATATTGGCACAGTCCAAGTACGAGTTCGAATTTCCACTATGCAACGCAAAGCACTCTCGCTTGCAATGCACTCTGCCCCATTCTCAGCAGTGTAATGAGCTAACTCCCGATGCACCTCAGTTAGTGGTAACACCGTCATAGCACTTTCACCTGTATCAACAATGGCTCTAGTTATATCTATTAGGCACCTTTTTTTAAACAACAATTTTTTTTTGGTCCCATAGTACTTTCTTGTAAATATGTTTAAAAAATGCCAGAAAATTTGAACCCTTAATATTAACTCTAAGTATTCTCCCAGAATGTGAGAAGATTTCCCTTATAAACTACACATAAACTTTAATTTATTTTAAACTAGCGGGCACGGCAGACGTTGTCTCGCCCTGATTATAAAAAAATCCTGGACAAATTATATACCGAAACGTACCTCGTTAATCACTTTATCCACTGGTGAATACCGCATAAAGATCCGTTCAGTAGTTTTTGAGTTTATCGCGAACAGACAAACAGACAGACGCGGTAGGGGACTTTGTTTTATACTATGTAATGATTTGTTTAACTCGGTGGGGCTTTATGCATATAGTTCGAACTCAGGAATTACTCAAGATTTAGTGGTCTACAATAGTGCCTATAGCGACTTAACTGTAACTCACACCAATGAGGCAATACAGGTGACTAAAGTTATATTTTGTAAAAATTCCTTTTTTTATTTATTGTTAGGATCACTATATACTTGCATTTGGTTAAAATTGAAAAGAATCTAAAATTACAGTAACCTATTTTATTGTCTCAATACAAATTCCTTTCAAACCCTTCTTCTTACTAGAAACATACTCTCTTTCATTAAAATACCTTCTTGGAATGTTTTGAAGAAGAAATAAATAATACAAAAATATTAGAAAATGACCAAACAACATAACTAATACTGCAATTATACAACCCGTTTAGTTCATTATGACATGTCCTGAGTAGTAAATTTACCTGGCACAATAAATCTGCAAGGATGTTTAGCGCAAGGCTCTGGATTAGCTGCGGGTCTGAGTATTGTGAACTTCTTTGTGATCTCTGTAGGGTACTCTATTTGTGGTAATTCCGATATGTTTATCTGTAAAATTAAACAATTGGGGAACTACTAATTCGAATAATTGATTAACCCCATTAATTCAGTTAATGAAAAGTAATTAAAAATAATTTAGGAAAATTAAGGCTGGTATGTAATTAGCTTTTGGATAAAATATAGTCTGTGACATACATATATAAATATAATATACAAACCTGTATGAGGTCCTTTTGGTGTGTTATCTCAAAGTTGCCACTCCTCATTGACAGTGGTATCTGTGCAGCCATTGAATATGTCTTCGGAAAGGATTTCATTTCATGAGCTCTCATTTTAAACTCTGCTTCATATAATGTTTCTAGGGCTGGTTTAGGCCTTAGAGCACGTATGCATTGCCCGTTTACCCATTGGGCCTTTGCCCATTCTATGTATTCTTTTTGTTCTTTTTTATATATCTCCGAAACTTGCTGTAATTTAAAATTAATTGATAATAGTATTGACCTCCTAAAACCTAAGTCTGAAGTCGAAGTCCGGTGAAGCTGTTAAGACCTTGCTAGGTAAATAACGTAGTCAGTTCGAGAAAAAAAAACTAAGCCTGAAGATCGAGATCTGAGGCTGATCCTAAGTTATAAATGAAATAATATTTTTAGATAATCTTTAATTGAATAATCTGGCATTAATCACAATATTCAGTGAGATTAAGAGTTAGTGCGAAACTTTACAAGTAAACTCGATAAAACACGAGTGCATCATATTGTATTAAAATTAAATAAATTATATTGTGATATAATTAAATAAAAAATAATTATAACAATAAGAATGTCGGGTCACTCTACCATCTGTCCTAAGTCATCATACTTCAAACAAAACATACACAGTGAAATGATACATACTTCAAAAATCTTATGGTCACTTTTAGTAGCCCTTGGCATAAAATATCCTTGTAAAATATTAGGATTCTCGCCGCATAGCACTTTTAAGCATTGATAGTGCTGTTGAGAAGTTAATGCTGAAAGTTTTGGATATTGTGGTGAACTTCGTAGAACTGGGACAAACACGTTGCGAAATCTATCTACCTGGAAATTATAAACATAGGTGATATGAAAATTTACCATAAATTGTATTTATTATAATAATGATTAGTCTCTATATTATATATACAAGGTGTGATTGCTGAGATAACATCTATCTGACAATGGAAAATAGAAAAGGAAAACATGTTGTGTCAACCCTACTTAGGTACTATAAGGATAAGAAAATTAATCACTGTAATTTCTTAAGCTAATTAATATTACCCTCTTTGCCTATGTGAAATGAATATCTTTATGTAATACTTGTATAAGGTGAAATACATTATATGAATTAAAATTAATTGAATATTTCTATACTCTAAATATATCCATCCAATACCATATGAGCTGTGAACTCAGAGTAAAATAAACTTCTTTAATATTGTGTGAAAAGGACATCTTACGATACATTCCATATTTTCCTTATTAAAATACCCACTAATATTAAATAAAGGGTTGTGAAGATAGATGGATGTTTGCTTTCAGAAAGGAAAACAACATGATTGATTTTGATAAATCTTTACAGTAATATAACTCTACATAGTCAATTTTTTAGGTGGAGGTGCACTTACAGTAAAATGGAAGTAGATTAGGCACATTACACACTACTATGATAACAGATGGACTATCAAAAGTGTAAGATGGAAAAGTGTACAAGAATAGAGGAAAGTTGGACCAATGAGAAGTTGGCCTGATGACAGGAAATGATTGGATCCATTTAGCCAAGGACAAAGAACTTTGAAAAAATATTGAGAAGGCATTTATACAAATAGGGGTCTATATTTCAATCAAAGAAGAATTCATATAATATATTACATTTTTAAACAAATCTGCTAACAACATTTAAAACCAAAAACCGTATCTTGAAATATGGAACAAATGGCTTTATTAATATTACTAGTCGACCCGTGCCCACTTCGTTGGGCGGTAATAGGCATTATCAAGCTACAACTTTTCTCTAGAACTCAATCATATATCTTTCATAGTTAAGGCAGCGTTCATAAGAAACGTTTTCGTTCAACCATTTTTCTCGACTCCCCAGATATTACCCCCTATCAACCTCACAAACTTTACCTCTTTATAATATTATTATAGATAATATAATTAGTTAATAGCTTCTGCCCTCGACTTTGTACGCGTGGAATAGTTATTTTGGGCTAAGAAGCAGCGGAAGCTCTCAAAAGGAAAAAGCCCCGATTTTAAAACATTTTTCATTTTTGCTCCATTCCTATTGGTCTTAGTGTGATGATATATAGTCTATGACACTCGCAAATAACGTGGCTTTATATTGGTAAAAGAATTTTCAAAATCGGTTCAGTATTTCCTGAGATTACCCCCTACAACGTCACAAACTTTACCTCTTTATAATATTAGTATAGATTATATAAGCAATTTATGATGAGACTATTTTACATGCCCAAAATATGCGTTGTGTTAATCATGTTGAAATAATTCTATCAATGTAGAGCTATCTCATGATATACTGCACAAATTGTTAAAGTTACAATGTCATTTTTTCTATAGACACAAATGAACAGAAAGCCTAGGTAAAGAAGTATTATGTCTTTCTCAACCCTTGAAGTTCATTTACTTTTTCATATATGTAGTACACATAGTAACAGAATTTGTGAACTACATTTTTTATGGTAATTGTACCACTTGTACATTTGTACAAGTTGGTTGTAGTGTGATGATAGGTAATAATATTCCTTCCTCAATGAATAAACTACAAAATGCAACAAAAATCTCTCCAATCTGGCTGATAGTTTAAGAGATTTGTGATATTTAACTAAATGATTTGTTAGCTTTATATTATGAATAAAACCTGTCATATTGATTCTCCAGTGTATCACTTATATGATTGCATATTGCACTTCCTATGAAATAAGGGAGCCCTCTGATTATTTTTATTTTTCATAATCTTTTTCAAGCAAATAGTTTTAGACCACATTTTAGAAAGTCATTCATTTATTTCAGCTTCACCAGACTAACAAATAGACATAATATAGGAAATTACAAATTACAGAATAAAAAGAATGCTGAAGAAATAAAACAATAGCAAATAATAAAAACAACGAAATTTCCATGCATTCACACACAACCTGCTACAAAATATACTCATCTCATCTAATTTTGATACTCACATGCACAACTCACACTCAAATACAATATAAAGATGCATGTAATGGATGTAATGCTTTTTCCTTTTGTGACTATTTCTAATATTCAGATCCTACAGCAAGCGGAAACTAAGGAACTTCAATAGAGTAAAACATAGTAAACTGAAGGTTACAATGAATGTTATTATCAAATAAATAGTGTCTAAAATACTCACATCTTTCTTCTTGGTAAAAACTTCATCCCAGTTGATTTTATTATTAACTTCATCTTCTGAATCACTGGACGCCAGAGGATCATGGAACTTATTGCGAAGTATTCTTTCTGTTACACAGTTGTCTAGATCTTCTTCAACGACGAATTCAGTGTCTAATTGTGAAGAGCACCTGATTTGATGTTTTAGAGGTTCGATATATTTGTATTATATATATTTACAAGCTATTGGTTAAATAATAATTATAGATTCGTTGATGTCAACGTTTAATTATGATATAAAACAATGTAATGGTATTTACTCTTAAAAATATAACTACTGATGATTCCAAAAAACGTAACTTACCAATCAAACTGCCTAATATGTTCCATCATTTTTAAAAATAACTAATAATACCAAATGCATAAGTAACGAACATATAAAAATGTGAAAACTATTCTCTTTTGTATATAATAATAAACTAATGAACCGCAGAGTGATAAATGATAATAACACTTATTGATTATAGTTTGACGCTAATGACAGATTGGCAATTGTCAGTATTGCCGTAAGTAGTAGTAATAATATTCGTTTGGAGTTTTTGGCGGGATCTTGGTCTGTCATTTAGTGCATTTTATTGAAGTGAAACTTCTTTATCGGCGTTGGAAAAAATTTACCGTCACATTTTTCCGTTACGCGCCATCTTTTTTGTATTCATGTCTATGATAGTAAAATCCTTTTGTTTAAACTTTATCTAATTTAACTTAATTTTTTAATATATTAATGAAATTGTTTGCCATAAAGAAAGATAGGGGTTTTTTTTTTTTTTTTTTTTTTTTTTTTTTTTTAACCAATTTCTGGAAAGTTGCATATAGATCATTTTGCGAAAAATAAGGCCTTAAACAAGTTTCACTTCTTACGTGTGTACACTAGTACACGCACACATTTTTTTTTTTTTATTCATAATCTTGTGTTACTTGACTCTATATTGTGTAAAATTGGTGGTGTTTTATGTGATATAGTTTGTTTATTGTGCATAAGTGAAGTGAATGGAAAATAATGCCATGGACCATGAATTCTGAGATGCCACAAAAATTCCATGGAAGATTCTAACAAGATGACCACCATCTTGTTAGTTCATTGAAATTATGTCAAGAAACTTGTAATATTGATACTCACTTGTCAATGGCAGTAATAGTCTACTAGAAGACTGGTTGCCAAAATGGAATAGAAGAAGAACTTGAAATACTATTAACTACTCGACAATGGCATTCATTGAAATTATATCAAGAAACTTGTAATATCGATACTCACTTGACAATGGCGGTAATGGTCTACTAGAAGACTGGTTGCCGAAAATGGAATAGAAGAAGAACTTTTAATACTATTAACTACTCGACAATGGCAGTAATAATCTAAAAGATTGGTTGCCAAAAATAAAGTTAAAAAAAATAAATAAATAATATTCGTCCAATAGGACAGGCGAAGGAATTAATCCATACTGCCAATTCTGAAGTTGTCAATGTAGGTATTTCTTATTTATATCCTTTAACCAATTTCTTCCGTGTCCAAGTTAATTTAAAGGCATAAGCGCCAAATCTTCTATATAATATTTCGTACATATTCTTTTAGCCATGTTTTTATCTTAATCTCCTTGTTAATAGTAGCGTACCAATTTCCTTTTGTCTGAATTATTTCGTTTTGCCAATTCTGAAGTTGTCAATATAGGTAGTTCTTATGTATCCTTTAACCAATTTTCTTCCGTGTCCAAGTTAATATAAAGGCATAAGTGCCAAATCTTCTATATAATATCTTAATATATATATTTCTTGTGTGCGTGTGTATGTGACTGAACTCCTCCTAAACGACTGGACCGATTTTGATGAAATTTTTTGTGTGTGTTCGTGGAGATTCGAGAATGGTTTAGATTCACAATTGGACCCGGCAGGTGGCGCTGCGATCGACTTTTAGGATTTTTTTGTTTTCAAGGCAGGACAACGTCCGCCCGGTCCGCTAGTTTCGTATATATTCTTTTATCCATCTTTTTAATCTTAATCTCCTTGTTAATAGTAGCGTACCATCTTCTTTATCTGAATTATTTCGTTTCTCTCACCCAGAGTGTTTGTTAATTTTCGGAGTGTTTGTTAATTTTCGGAGTGTTTGTTAATTTCCATTGTCAAGTAGTTAATTCAAAGTTCCAACAAGATGGTGGCTCTCTTGTTAGAACTTTCCATGGAGTTTTTGTGGCATCTCAGAATTCATGGTCCGTGGTATTATTTTCCATTCACTTGACTTATGCACAATAAACAAATCACCACCAATTTTATACAATATAGAGTCAAGTAACACAAGATTATGAATAAAATATAAAATCCACTACATGACAGACCAAAATCCCGCCAAAAACCGTATTGCCGATAAATCGCAAAATATCTGAAATAAGAAAAAAGTTTACAAAGAACGAATATGTAAAGAAACTATTGCCGAAGATCACCACAGGTTGTTTGATTAATTCATTTTAGACTGAGTAATCCTGAATTTGCTATTTCTGTTTATGTTACAGTTGACTTTGACAGTGATTGGATTTGTTTCGTGGGTATCAATTATGTTTTATCAATATTTATATCAATAACAAACTTCCTAAATACTCCATAACACAAACAAGTAAGTTTATTATGAAGTATTGAGGTAAACAAAAGTATCTCACATGGGTTTCCAACATGGAAGAAAGCTATTCTTTATTCCATGGATTTCCAACTAAAAAAGTTACCTACCGAAATATATGAAATAAAAGTTCCATAAATTGTCAGAATGCTAATACTGTAACTAGACGACGCCATCTTAAAATTACAAACCTGTGTAAATAAAAGAAATTTTAAAAACAAACTGTAAAACAAATAAATTTCGAACATCGATGTATAAATGAATTATTATCAATTTTCTTCAAACTTTACCCTCTAATAAAAACTAGGTACTGATGTTTTTTCTTGCATGGCAGCTATTTTGCCATATGAAGTTTTGCCAGCATCCATTGTTGATACTACATCATTACAACTAACGTTTATAATTTTTGGTAGCGATGATGGCTGAGTTAATAGCGTGTTCTGACATAGCGGCCATCAACAAAAAATCTGTTTCTTGCCACGGAGTTGGAGCTGTTGGTGGAGGAAAACATGTTGATGGAACCATAGAGTATATCATGCTTTTTCTAAGTCTGCTAGCTACTACCCTCAAGTAGTAAATCTGTCACCAAGCACCTGTTGGTGTACCGACAGTTGCACTGCAGAACCAGTCTATCTTTAGTGTGTTTACCATTTTAATTTTCATCGATATATAAAATCAAATATGATTATGGTCAAACATTAAAACCCATAAAACATAAAAAATAACCCATGAAGAATAAATTTTGGGTACCAGGATACTAGAAATGTATCAGACTGGATTGCGACCACCATATACCAATAACCAAATATAACACCCGTTATAGAGGTATAGCATGTCACGTTCTAGAACCGGCGGGTATAAATATATACTCAGTATGAAGCGTGGTGTTAGAGATTTCCGTCTGGGTCACGACAGTGACTCTCTGTTAATTTCCTACATTTTATGATCAGCCAGTGTATGACGACGGCTTATACATAGTTATTATTGGTTTTGCATTGCGTCATCTTTACCATAAGAAGCAGAACAGTCATTCCGTCTCGCGTTATGTTAAAAAAAAAGATGCGAAACGTTAAAAAAGTAGCTGATACATGTAAATTTATCTACGTTGTTTGTTATCTTGTTTGTTATGTATATAGAAATATCAGAGTATATGAGCAAACGAAAAAATATAAATAAAAATTGACAGCAAAGTATACTTACAATTTTTTTTTGCAAACAATGTCGTACATTTACTTACCCTTTTCTGCGCACCCACACTACACCGATGGCCCCACTCAAAAGATACCTGAACGCGTAGTGGTTATAAAAATCTTAGTTTCTTAAAACTGTAATAACTTTATATTAAACTAGCTTCTGCCCGCGACTTTGTCCGCGTGGAATAGGTACTTTGGGCGAACGCTAACACGCAGCAGAATCTCTTAAAAGGAAAAAAATAACCCGATTTTGAAACATTGTTCGTTTGTGCTTCGCTCCTATTGGTCTTAGCGTAATGATATATAACTTATAGCCTTCCTTGATATATGAGCTGTCTAACACTGAAAGAATTTTTCAAATCGTACTCGTAGTTCCTGAGATTAGCGCGTTCAACCAAAAAAACTCTTCAGCTTTATAATTGTACTAGCTTCTGCCCGCGACTTCGACCTCGTGGAATAGTTACTTTGGGCTAACGTTAACTTTAACTCGCGACTTCGTTTATGTAGAAGGTGAAAATATTTTTAAATTGGTTAATCCCGATTTTGAAACATTCTTCATTAGCGCTCCGCTTCTATTGGTCTTAGCGTGATGATATATAGCCTTGCACGACAAATGAGCTATCTAATACTGAAATAATTTGTCAAATCGAACCAGTAGTTTCCAAGATTAGCGCGTTCAAACAAACAAACTCTTCAGCTTTATAATATTAAGTATAGATTAATATAGATTATACTACTCTTCTCGCGTAGGTACTTAACTCGAGCCGTTATTCAAATTACAATAACTTTTGATAGAGTAACCGATTTTAATGAAACAAAGATTAAGTTACTCTCCAGGATGAGGTTTTATTGTGAACCCAGTACTTTAGCAGTGATGCGTGTTCATACAAACAGACAAACAGACATATTTCTAAAATGACTGAAATGTATTCTATTACTTACTCGTAGATACTTCCAACGATTTTTTCACGAAAATCGAAAAAATACAGACACGTTAGATTTACATTCTTATTATATTTATAAACTAGCTGACCCGTGCAACTTCGTCTGCATCAAATACGTTATTACAGGTTTCAATTGTATTTCTAAACGCAAATAATCTTAAAAAACCTAAAACCCGATTGCAGCGACATCTCGCACTTCCAATTGTGAATCCAAACTATCCAGGGACTCACTCAAATATATATCCAGTTGTTATGTGAGATTTTTTTTAAATAAGCCTAGAACCTGTTCGCAGCATTACCTAAACTTTATCTACATTAAATTTCCATTTTGTTTTAGTTGTTTGTTTTATAAGTATACGTGAAATCTGCATTCAATCTTAATTTTGTCAAATTTATTTTACTTTTGACATATAAACCACCTTTTTTACTGAGATACTGAACTTGGGATAATATACCTTTCTAACAGTGAAATATTTTTTGAAATCGGATCAGTAGTGCCAAGCATTTCTGGAAAACAAAATTTTACCTCTCTTTATAATATTAGTATAAATACAACATAGTATGGTAACTGCAAACACCTCAACTGATTATTTTAACCGTAGATTCACAAACCTGAACCCAACCATTTCAAGGCTCAACAATATTTAGAAAACAATATTTCAAAAACATTTTTATACAATAAAACAAATGTAACAACATATAAGTGACAGTTTCGTTTACACATATTTTTTTTCTTATGTGGTTGATAATTACGCATCGAAATGTCAAATAGCCGTAGCTCAGTTATAACGTACTGGACATTATACGGTCCGACGGACCCGACGGTTCGGAACCCAGCGATCATATTTTTAGGGTATTTTTTTTAAGTAGCTTAGGGAAATATAGCTTACATTTTTAGCTAATCTGTCTGCTATATATAGCACAAAGAAAATTTACAAAATCCGTCAAGAATTTCATTTTTCAATCATCAAATTTTTGAATTTCGTCCGTTATCCTAGAGAATCCCTTGCGTTTTATGAGACAAAAAGTATCCTAGATATAACCTTGTAATATTAGTTATCACTGTACCAAGTTTCATCAAAATCGGTTCAGTACTTTCAGAGTGATGCGTGTTCACAGGGACAGACAGACAGAAAGACAGACAGACAAAAATTTTAAAAGGGTTATTTTTGGCTTCTATATCGATAACAAAGCCTACCCCGATCAAAATTTTCAAAAAATATTTAATGTACAGATTTGGCTTTGTTACAGTTTTATTATAGTATAGATAACGATATTGTGATAGCTATTTTTTTAAAATAAGGACCAAAAATCTAAAACAAAATGATCGAAATATATCTAGTAGTTTTTGTGTACCTAATGCGCGCACAATGTTAGTTGAATATCGTTTTATTTATATAGAAGATTATTTCACGTTGGAACACAATGCCTAACATTACTTATTTTAATTCATACATTACATATGGAAATGATAAAATGAGACTCCACGTCACCCGACGACACCTGTCCTTTCGAATACCTACTTTTGGCTTTGACAGATTTTTTATTGGATCCGTGATTTCCTATTCAATAAGTTTTGGGTTTGCATTAACCAGTTTACTGGGCCGTGAAATGTCTCCCTGTACCCGCGTGTTACGGCGTGCGTATTCGACTGGCTCAATTATTATAATATATTCAAATTCAGACCGTTTATATATGCGGATAACAGAAGTATTTGTTTGACTATTTTATTATGTGTTTGTGATCAATATTAAATCGATTTATTGTCAATTAGGGTTGTCAAGACTGGTAAATTTACTTGTTCGAAGTTTTTGCAGGAGTGTTTCATTTGTATTGGATTGTAGTTACTTTCGATTGTATTTAAAAGTTATTAAACTTATATTAAATGTTTGTCTTTGATGCCTTAGGATTTTATTAATAGCTACCTGATAAAATGGCGACAGCTTTAAATGCCTCAAAACGATATTTCCACAAATCAGCGATGCGGCATTGAAAGAAGGAATTTCCATAGGTATCCAAATACGATGTAATATTATGTAATACGAATTTTGAAAAAGCAGAAAAATAGCATCAGTTACTTTTGTAACAGTGTCTCATAGTTTTCTAGGTAAAATAGCTGACAGCTAGCAAGACCCTTATTCAAAAGCTTCATTCTATCTATTAAGTTCTGAAATGAAATAAGTCTTTGAAAATACATTGGACCTACGCTTAGTTTAGATTTCTTCTTCGAAAATCTCGATCATCTATTAGATGAATATATTGGAAGGTTTTACCAAAGTTGTATATTGTACATAAAAAGACTACGGTGGAAAATGGCCAGAAAGAATGCTTGCTTACTTTTATCGGTCGATTATTCGAGAAACGACAAGTAATAAAATGTATATCTATTTAGAAATAAACACTGTAGTTAGATTTATGCAATAGATTAGAACTTTTAAACTTGATAACTTATTTATGATTATTTTGTCATTATATGTGCTTGATGAGAATTTGTAGATTTAGGGAAAAAAAACTTTACACACAACTATGCGTGATTATTATTTCTTATTGTTTAATAATGATTTAGGAGCATCAAATATATAAATATAAATATGGTCATGTACGAAAATTACAAGGAGGGATAAATATTTTTTTACAAATCAGTGCAATTAATTTCGATAAAAATTGTATTTACTCCCTGTGCAAAAAAAACAAACTTTCGAAAAGGAAGTTGTGGCTTTCGGTTAGTAATAGTGAGAAAATACATGTTTTATAAATTACTAGCTGTGCTCGCGACTCCGTCCGCGTGGAACGTAATGTAAAAACACAGTGATTAATATAATTATGTGAATGTATTAAGTTTACTGTTACTTTTACATTTACTTATCTCTCGTACTTAAGTCGCATTGTCATTATAATAAATTTTGATACAGTGAACCGATTTTAATGACTAAATGTTATTCGAGGATATTCTTTATGATTTTCTTGGTGAAGTTTTATCGTGAACTCAGTACTTTAGCAGCGACGTGTGTTCAAGCAAACAGATAGACAGACATTTCTAAAAATGATTGAAATGTATTTTATTACTTATTCGAAGAAATGTGGTTTTTTCACAAAAATCTAAAAAGTACAGACATGTTAGATTTACATTCTTATTATAGAAGACGTAATTTATGTATTATCATTATTATATATGTATTATCATCATTATTTATGTATTATCGATATTATTTATGTATTATTGTTATTATTACGTATTATCGTCATTATTTATGTGTTATCGTCATTATTTATGTATTTTCGTCATTACTTAGGTGTTACCGTAATTTATTTAATACTAGCTTTTGGCTATGGTTTCACTCGCTAATTTAGATGATCTATCCCCTACGACCAATACATTTTTTTTCTAGATGAAAGGTATTTCTATACCCCTGACAACGTATATGCAAAATTTCCTGACGATTCGCCTGAGTGGTTAAGGCGTAAAAGCATACAGACACACGTCAGTATTTATGATATTAGTTATAATTAAAATATTAATTGGTATTTTTGAATTATATATCGTAATTGACTTGAACTAAATAGTAGTTACTACACTGTAACTATTTAAAATTTGATATTATTTATTCAAGTCTCACCTAAGCACAATTTACTAGAAGACTAAATGTTATTCGAGGATATGCTTTATGATTTTCTTGGTGAGGCTTTATCGTAAACAAGGTACTTTAATAGTGATGCGTGTTCAAACACACGGTGCAATATGATCCACGCATTCCACAAAAGACTCGAGTAAGTAAAATCATATGAATTACAGACAACAATAAAACAAAATATTGCTTTAATTATCGATGAAATAATAAAAATTAATCACGGCCTGTCTTATCCTCGGTTCCGGTGAAATCTTTTGCCGATGTCCGGTCCTACACAATGGGCACTCGTAATCATAAAATGGGTGACAGGGTTGCATTTAAGTTTATCTGCGGGGGCCGGAATGAAAGTGTTCTTATTTATATTTTAAGTTTTTCTGTTGCAAAACGTTTAAGATCGCTTAAGATATGGCTTAAGTCGAGTTCCATAGAAGGTTTTATAACGTTTTATTAATATATAACGTTAAGTTTAGTTTTGATTTAACGGTATAACGTATTTTTTCGATTATTTTAAAACTTTATAATAAATTATGTTTACATTATAGAAAGTACACCAGTATGTGTAATGTTGTTATGACAGCGTAATTCATTTTTCATGTGTGTATACATATACTTGATAAGACAATATGTCTCTGGGTGGTAGGACAGTATAGTTGTGTTGACGACGCACACGATGAGTAGCTTATACATAGTTTTATACGTAGATTTAGTGATATTTTATAGAGAGCATAGATATAGATTTATTGGCATTTAATAGAGATTTGTTAGATTTAATTCATACGAGTATAATAGAATAGATATATTAATTTGGATATAGAATTGTAGGTATGTTATGTGTGTATTGAGTTATTGAACATGGAATTATAGATGTGATATTTATAGTAATAGGGATTGAATTATGGATATGTAGAAGCATGTGTAGAATTATTTAATATAGAATATAGAATATAGAAAATGTATGTACTGATTTATAGAATAAGTGAGGTATAGGTAGAATTATGGAGATTCATAGAGAAATAGGGACTAATGCGTGCATAGAATTATTGAATTACGGATTGTATAGAATTATGTGTGTTATTATAGGGTGACTTATAGATTACATTCGCATTAAGTAGGGAATTACATGATAGATTAGATTAAAATTATGCCGTATGGAATATATAGCGTGTGTGCATGGAAACATTCGTAGAGAGAATATGATAGAG
Organism: Antheraea yamamai; assembly: GCA_036509395.1. NCBI lineage: Eukaryota > Metazoa > Arthropoda > Insecta > Lepidoptera > Saturniidae > Antheraea > Antheraea yamamai. The sequence continues at coordinate 1,639,199 of AP028436.1, forward strand.
TTACACACGTTATATATTATTGAATTATACGTTACATAGCAACAATTATGCGATAATACAGAACGACAAATATGGAAGATTGTATAATTTAATATAGACAAACGTAATGGTTATAGAGGTACATAAAATATTACAACGGTTCCTCATAACGGACTTCTTCGATCTCAGGGTTTTTAGTAATTTTATGAACAATGACTCCAGCCATATACCGGCTTTCCTTTGTAATAAATTCAAATTCCCAGAGACTAGGCGGTGGATTTTGCCTTTGAATAAAGCAAAATAATATATTTTCTGTTAAATGGTTATTGCACAAGCAATATACTTGAATAGGGTCCGCCGAATAATATTTGTTATGACGTTACGGTACCCGAACGAGCCCAATAAAATAATATATTTTATTTTATGGTAATTGTACAAACAATAGTTGAAAGTTGCAAGTCGAACGGGACTTTATGGCTTTACAGTAATTTCTCACGCAACGGCGTTGTAAACAGAAATTTCTAATTTTATTATGTATCGTTTTAAAATAAAATATGAATGGAATTAATATTATGACAAGGAATATATATATATATATAACTGGCGAACATAACGTAACGATATGTAACATTGAATATCGAGTGAATGTGAATGTGAATATATATAGAGATTAATTATGTCACCCTATACAGATCGATGTAAATTTTAACACACTGAAAATAGATTTACATATGAATATAAGTTAAGGTTTATGTAATAAGATTATTATAGAGTTATATAGAATTATAGAATAGAATATAGAGTTTAGTGCAAAACGGCGTTTAATATAGACGTTTAATATAGGCGTTTAATAGAGATAACTTTATTCATATGTAAGATAGATATAAGATGTAAATTTTAGAGTATAGATTGCATGCAAATAGATAATAAGAAATTGATATTATAGACATTTTATATGTAAAAATATGATAAATAGGATGAATAAATAGGAACGCGATATCCGAGCCAACGAATAGAGTCACGCCGTGTAACGGTATCGTCGCCGGCCCGATTTTGCTTATAAGCACGGTCCGTGCGGTACTAGAGCGTAGTTTGCTTGCACAAGTCATCGCAATAACATCGAGTAGTTTGCTTGCACATCTTATTGAGATAACATCGGGTAGTTTGCTTGTACATCATATTGAGATAACATCGAGTAGTTTGCTTGCACAAGTCATCGCAATAAGATCGAGGTAGTTTGCTTGTACATCTTATTGAGATAACATCGGGTAGTTTGTTTGCAGAAGTCATCGCAATAACATCGAGATAGTTTGCTTGTACATCTCATTGAGATAACATTGAATAGTAATATCGAGAAGTCTACATCGTCAGTAGTAGTGCTCTGTTGGTTCGGGGACGCGGTCATTATACGAGAACCACGGTGTTTTCTTACGACCACCCCGACCTCCGCTTCAAAATCTACCACCTTCATCGGCTGGCTCGTGCATCACATTGCACATCATTGAGGCCCCTTCAAGACATCACCGGCATCCGACTGTCGCCACCGAGGCGGGCTACCGGCGCTCTCGCTACCATCTTCGAGAGTACTACGCCCGCCCACCGCCGGGGAACGTCGCCTCGCCTCACGTCTCTCCTCATTTCCACCTCACCCCGCCTAACCGCGAGCCGGTGACGTACGAGGGCGAGAGGTGTCGCCATATTGACAGGCGGCGGCCCCAACAAGTTGTATCCTACTAGATATCGACTACTATATACTAGATATAATACTCATTTAAGTACCATACTTACCCTTGTCACGGTTTGAGATTAACCGACGTATATCTAGCTACCGACAATTCAGTTTGGCATAACAGCGATCTGCTGCATTAGATTGTAAATCTCGGTGTTCGCTGTTATATTTAATGTACTGTGCTTCTAAATCGGATAAAGTACTGGCATTTTACTTGTACTCAGTAAAAAAAGTAATAGTTTAAGATTAATTTGTAATTCGACCTGAGTCCGAACCTGCCGTGGTACTGAATGGTCGTATTCGAGGGCTCGCCATTATGCCCATTGCCCATCTGCCCACGACGTATCCCGATAATTAATTAATAATTAGTACTCGAGTCTATTACCCTTTTATGTTCCAAATCTCGATTCGTTATTATTTAAACGTACTTACTAATGTGTTATTGTGGTAGATCTTATGTAATGTTTTTTGAAAATGTCTGTAAACTTAAATACACAATCATATATTTTGTTACTAAAGCAAAGAAATATGAAAGGCTATAAAATGATAATATTAATAACAACGTGTAAAATAGTCAGTTTTTTTTCTCGAACCGAATACGCTATTGGCCTAGCAAGGCCTTAACAGCTTCACCAGACTACAAGACGAGCGTTTAAGGCACTCAGCCGATTTTCTTTAGGAAACTAGCTCAACGGTGCACGCACCTTTGCACACCTCGGCTTGGCTGTTGCCTGATTCATGCAATTTGCGACCTATCTGAGCTAACCTAAGCTAAGCTACATATTCATACATATATGAGTTATTGAAATATATATGTGTACCAAGCATACATATCTCAGTAACTCTTATATGTGTGTATTTTGTATCGGAAATTTTTTAAACTATTTCAGTTCGATAAGGGAAAAAAACAAAACCATTCCACTTTCATGTGTAAGCATGTGAGCGTGCACGTGTGTGGAGGTTATATGTGTAAATAGCCATAGACAAAGACACACACTAGAGGATACACAGTGTATGCACAGAGGTTAACAGAGATGTTTTTTTCGCCTTTAAACGGAGACAAAACTATGAATATACGTTTTTCTACAACAAACAAATGTTCAGACCTATTTACGAAGTTCGTTTTCACTCTCAACCAATAGCTTTATTTATTAAACTTAAAATAAAATAAATGTAATCAAAATTGAAAGAAAAAGGTCAATGTTACATGCCCAGCTTTGAATACGCATACCTCGGATTTACGTTTCAGTAATTTTACAGTACAATGCATTTAAAAAAAATAATTTATGTATAGAATCGACAGAGGATATTTTATATTTTGTTGTATCTTTATTAAATTTTAGTTTACAGTATCGTTTTTATTTATCCTACTTAACATTGGCGAAATTTCCAAAAAAGGTCGCATATAAACAAAAAGAAGTAACCGCGATTGCCAATCTAATTGAAATCCAAAAACTTATTAACTTTTTCTGCTCAGTTATACTTGTTTCCGACTTTATCTTTAGCAGGGTCGAGATGCGAGTTCGGCGTACCTGAGCGCACCTAACTACATAGAACGTGACGTGAATAGATTCAGAAATAGGCAAAACGAGTTTTCCCCCGGAATGTAAAAGGCATTGAAATTAGTACACGACTGGAGAATAGTAACACAATTTCCATTCAGCGCCGGCGTCTGACGTTTGACAGCGGGCTGTTCTTCGTGGACGCTTTTGTTCTCGTCTGTACAAAGTACTACAGAAACCCAATCAGAGGTCTGTCCAAACGTCGGTCATCTGACGAGGCTGCGTAAGTAAGGTTTTCTTTTTCGCTTTACCTCATCAACTGGCTACGATTCTCGACATCTGAATCGCTTCTGCGGTGAATTTAAATTCGGTTTTTCATGTAGCGTTCAATTTTCTCCAGATCTGTATAATAATGTATAGGTATAACAACTAGGCACATTGTATGTGCGCAGTATGATAATTCTCATATTTTATGACAGTATCAACGTTTTTATCAAGAATGTATTTGTAATTTAGTATTCCCTGATTTGTAACTACATATTGTTAGGTCATGTCTTTTAAATGTATGTTGCTTTAGAACATTATGCATATAACTATAGTTAGTAATTTTTGTTGTGAGTAGTCCGGTGAAGCTGTTAAGACCTTGCTAGGTCAATAGCGTAGTCAGTTCGAGAAAAAAAAAATTGTTTTACTAATTTTAGATTTTAAAATTACCAATTGCTGTCTGCAACTTTGTTCCTGTGTAAATAATTCGGATTTTTAATGGTAATTACATATTTTATTTATGTTAATTTTGACGAGATTTTAATTTTATTCTTTATCCTTCTTGCATATTCCCTGTAACCCTCTTACGAACTTATTAGTTATGTCTATTAAATGTTATCATTTTTGTTTAGCTCGTATGGAAAGGACCAGTTATATGTAGGTTAGATAATACTTTAAAAAGTTTTGTATTTGCCGACTGACAGTAAAAGTTTTGTCAAAATCCGTTCAGACGTTTGGAAAACATAGACCAACAAAAGAAATTGGTCGTCTGTAAAATCGGTTTACGAAAAATAATTTTACGTGATAACGACTCGGATGCATCAGCAGATAAAGTGGAAGATAGATAGATAGATGCGTCACAAACCGAACGCTTAGGCCGATCGCGTCTTTCTATCGCTTGTTCCGCGCTCTCGTTTGCACGCTCGGCTCAGGCGGAACGTGACAATGAGTCATGCCTTTCCGTGCGTGCAGACAGCGTTCATCGATTTATAAGACGTTAACACGTCAAAAATATTTTTGAAAACTGAATCTTATTTATTTTTTGGTGCTGAAACCGAATTTTATATCTGATATTTTTATAACCCTCAGATCTCTTGCAAATATGAGATCGATTAGATATTTTAAAATAGAGAACCTCATATAAAAAAAAAGAAATAAAACAATTATTTTTATCATGTTACAATTTGTTATTACGATAATATTAAGTACTACAATTTGCATATTTCAGATGCTTATATTTCCTTAGTCATATCTAAATCCCTCACTAAATAATTTAATTATATAATGCGAATAATTGTGATTTTATAATATCTTGACGATTTTTTTAGAATTCATCATTATTCAGTGGACTCTCAATTAATGTGGGACTGCACTGTAGAATGTCATCAATATAGTAAAGTGTTTCGTAGACAATAAAAATAACAATCATCTGAAAATATCTGTATTTAATGGAACGTTTTTGAATGATGAGATCGAATTAAACGAATGCTATTCAGAGTTGCTTGCATAAAAAACTTAAATCAGATGTTTAGCTAAAGACCGCTTGGACACGGTTTTGAGATAAAGTATTTTAGACATGACTTTAGCTAAATTTTAGGCACTGCTTAGTAAAACTCGTGTTGTATCCGTGTTCATTTTTGTTTTTGTAATAAGACCGTAAATGTCTTACTTTTTTCATAAACTTTGTAATGTTTTTCAGTTACAAATTCACCACATAAGTGACAAAAAGTGTTAGGAATGTATACAACTATGACATCCATAGCTTGAATGTTAATTAAAAGCACCTAGGTTAAACATTAAAATTATAGATTATTAACTGGAAGAAAATAAAAAGCTGTGCTATTAAACAGAACTAGTAACTCAATAATAATATTTGATTTTATTGCCCACGTTAGAACATAAAAATTGATTGCCAACGTAATAACATTTCAGTAATTCAGAGTATTTATTCACATTTTAAACATATTTTTTATAATACTGAAATGTGAACAATTGGCGGGTGACTTGAAATTTTCATGATTATTTTCCGAATCAGCACCCAAAATAATACAGGAACTAGGTAAAATGATTAAAAAAAGTTTTTCATCGTTGGCCTGTGGAATTAGCGCGTTGAAACAGAAAACTTCATATTTTATTTATATGTATAATCCAGCTTCTGCCCGCGACTTCGACCGGGTGGACTAGTTACTTTGGGCTAACGCTAACACGCAACGGAAGCTGTCAAAAGCAAAAAACGATTTTGATACGTTCTTCACTGGTGCTCCGTTTATTAGTCTCAGCGTGATTATATATAATCTTCCTCGATAAATGAGCTATCTAACACTGAAATATTTTTTCAAATCTGACGAGTAGTTCCTGAGATTAGCGCGTTCAAGCAAACAAGCTCTTCAGCTTTGTAATATTAGTATAGATTAAGGTTTGTATTACATTTTCCAAATTGTATCTTTAATGATTCGCTAAATCCTATATCACAATGTGCTTGAAAGACCTATTTTTGTAATATATATTCAAGTTGGCAACTCCACCTGCTGTCTGTTACAGAGCCGCGACATTTATATTGCATGTTCAAGTTTTATTCCCTTGGGATTACTCGTTTATTGAGCGACATACGGTTGTACTTTGTCTTCCAAGATTATCTTCTTTCTTATTTTATGATAGTCTAGTGTTTTCAAAAGTAACTTCATTTAATAATCGGTTACGTTGTTTTCGAAGTGGGTAACTACCATATGTTTAATATGTCGAAGTAACAGTTGCTGGAACACATCTATAAATCTGTGACGACAGAGTTTTATCTTGAGACTTGTAGTTAGCAAGTCGAATGATTGAAAACTTTTACCGCGGTACTATGATTTCATTAGCATTTTTTCCTTCGTCGTAAACACATCTTATAAAATTTAGAACGTATCTCGGCCGAAGTACTCTTTGAATAAAGTTAAGTTCCCTGAGATAAGATTAAAAAATAAATGGTTAGTACACATGTTAAATTACTTATGACGGCACATTAGAACACTGCACCTCATACGAAGCCGATGTGTGTCGTTAGTGTTATATAAATAAGAAAAATTACAGACGATGCACTAAGTAGATAACTCGGCACTCAGCTTCATGTTTCTTGTTAACATGGAACTTATGTCATGCGAGGCTCCACTGGGGACGGGATATGAGCTTCAAGGCAATTTGCCCACACGGCTCGTGTTCTATCTTGCGTTCTATCCTCATATAATATACGTGATGTATTTATATCTCTTATTAATAATGCCAAATGTAAATATATATTATTATAACAACACATGAAATATAGTGCACATGTCAGCATGATCATGAACCTACGTTCATATTAGGAACGATTCTCAAAGAAGACAGATATATAAAGATAGGTAATTATAATATAGGTGTTTGTAATCAAATATTGTCACGCCCATGACAAGTGAGTTCAAGAAGCATGTGAAGCGTGTTTTAATGTCTAAATGCTATTGTAGGGTGGATCAATATGTGAACGAGTATGACGTCTGGAAATGATACCCCTCTCTGTGCATCTACTTAAAACAAATGTAACTTTATGTTTTTTAAAAATATATAACATGAAGGGATAAACCAGATCGAGTTTCTTGCCGGTTCTTCTCGATGCATCGGTTGTTTTCTAAATCGGTGGGAGCTTTGACGTTCACAAGCGCCTTCTCAAGGGTTAAATGGAATAAAATATTTTTTATCATTAAATTGTTTGAAAAATAAATAGACGATAAAAAAAGAAAATTGCGATTTATTAATTTAATTGTCTAAACAGATAGCCTGGTCATTGAGCGTGAGCGCAGAGCGTTGGCTGCCCGCTGTAATATGTTGGCTCGCAAGTTTGCTAAATACTCGACTGAAACGAAGGCTGTTTATACCGTACTGCCAGTCATTTTACACGTGCAGTATATGGATCAACTATACGCAGAGGACATACAATACTCTACGTGTCTAATATAACAACGCATTCAGGGTGCTGATGGGGGTGCCAAGGCGAGAATTGATGGATTTCACGCCATCATGCGCAAGCGATGCACCTCGCTGATGCGCAGGGTACGCTCCGGCACCAACAGCCTCCTGAATGTTGTAACATATAGGTGGGACAGCCCCATACTGGGACATTGGGTACTCCTGCACACTGTGGCATTATAAAAATAACTTGTTCATATTCTCTGTAGATGTAAGTACTAACACTGGTTTCTAAGTTGTGTGTATACTAACCAAATGGACTTTTGTTTGCAATAAAACATTTTCGATTTGATTTTATTAAATCAGACTTCTGTAACAGATTAGAAAATTGCACTTAATTTCAGCACCAATGTTGCGAAACAAAAGAGAGCGCAGAGTATACGTAGAAAGATTGTATTGAAACACTTTTTTAATATTGTTCATAAAAGCCTTAGAATCTCTTGTCAATGTAACACCCAGAACCAAACTCGCGGCAACTTTTCTAAGTTCATTTGACGTGAAGTTTTAAGTGTTGCCGCGTTGTGCAACAAAGTAAGTTAAGTGCTTGATAACTTAGTACTCAGGCGGTACACGTGCTTTACTGAGAAGTTTCTTCGACGCACCGGAGCGTGTAAGTTTGTTGGGAAGGATTCTAACCAATTTCTCAACGCTTTGAGTTTCACATACAATAACATGAGAAAAAAATTAAGATATCATATATTTGCTGTGGTATAGTATAAATTGAACTATATATTTAATACCTCGCCATCATTTCAGTCGTAGTCAGTTAATAAAAATAAGTGTTTAGGAACATTCAGTCCAAAGAGTCGTTATGGTCTAGTGGTTTGGCCAGTACAATATCATTTTTCGCAACCTGCGTACATTTACTAATTTAAATTGCTCACAATATCGGCTGACGGTGAAGGAAAACATCGTGAGGAAACCTGAACCTGAGAAATGTTCTTGTAGTACTACTATATGTGGGAAAACATAGAACTGTGGATTTCTCCGAGTTTGAAACCGCTAATACGTCGTGGGCTGGCGTGGTGATTATACCCATACCTTCCTTCGGAATAAGGTCTATGATGGCCCTGCAGGCTGATGATGTTGATGATTCAGACCACATTTAGGACTATAAAAATGAGAAAATATGGGATGTATTTCTAATTCCCGGTTTTATTGCTCAAAGTAATCTTAGTTAGATTAGATTTCAATTAAATTAAATTTTGTATTAAAATACATATTTTTCTTTAAGCCACGTAATATTTATAATTCTGTTGTTCCTTCCGATTGAAAAATAATAATATTATTGTGTCACATTTTACCCTTGGAATCCACTCTCGAAAAGCGTGTAAACTAGATTGGAACCATTACATAAACAGATTTGTCTTAGTAGGTACATCGTATAGGTAAGTGATACGGTAACACAACTTTTCTTGGAAATTCCGAAGAAAAAGTAAAATGAACGTGAACTGCTAATGTCTTGTTATATAAGCTGCTCAAATAAAATAAATTCACTTTATTTACATTTACTGATTGTGATCATAACCATATTAAAATTTACATGTACTGCTTAACCTGAATCCTTGACTCTAAAAGCTATATTATATAACTCATAAGTTAGTAATGTGCGTAATAATATTTTTGTGCCCGTAACCAGTGGAGTTAAGGTCAAGTCGGTGCTTCACAATTATTCTAGTTTCTTGTTTGGGATGTTTTGTTCGTGATTAAAAGATTCAATATTTATTGTAAAGTCATAAAATTGCAACTCATCGAGTTTTAAATATGCGAAAGACAGAACAATTTCTGCCGTGTTTCATATATTGTATATATTGTTTATATGAAACACTTATATTGGATAGAATTTTCACAAAAAAAGTATCAATACTAAGTAAGTTGATAGCGAATCTGGGCGGTGATCAGCAAAGCGATTTTCTCAAAAAAAATTTTTCAAGTGGTTATGTATTATTGTTATTGTCATGTGTTATAAGTGTAAGGTCTAATTTCTGTGTTAACGCCTTTATTTTATTTAAAATACACACAAATTCTCACTTGATTATGATAGTAATAAACTTCGAAAGGTAAAACAAATTCTGGTTGACATACTGATGTTTTCTATATGATGACAGTGAAAACGCCCTGCAGACTCATAAATAAGGCATTCGGATAGGTAGGTGCGAAGAAAAATAGAGACGTTATCCGCTCCCCTAGGGCACCATTAATGAATTGGACTATGAGGCGGGGACATGCGTATCAATATATATTCCTTTAGCAGGGAAACATTAGGCATTGAAATATTACGAAATGCGTTCAGTTTTTCAATTTAGTATTAGAACCAGCACAGTTTATTAAGCTCGAATAAATCCCTTGTAAAGCACGACTGGTTTACAGGAAGACGATCACATGACTGAGTCCGACTGAGATGTTTCCACACTTCGATGAGTCATCGATTTATTTATTAGACAGCGCATTTGTTTATTATCTGGAGATAATTTTTTGAATGATCCAGATATAATTCAAAATATTAAAAGTTTAACTTAAGTGAAACTGTGGTACACTGGTAGTTTGAGGTAAAATAAAAAAAAAGTCTATATACAATAAATATATATATATATAAATCATTTGTCATATGTCTGTATACGCATCACTTCAAAACGCGACTTCACTTATTAGGCTAAATGTTTCGTTACATTTTAAAATGAGCCAAATCCATAAACACCGATAACGAAGTTCAAATTTTGAGGTCCATAAGGTTTTTAGCTTTTTTTAGTGATCTCCATATTTTACATGTACAAAATTTGAAAAATAACGTATACTATTAGGAACGGCTAAATTGGATATCGCTCATTTTGAAATGTAACGAAACAATTAGCCAAATGGGTGCAGTCACATTTTGAAGTGACGCACCATACGACAATGGTTTTTTAATTATATAGATTGCATATAGAAATTCTAATCCTAATTGTTATTATTTAAACTACCAGTGCATCGCAATTTCTCTCGCGTTAAATTTTTAATACTTTGAATTACTCAATTCCTTAAATATTAGGAACGGCTAGAACTGGTTTAACGATTCAATATTTTGTTTTGTAATTGTTAGGAAAAGGTTTGTATGAGAGAAAATATATTAATAATTGTATGGAAAAGTGAAAAATGTGTATAAAAAACGACAGAAACTGATACAAGAGAAAGTAGGGAGGTTTTTAAAAATAATGACAAAATTGACATTTATTTGTCATATGCAATTTTTTATTATATGGTCGTACTGTAAGATATGTCTCATTTTCTTGGTAAAGGAAAACATCGTGATGCAACCATAATCTGACCACAACCGCTGTATCGCGCCATAGGTACGCGAGCGACAAGACGGGGAGAGCGAACAATCTGTCTGCGTTCGACGCACTTGAGATAAAATATCTAAAGATAGGCCATGTCAAAAATTGTGCTTTGATATCGTAAGATCTGTCTGGCACTACGAATCTCATGTGAGTTCATGCTCTTTTCTTCCCACTCCTCACCTCCCCGCGCATACCTAAGGCGCGGTACAGCGGTTGCGGTCAGACTATATCACACACACTAGCAACAACTGTCATAAAACTACAGACATAAGCGCCGTCAAGTTAGCTTTCTTAGTAGAAAAAACTCCAAGAATTGTAAGGAAAACAGTAAGAAAAGTATATTTACATATCACAATATTATTATACGGGGAACAATTCTATAATATTAAGTTTTTTTACACGATTCGAGTCTCGTAGACCTTTGATTCCATGGAAGGGTATTGCGAATGTTATCGGCCAACGTATTTACATAATATTTTCTCCGGGGTCGAAAGTTGAAGCAAAAACTTTGCCTCAAATTCGATTATTCTAAGGGTATCGGGCCACGGCGATATTGTCCTCGGATATTTGGTTTTTGTACGACATATTTTATTCGGTTTATGTTATATTCAATTTATTTTTGTGATGTCTCTTTGCTTTTCTTTGCCTTCGTATTGATTGGTCTTGGGAGCGGCTTTTGTATATTGAAGCGATGTACCCGATGTGTAAAAAGATGTACCCGATCAAGTTTCTTGCCGGTTCTTCTTGATGACTGGGTTGTTTTCCGAACCGGTGGTAGTTTTGACGTTCATAAGCGTCTTATTAGGGCATAAACTGAATAAAGTATTTTTGATTTGATTTGATAACTTCGTCTATATAAAAACATATTATAAAGAGGAAATATTTGTAACGAACAAACTGAAAAACTCAAGAACTACTGCTCCAATGTCAAAAATTCCTTCTCCATTAAAATGCTACATTATCCTTGAGTACCATAGGCTATATTTATTACTAGAAAAAATTAGGGATCTCAAATAAAACTTGAGTAATGTAACCCAAGGTGTATAAAAATTAACCAGAAAATGTCTCTCATCGCATACATTGCGGAAACAATTGATGACAGAATAATAAAATGTTCTACAATATTAAGGAACATATCAATATTTACAAAAAAATTCGGGTTACTATATGCCCAACTAGTTTATGTACTTTTTTATATTTTAAAAGTTGATAGAAATGCCGACCAAAATCAAACCATGTCTCCATGCCTTTTTATTCATCATTATCCAAATAAATTATTTCATATTCAAGACTGCTTCAATGCGTATAGATTACTTTTTACATTATTTAAATCGGGCATTCCAATGAAAGATATTACGAATTTTAAAACGACAATCTGAACAAAATACTAACAGAAAAATAAAATGCAGCCGCGCGCAGCGGGTACCGCGTCGAGAGAGGGGCAGAAATGTTTAAAATATAAATGTCAAACCATGCGAAGTTAGGATTGGCCGCTGTTTGTGTATATAATGATGACTTAGTCGATAGCGTATCCTCACAGCGTCGGTGGATGTAACTTCGAGTCCTTGCAACTAAGTCGGAACGCGCGCTCAAGTAAAACATCGTGATGAGATCATAGTATGGTGGTAGGGTTTTTTCTAGGAACCTCTGGCTACCTATGACCTTCAAGCTGAGAACCTGTCGGTGTATTCCAGCAGCTGCACTTGAGAGCCAGTCCTCTCTAGGTTTCGCGTATTTACCATCTTAAACTAGGTGGTCATATAACATCAGATAAGATTGTGGTCAAACGCTAACATCTATAAACTATTAAAAACTGTTACTTTACCTGCCATTTCGCTCACATTTAGATTCTTTCGTTCGGAACGGTCCGCTTGCATTTTATTCTTACTCAGCGCAATCTTTGGCTTACAGTTTGTATGCTAATTACTCGGCTCATAAGAGTCATAGCTAAATGTTAGACAGCCTACAGACACACAGACATACTACAATTTATTCAAATCCTCATAGTATCATACTTATCTTAGTAATATTTTATAAAAGCGAAAGTAAGTTTGTTTGTTTGATTAGCTTAATGTAGATTTCTTATCATATGTGTAGAAGCAGATACAATAACTTTTGATAGAGTGGACCAATTTTAATAAAGAAAGACTAAATGTTACTTGAAGATATGCCTTGTGACTTTATTGTGGATAGTTTATCATAAGCGTTATACTTTAGAATTGATGCGTGGATAAACAAACAAATAGACAGACAGAGAACCATTTCTACAAATGATTAAAATGTATTTCAGTTTTTCTTCTCTACATGTAATTTTTTTTTTTCAAATATAGACATGTTTAATTTACATTCCTATTATGTATTTCAGAGGTGGTGGAGCCACGCTGAAGCTATTACTGGTTTCAGTATGAATAGGTCGGCTCGCTCAGGGTAGTACCACCCTCTCCCAAAAAACCGACGTGAAGTAACAGTGCTTGCATTTTTGCGATTCGTTCGGTCTGTGAGAGCGCCGGATAACACACCTCCCGTCCCACTCGCCCCTTCTCTACTTCCCCTCTCACAAATACAGGGTGGCAACACGCTTGCTACTCTTCTGGTGTACCAAGTGTCTATGGACGGTGGTGATCACTTAACATCAGGTGACCCACATGTTCGTTTGCCTCCTGGGATATAAATCTATATATATACATATAATAGGAATTATTTATCTATCTTAGATAATAATCTAGATTTATTTTCAACTAGCGTACCATATTTAAAAAAATGTTTGGCAAGAGACTTTTTTCAGACACTAACATTGTGTGTGTAATAATTATGTTCTTCTGTTTATTTTAATTCATAGCTGTCTTTTTCTTTGTTTGCTTATATTTCTACGTATAAGTGAAAACTTGTAATTAGCCTTTTTATGTTACTTATCTGTTACTTCACTGGTGTTAGCCGTAAGATTTCCCAAATAAATAAATATATAAAATAAATTAGTTATGAAGATCAGTTAGTTTGTTAGTCTGGTGGTAGCTATTGATTTCGAGGCAGTTCTACCGAGGTACCTAATACTAGCCTTGAATTTCCAAATTTTTGACTAAAACAAAAACTCCTAAGTAAACTCGTCTCAAATGTTTTAACGAGCTGGTACGCTTTGTACCGCTTTTGAAACTGTATAAAATAGGAATAAATCAAATCGGCTTCGGGATTTTCGGTTGCTCTTTAGCAAATCAGCCGGCTAACTACCCATATTTAAAATTCGTTACGTTCAAAGGCTTAAATCCGGTTTAGTTTAGTACAGGGGCGTGTTGGCAGCGGATCAAACGAGGCACCTTGTTTGAATTGCTACGGTTTAGGGTTGCTATTAATACGATTTGTGCTTTTTTACTTTTCCAAAATTGTTTTTATTTGCGAAAAAAATGTAAAAAAACTCGAATAAGCTTATTTTTCAGCTTTTTTAGCTCCGCATAAGTGTACTAAGGAAAAAAAAATAACTATACAGTCCAATAATGAATGTTTTTTTTATACTTTACTAGCGAGCCCTGATAATAAAAAACCTTGACAAATTATATACTGAAATCTTCCTCATGAATCATTTCATCTACTGGTGAAAACCACATGAAAATGCGTTCAGTAGTTTTTGAGTTTATGGCAAACAGAAATATACTATACATAGAATCGGGTGATACTAGGATTACTAATAATAATACGACATTGGAGTTTTTGACAGGATCTTGGAATGTCATGTAGTGGATTCTGTATTTTATTCATAATCTTGTATTTTGGCTCTATATTGTGTAATATTGGTGGTGTTGTACGTAATATAGTTTGGTTATTGTGCGCAAGTAAAGTGGATCGGAAAAAAAAAACCATGGACCATAGGTTCTGACTTGCTACAAAGAAATCTTGGGAAGTTCTATCAAGAAGGCTACCATTTTGTTAGTTCATTGAAACGATCGCACTGTTGCTTCACGTCGATGTTTCTGTGGGTCGGGTGGTAGTACCCCGGGCGAGCCGACCCGTTCATGCTGAAACCAGTAATAGCTTCAGCTTCATTCTACCACCTAAAAAAATTCATCTCACCTCATTGTAAGTTTCATCAGTCTCGAACAGATAGCGCTTTAAATTAGTTTGTTGGCAGAAAACTGTAGAACCGACTGTTATAGATATCTCGTAGAAGAAGGCACCACGTTTTAATTTTGATAATAGTTTATCATTATATTAATTCAAAATATAATAACTAAGCCACAGCAACACGTGGCCGGGTCAGCTAGTAATAAATAAAAATAAGAATAACAGAAAAGTTGTATCCTAATTGATGGTAGTGTTCACAAGATCACGTAGATTTTTGTAGGGAAGTTTTGGCAGCCCTGTGTAAGCGAAGCGATGCGGGGTGTTTGATCGTGGACGCGACGTCGACGATTCTTGGCGCATGTTTGCCTGCCGATGCCCAATAAGGAATGTTTGGGCAAATATTTGAACTGAGGAGCGATTCGAATGCGTTTGCATATCGTGCTACATTTCGGCTGAATAGATATATTTAAAACTTTATTTTGCGTATAAAATTTACCCATTTTGGTGCGTGTTATTTGTACAGTCATGTTAACACTTATGAGCTTTGTTTTCATATTCAAAAGTTTTTATACTAAATTCAGTAACAAATTACAGATTGAATTATAAGTATCTGTTCAATTATACATCTTCTATGTTATACTGTTAATCTAGTATTAAAAAAACATGTTCTTCTCCAGATCCTAGACTACCTTTATGCAATTTTTTTTTATTCTGTAGAGTCGTAGTTTACCCCTTTTACTGCTTTCGCTTATTTTATTAATCATGTTTTAATTTTAAATGTGAGCAAATATTAGTATTATTTTGCTTAACTATTATACTTCGGATTTTTAATTGATATTATTGCCTTTATGGCGGCTTCATTATCATATTTAATAGCCATTTTTAAATTATAATTCACAATGTCGAGCGCCGGAGCGTCCACGGCCCGATGGATGAACCTACTAATTACGTTGTCAGTCACGTCGGTATAGTAGACACAAGTGTTAGTGTATCTGGATATTGTATCTGGATATTGAAACGCTATAGTGAATTTGCATCCTATGCTATGCTGTGGTGTATTACACTACGATATATTCAAAAGTCACAATTGTATGATAGTCAGAAAATAGACTGCTTTTTGCATTTGATTTACAAACAGTATAAGAATTAGTTGTTCTCAAAATGGTAGCTCATTTAATTGGACTATGTTTTTGAACAGGTCTCCACTTCTCGTTAAAGAAATAAGCAACCATGAGCATATAAAAAACAAAACCATCCGAGGTATTTTAATTAAAAGTGAACCCTTGCATGCGAGAACTCATGTTTTAATTTTGGCGTTACACAGAATTTCGCCTGTTGTGAGTTATTTGTTGTATTTTTTTATCAAGTGTAGTCTACTAACTTTTTCGTTTTAGGTTTATATCGTTCTATATAAATATCCTCACGGCAAACTTCAGTGCCTATTTATTTGATATGAATGAATATGCGAATCACTGAAAGCATCAGTTACATTTGTAAAATGCTTCATCCATTTTAATAGCGTATTTATTGAGGAATGTTACAGGCCACCATCATGCTAGAGCTTAAAAGAGAGTAACAGTTACCATATAAAATGTAGATAAGAAAGTATATTAAGTGATAATGCGGGTGAGCAATGTGACGTCACATAGCATGATGGAATCGAATAATGAAACATGTTATGTAATAAAAAGCTAACACAAATCTGACAGTTAGCCGAAGTTATTTCTTGAGGGAATACACGGGATAGTCACTAACCCATCTGTTCTAGCGACTACTACGATTTAACAATATACGCAGAAGAGAAATCAACATACTTTATCCAATTGAAGCTCTAAGAAGACGCTTAGGTATATCAGAACTCTATCACAAGTTCAGAAAACCAACCTAGTGACTGAGAAGAACCGGCAAGAAACTGGTTTATCGTCTTTTTATCGTATATATTTTTACAAGGCATTATGATCACAATAGTTTAGGTAGATGTACAGGTAAGGAGTATTATTTTCAGCTAGACGTGGTGTTTGAACTTACATTATAGTCCCAATAGTTTTTACTGGATGTGCAGAAAAAAGTGTTATTTCCAGCTGCACATGGTGGTTGAACTTACTAGCCAGTAAATCGGTAATGTGCTTTCGGACTTTTTTGTAGAATCGTAAGACTATTTATTCTATCTAGGAATCTAATACCTAAAAAACTGCCACTGGTTACTAATTTACTGTAACGAAGGTTACTAAATCGGAAGCATGGGATGACTAATTTGAGATTGTTTTTAGGTTTCAAATCATGCCGGTATTTTAGCCTTTCGTGGGATATAATGTTATTCTCTACAGATTTATTTTTCTAAAACCCGCCTAGTTGGCTATAACTCTCAAGTTCGGCCAAGTAGCTATTGATGGGTTCTTCCAGCTTTACTTGTAAGCCCGTATATTATATAATAAACATATTCGTTTCGCATTTCGCATTCGCATTCGTTAAATCCATTAAAATATACTGAATTTAATATATATTAACTACAAATACTTCTATAAATTAATTATGACGTATTATATCAAGATAATTATGTGCATAAGTTTTATTTGGCATACGTTTTAATGTACAGACATAAAATGAAAGCGATTTATGAGCTTTGGGAAATATATAAAACATTTTCCACATTATTACCTCTAGTATGTTTACTGCCATAGTGTAATATATATGCAATGACATAGTTGTATCATTCTTTTTAGGTTATGTGGAATTTAGTCGTTAGTAGATATGAAGTACCAGGTACCGCCTAAGTGTAAAATTATTGTAATACGTAGGTTCAATTATAAATCTAATAAGTGAAGTAGAATACAGTGGGACTCATTGAAATTTTGAGCGAGCAAAACTTTGAGTAACCCGACTTGGGCGAGTACTTCCATCTTACAGAAAATCACAGCCAAATAACACTAATCTTTATAGCGTTGTGTTCCTGTGGTGAGTAAGTTTGCCAGAACTGCTGAAGATGCGTAGTAAATGGTCGGTAACGCGCATGTGACACTTTTGGTATTTCGAGCGTCCATAGACTGCGGTGACCGCTAACCATTAGGAGCCCCACATGCTTGAAAATTGATAATAATAAGGATCGCAAGTGTAAAATCCTGATTAATAATTAAAACTCGGGAACAGAAAATAAAATAGGGTACATACAAAAAATGTAGTGTTCCCGATGTATAGGCCAATCTTACTTAATAAATTTTACATGGACGAATGCACGGGTAACAGTTCAACAAATAAAATAGAATATGTCAACCTCTATAATTTCGCATATCTGCCAGTAAAATTCCCGTTAACATAGGTCCTGCCGTTTCGGACATAACCCGGAACAAACAGACAAAATATAAAAATATAAAATACCAACAATATTAAAAAATATATTTTTTGTTACTTGTAGCCAAATCCAATCACCAAAAAGTTGTTATTTTAATATTAGATACACACACTTTATTTTATAATACGTAATAGATTACAAATAAAAAATTGGAAACAAACGTCGAATAAACAAGTTGAATAGAAACACAAAATAAACTTTAAAAATATTTGCGATAGAAAGTTACAACGTCACCATGGCAACGTATATAATACTAACGTTAACACGCAGCGAAAGCAACCAAAACGAAAAAAATGCCCGATTTTGAAACATTCTTCATTGGTGCTCCACTCCTATTGGTCTTAGCGTGATGATATATAGCCTAAAGCTTTCCTCGGTAAATGAGTTATCTAAAACCGAAAGATTTTTTCAAACCGGACCAGTAGTTCTTGAGATTAGCGGGTTCAACCAAACAAACAAACAAACTCTTCAGCTTTATATATTAGTATAGATTATCTTTTATAAATAAAATAAAACTATCTAGGCAAAATCTGTACATAATTTTTTTAAAATTATAATCACGTTCCACTTTGTTATCGATATAGAAGCCAAAAATAATCCTTTTACAATTTTTGTCAGTCTGTTCCTGTGAACACGTATCACTCTGAAAGTACTGAACCGATTTTGACGAAACTTGACACAGTGGTAATTGTGTATAGTATGTGTGTATATAGTGGTACTGTGGTATAGTAACAAAATAATCTGTAGGTATGTAGCACAGCGCGGCGGCTGTCAAAAATTAAGTCAAATTATGTTTCATTTCCATGTTTCACATCAAAAATGTAACTAGAAATAGCGTTACTAAACAAAGGTGACAAGATTTTTTCCGAAAACATAAACCTAGATAATAGTTACATTGCATTGTAGAAAAAGAATTTCAATTAGAGTTCTATCAGTACGTGTGTCGTTTCGGTATTTGATAAAATTTGTTTTCTAAATATTGTTAGGTAAGTCTTGAAGTAGTTGGGTTCAGGTTTGTGAATATGCGATTAAAATAATCAATTGAAGTGTTTGCAGTTACTATACTATGTTGTATTTATACTAATATTATAAAGAGAGGTAAAATTTTGTTTTCGGGGAATTCTTGCTACTACTGATCCGATTTTGAAAATTCTTTGACTGTTAGAAAAGTTATCCCTCAGTGCTATATATATTTTATTTTTATTTTGGCAAATATACATTTCCAATAATTAAACACAACAAATGTAATTGAACTCGGCAAAAATTCTATAATATGGCTTGCGCTGCTTGAACGGTTTGAAATAAAACAATAAAATCTATAACAAAAATATTAATTAATCTTACAAAAAAGTCCGCGACATAATATGTCGAAGTTTAATAACTCAGCCAAAATGATGGTTTATTTGACAAAAGTAAAATAAATTTGACAAGATTAAGTTTCAATGCAGATTTCACGTATACTTTACAAATTCTTATAAAACAAACAAATAAATCAAAATGGAAATTTAATGTAGTTTTTCAGAAATTAGTTTTTACAGTTTGAAGTTAATTAAGGTGATAAAGTTTTTAATTAACAAAGTTTATTGATTAAGTTAGTCTGTAACTAATGCGAAATATAAACAATAAACCAGCAAAATTATTGCGTTGTCACTGCCACTGCCTCTACGCGAATAGTGAAAGGGTGCGGAGCAAGGCACTTATCGGCAATATATGTTAATTTTTATCTTAGTTGGACACGGTAGGTGATGTTGCAAACGGGTTCTAGGCTTTTTTTTAAGATTCCTGATATACCAAGTGGATATATATTTGAGTGAGTCTCTGGATAGTTTTCATTCACAAGTGGAAACGGTAGGTGTACCTGCAATCGAGTTTTAAGTATTTTAAGATTTTTTGCGTTTAAGAATACAATTGAAACCGGTAATAACCGATTTGTTGCAGACGAAATTGCACGGGTCAGCTAGTATTTAATATGATACTTTGTTTTATCGCTCTATAAACCAAAATTGAATAAATGCTGTCAAGTAAATTCTAAAATCCCTATTTTTTTGTGACAATATTAAAAAGCGAAATTGTATTATATTGTAAACTTTAAAATTCAAATAGTAAGAATGTTTGACCTAAATTAAGTTTACAGTTCGATACATACTGGTTTAGTATACTTGCTTGATAAAGTTAATTGTTAACCATAAGTTATCTAAAAATATATGTGATATAAGAAATTGAATAGCTGCGACGCGTAACAATTTTGTCAGTAAGTTAAATTAATTCAACTTGGTATTCCATTTCAATACAATTCATTTTGATTAACTAAAAGATAAATTTAAAACTTGGTGGTGAAAAACTCGTTACAGTCTGCACTATGTCGTATTTGTTTTGTTTTGCCCTCCGTATATCTATTTTTCTGTAAATGTGATTAACATTTTATTAAAATATTTTCGGACTAATAATATATCTCCAGCTACAGTTTTCATTACAATATGCTTATTTCATTTCACGTAATCGGTATTAGCCCTATTTAGCCTCAATAACATGACAATTGAACAAAAAGTACCTAAATATATAAAAATCCAGTGTTATGATGTTTGTCCGCGACGAATTCCGAAACTACTCTAACGATCTTCATAAAAGTTGGTATTTTATGTATAATTTGGTCCAACTTGAGAGATATGACAATTTATATTTCGATTAATGGCCTCATTATTTTATAATTACCTATCAAATGATTGTCGATGTTGATTATTGTTATTATTTGTAAGTTTTATCAATCTCGAACAGATGGCGCTTTAGATTAGCTTGTTGACAGGAAACTATATGACTGACTGTTATAGATATCTCATAGATAACGCCACATTATAACTTAGAATTTATTTTTCGGTAACTGAGCCATAGAAATGCGAGGCCGGGTCAACTAGTTGCTTATAGTTTTCGTTGTTATATACAATTTCCTTCGAATATTTAAATCCTATTTAAGTTTGTAATCTTTCATATATTGTGCACTTTCGTTTTACATCTACCAGGTCACATTAGTAACAACTTCACTGTTTCAATGACGATAGAACGTAACGTCTTATGTAGCCAGTTTTGCAAAAAAAAAACAAAAAAAGAAAGGTAATCCAATATTTATTTCAATTTTACTCACTACTTTTATTATTTGACTGTGAGATAGAGCCTAAAATATTCAGTGGCTTATCCATTCTGGTTTTACGACTACACTGTTTAATATCATTACCTATTTTATTGTTTACTCTACGAACATGTATAATAATTATTCAGAATCATATATCTTCCACTTCTTAAGACTTGAGGGTAGACGTCGGTCTTCTAATAGGCTCCACTAAGCGGTTTGCAATATCATCATCAGCCTGTAAGAGACACACTGTAAGGCCATATGCCTCTTTCCGAAGGAAGGTATGGGCATAATCACCACGCCAGCCCACGTCGTATTGGTGATTTCAAACTCCGAGAAATACACAGTTCTATGGTTTGCCACATACAATAGTAGTAGCTTCCTCCCGATGTTTTCCTTCACCGCCAATCGATAATGTTATCAATTATATAATTGTACGCGAATTAGGAGAAATGCGTTGCTACATACCGAGGTTCGAAGTTACGGACATCGGATTGATATTCGACTGGTCAAACTATTAGGATACCACCATTTCCTTTGCGCTTTCCATGGTACATTAACATGGATATTCACAGTTCGGCTCTTCTCGGTAATAGTCGGTTCTTGTATAACGGTTACGCCCTCTGCTTCCAAGAAGCCACGGTACAAGAACTAGCGGAAACTGCATTGGTATCTAATCTGCCAAAAAAAAATTCGATCACCGCGAGTTGTCAATTAATATGATTTGTTTTAACCTTTTTTTATATACTTTATAGTTATTAGCGTTTGACCACAATCTCATTTCATGTTGAATGACGACGTGGTCTAAGGAAGTAAATATGTTAAATCTAGAGGGAACTGGCTCTCAAGTGCAGCTGTCGGAACACAAACAGGTGATTGAAAACAGATTTTCAACTTGGGAGTCAGCTTGAGAGCTAGCGAGGCAGACTTAGAAAAACCCTATCCCCGTGCTATGATGCCATCACGATGATTCGAGTCAGTTGCAAGGGTTTGAACTTACGAACATCGACGCGGTGTCCGAACACGCTACCAACTAAGCAATCATCGCTTCAAATCAAACACTATTTTATATGTATGATAGTTTTAAAGTCACTTTTAAAACGCTTGGGTTTTTAAATAACAAGTTATTTTGCATTAAATAATTAGATCGTATATAAGTTTCATAACAAAATAACTTTTTTATAAGATTTTTAAAATGTCGATTTTAATTAATATCATGATTTAATATTTACGATTCGTATTGTCAAAACGTATCCAAATTCGGTTGCTTGAAGTTTTCAAGTCCTATTGTTTAGATATGGAGAGCTCATTCGATCCTCCACTTACGCCAGATTGTCTACACCAGCCCGTGCCAAGATTGTCTCGGGTTCACGGCAATTCTGTAGAATTGAATACAGATGTGGAAATTGTGTCCGCTTTTATTACACGGACTGGTCGTGACTGTGGAACAATCATTTTACAAGTGAATTTTGTGTCTAATTTATTGAATTTAGGATCATTTTGCATATAATATTGTATAGCAAAGTTAGCTTTAAACACTTATATAAGCGTTATTTATTGCAACTTCAAATCCACTAATTGAAATTTACGTACACGTATCTATTTTAAGCTCTGTTTATTTGTGCTATTGTGTATGTGTGTTATAACTTGCATATTATTGGTCTTTTACATTAGTTTGATTAAGGTATTGATGAAGACATACTTGTCTTGAATTTGTTGCGACAGTACCTATATATATAATGTGATCATCAATGATGTGTTATGTTTATAACTTAAGGTTTGTTCTTTTTAATTTAGTTCCATTAATATGACAGACTGAATGTCCGTGCACCATACTTGCTAAATGGGTTTGCCAATTTTTGGAAAAAAAAAAATATTCACGTGTATTTTTGTTTTAATTTGCTTGTTTAATTTAATGTAATCGTTTTGCTAGTTCTAAGGATAAACTATTTTTTTCTATATTTCTTTCATTTTTCCTTCTTTCCTTTCTTTATTTCTATAGCGTTATGCTATTCTATAGCGTAAATAGAACGTACAAATACAGTACAAAACCTTTGTCAACGAATACTTTATGGCTTTATGAAATGTAATTACAGTAATGTCTCTCCCCTCTCCACTTTCGATCTGTGCTTTTACATCGGTATCAGTATAACCTCCAAAAATTTCATAGTTTTTTTATAGAATCCAATAATTCGATACCACCTGATTTTCAAAGTACCGAATCTATGAGACTCTACTATATTTATTTAAAAGACATAATTTTCAATTTTCATGTTAATGAATCTACAGTAAATTATGTTATACAGTTCCCAAGAAATCCTGAATAGCCAACCGAACTCTCCTAGTGCCTTATTCATCGTAACTAAAGCGAATCCGTACCACTTAATATGTACAGAGTGTAACGAATGTTTCACAAGTAAATGGACGAAAACAGTCTTAGCTAGATCGTACCCAATCAAGGAAAAGCTTTCGGCGAAACTTCTCAGAGCTCTGTCCTTAATCCGACGAAATCAGGGGACTCGAGACAAAAGTGTCTGCACCTTGAGCTTGTTAGCTGTAGTCAATTAGATTTAAAACTATAATTTTATTTCGACGTATAGATTGTTCTTCTTTGTTTTTTACCCGACTACGGCGAAGTCAAAAGAAAGAGTTATGATTTTAGCAGTCTAGGTATGTATTTACATATGTAAATAACATATATTTTTCCGTAGCGCCTATTACCCGTAAACTATTCATCCGATTTTGATGAGGTATGTATTCTTGATACACATATAGGTATGATTCATATATGTATGAATAGTTAACTTACCTTAGGTTAGCTCAGATAGGTCGCGAATTGCACGTATCAGGCAACAGCCCAAGCCGAGGTGTACCGTGCACTCTTCAGCTAGTTGTCAAATAAAATCGGCTGAGTGACTTAAGCGCTCGCCTTAGTAGTCCGGTGAAGCTGTTAAGACCTTGCTAGGTCTATAGCATAGTCAGTTCGGAAAAAAAAGATTTATGTTGTGTATTGTGAGTTTTTTTTTAAATACGTTTACACATTCAGCGCAGTAAAATGAATTGGTATAATTCCATAGCGCAACATAGCAGCGACCACCCCTAGATACAACAATAGTTGTTTTCTTTGCTCTTATCCTAAAAAGTTTTTTTGAAAATTGACGAATCCAATCACCGGCCTCCTTTCACAAGTACTCCATCTGGCAAAGATCAAATAAATGGACTAATACACGGCCCCTATTCTCATAGAGGCGTTAAATATACAAAAGAAACGATATAAAGTGATATAACAGTTTCTATTCGGTCTCATTTTTACGACGGGCCCTCGTAAAAACGTTATAGCGGCAGGTACAAGGGTTGTTTAAGCATCTATACGTCAATAAAAATGGGAGTAAATATATATATATATATATATATATATATAAGCTTTTTATTAGGTCATAGCTTCATATTTCACGAGTGTTCTGTGAAGGATAGCATTTTCCGTTTCAATATTTTTCTTAGTTATTGGCTTGGGAATTGTACGTAGAAGGGTTAGTATTGTACACTAATTTGAGAAGCGTAATAAAAAATTATGATTATATTTGTCATCATTATCATCACCATTATCAGCATGTAAGAGACTTACTGCAGGACCATAAACCTCTCCCGAACGAATTTATGGGCATAATCACCACTCTAGCCCACGACGTATTGGCGGTTGTGTCAGAAATCGACAGTTCTATGTTTTCCCACATACAGTAGTACTACAAGAACATTTCTCAGGTTCAGGTTTCCTCACGATGTTTTCCTTCACCGTCAGCCGATAGTGTTACCGATTTAAATTAGTAAATGTACGCGAATTCGCGTTGGTACATGCCGAGGTTCGAACCTAAGGACATCAGAGTGATATTCTACCGGTCAAACCACTAGACCAACACGACTTTGTGTTGGAAATAAATTGCGAAAATCACGCGTGTAGAAATGTGGACACGACTAGTTGTATTTTATTTTATTTTTTACAAAAAGGTACAATTACACATAACAGATTGAAATTATATGGGTAATAAAACTATTATAACATAATAAATCTGAAATCCAATTATAAATTGTACACAACATTATCAATTTTATCAATAACCACAGTTAGCATAGTGTGATGACAAAATAAATATTGGGGATATACAACTATTATAAGTCTATGTCTCTAATACAATATGTGTCTTAAATTTTTTAAAGCTGTCATTAAATATGTCTTTGTGAACACAGAATTCGTTATAGTACTTGCACATTCGATACAACGGATTGTTTTTTGAAACGTTGTTATTAACTGCTGGTAAATTAAATAATTGATGAGCTCGTACTGAGTGAGTTGGTATTCTGAAATTGATTTGCCCGAGTAGATCACTACCAAAGGTACCGTTTACTATTTTGTGAAGTATACATAAGTCAGCTATAGATCTTCGATGTTCAAGACTTTTAAGATTGAATTTTTGAAGTCTATCTTTGTATTCAGTGATTCTATTCCTGATACCAAGCTTACTGCACAGTATCCTTAAAAAGCGTCGCTGAATGGACTCAATCATATCTATATAACTTTTATAGAATGGGGACCATACTGATGAACAATACTCTAGAATGCTACGAACCAAAGTAATATACAAAATGGTCCATGATTTAATAGATTTAAGTGGTTTGGCTGTACGTATAATAAACCCGATCATTCTATTGGCTTTGCTTGTGATATGGTCGAGGTGTTGTCTAAATGATAATTTAGAATCAATCATGACACCTAGATCTCGCACTATGTCTGTTCGATCAATATTCACTCCTTCAATGTTATAATTAAAGTATAACGAATTTTGTTTTTAGTGAATGTCATGGTTTTACATTTTTGTATATTTAGTGCCATACCATTTTCGATACACGAAGATTGTATAGTGTTGAGGTTGTTTTGGAGCTGAAATGTGTCGTTGTCTCCATAAATCTTTTGAAAAATTTTGATATCGTCCGCATATGCCAGGCATTTGCAATTTAATAAATCCAGGAGATCATTAATAAATGCCAAGAATAAAAGAGGGCCTAGATTAGAACCTTGTGGTACACCTGACGTAGCAAGAAATGGTACCGAGTCAAAACCAAAAAGTACAACCAACTGTGACCTGTTTGATAAATATGAACTTATCCATCTGTAAAGGTCACCGTGGATACCTAGATGAGCCAGTTTTGCTAAAAGAACAGAGTGATTGACACGATCAAAAGCCTTTGAAAAGTCTGTATAAATGGCATCAACCTGTATTTTCTCATTGAAAGATTCACATAGATAAGTTATATATTCAATGAGATTGGAGCTCGTAGAGCGTCCCGAGACAAAACCATGTTGTTTTGAACTGATCTTATGTTGTAAGTGATTATAAAGATGGTCATATACTAAACTTTCAAAAACCTTTGCAAAGCAGCTCAGGATACTTATTGAGCGGTAGTTTTCAACTTTTTTTTTATCACCTGACTTATGTATGGGAGTTATTTTGGTTATTTTCCATTGAGAAGGGAAAGTACCATTTTTTAAAGATTTATTAAAAATTACTGTTAAGGGTTTTACTAGAGCTTCTGCACATTGACGAATAAAGAAAGGGGGAATACGGTCTGGTTCAGCATTTTTTGTGATGTCAATATTTTTTAATCGACCGTAGACAGAGTGCATTGGTATCTGTAACTCATATAAAGAATAATTTGAAGGAATAAAGTTGGGTATATAGTTTACTACGGGACAGTTAACATAAACAGAAGAAAAGCAATTTGCGAAGAGATTGACAACGTCGCTACCTGTGTAAGCTACATTATTTTTATAAGACATAGTATTAGGAATAAAATTCGTCAATTTTTTACTTTTAGTGTATCGCCAGAAAGCTTTTATATTTGAATTTAAATCAGCTTCAATATTCGATATATAGGTTTTGTAACAATAACTTGTTAAAACCTTTACTCTAGTCCGCAAAGAGGAGTAAGTATCATAATCTCGTGGGTTTCCATACATTTTGTATCTTGAATGATACTTATCTTTAAGTCTGAATAACCTAATTAAGTCTTTTGAAAACCAATTTGGGTAATTACTTTTTGTCTGCTTTATTTTGGGTGTATGTTTTTCAATTATTAAATGGATTGCGTTGTAAAATAATTGAACATAATCATCACATTCGAGGTCAATGTTTTGATCCCAGTCTATACTGTCAAGTTCTTTTATGCAAGCGTCGTAATTAGTTTTATGAAAACAGAGCCTATCAGATACTGGATTATATTTAAGAGGTGTGAGTATATTATTTAGCTTAATTTCTAGCGGAGGGTGGTGTATATCTGATCGGTAGATTGGTTTTGCTTGTGTAAGCGAATAAATATCTGGATTATCAACGATAGCCAAGTCTAACATTCTATTGTTTTGGTTGATTACATAATTCAACTGGTGTAAGGTTGTATTGTGCATCAAATCGTAAAGTGACTTAGATTTATCGCAAGTATGTGTCAGAGGATAGCTATTGTCTAACGACCATTTCATATCACCCAAATTAAAATCCCCGATTATACAAGTGGTAACATTAGTAGAAGACGCATGTACTATTTCATTACACCTACTAATAAATTCGTCAAAGATAACAGTTGGTATGTAATTTGGTATATATACGGTGCATAAATTTAACAACAGCCTCTGATTTATTCTAATTTCTAACCAAAGATCCTCTAACCAGTCTGATTGCCAATTATTTTTTACTACTACATCGAGATCTTTGGACAAAGCTACAAGTACACCGCCACCATGGTGCTTATTATAACGATTCAGAAAAGTTTTATCCCGGTCTCGTCGTAATACTTGATA
>AP028436.1:1667986-1740375 GCA_036509395.1 Antheraea yamamai
GTATTACTGCTATAAGTCCCATTAGAATTGATATTTTAAGAGGATTTACTTTTTCTGAAGAAAAAAAAGTCGAGGCAGTCATAAGGACTACCCACAGAGGTGAAAGCTCATAAATAACTGTGTTCCCTTTTGAATTTTCATATTAATTATAGTGTGGTTTTCATATCTATTGGCATTCGGAGCAATAATTATATACATTTTTGCAAAAATGAGCTGCAAAATATCAATATTACATATACACAGGTACCTTTTACTACGCGTCGCCAGTCTGACGCAAGCTGCGGAAGCGCAATACGGACGGTCATTGTTACTAGCATGTCATGACCCGAAATTATAGTGTAATTAACCCGAAGTTACTAGTGTATAATTTATTTTCAATAGTCGACGACATATCAATCCGTCCATATCAACGGAAACGAAAAAGAGAATTCAATGTTGCACTATACAAATACCTAAAGCCAATTCTTCATACAACTCGGTGACGTGTGAACGTGAAACAAAAAAAAAAACCAATTGAATTCCCAATACAAAACGTTTTATTGGAAGGCAAAGATGAGGCGGACGTCGTTGTTAAAGATCGGAATATCTCGGATGACGCGGGTTACTGAAAGAAACACGTTTTGCGGATACGGCCCCTACCATTTGTCCTTTATGAAATATTTTGCGAGATCCATTCGTCAATTTTAGTCTTATATGGTTAACTAGCTGTGCCCGCGACTTTGTCCCGGTGAAACCTTATGTAAAAACTGCGATTAATTGAGTCATCTGAATGTATTAAGTCCTTTTACTTATCTACTTTTCCCTCGTATTAAAGTCGCGTCGCCATTAAAACTACAGTAACTTTTGATACACCGAACCGACTTTAATGAAACAAAGACTTAATGTTACTTGAAGATATGCTTTATGATTGATATGTATTGAATAAAAGCATTATTTTAGCAGTAATGCGTGTTCATATAAATATATTGCCATACAGACATTTCTAAAATTGATTGAAATATAATTTATACCTTATTCCTAGGCAACTGCTAAAAATTTTTTTACAAAAATCTAAAAAGTACAGACACATTCCATTTACATTCTTATTATATGTATAGATATAGAGATTATAATTCTAATGTACATATATCTTAGGTTTGCCCTCAATATATGCCTCAGTACCGTTGCACCAGTGTTAGTAGTTGATTTTGTGGAATCAAACTGTCGACTATCCAGAATCTCTTGCGCTCTAAAATACCCTACTAATTGCTTAAGCATAATCTTCTCGAAATTTTTGCTTAACGACGGAAATACAGAAAGTGGTTTATAATTTTCAAGACTACTCCTACATCCTGATTTAAACAAAGGAACCCCTTTCCTTATTCTCATTGAATTACGGAAGGTTCTTTTTGCTACCTTCTTTTTATACCTACATGATTCAAAATGATGTAATACATTCGAGACTCTTGGATACATATATTTATTTAGCTGTAACAATTTTATGAATCCACCTTTTGATAAAACTCATGACGTCAGTAATGAAACGATTAAGACAATCTGAATCAATACAAAATTCAATATTTATTAACTTGGCGCTATACTATAATTCGCTTTGTAAATGTCTTCAAGGTTAATTAACGAACTGTTTATAAATGATTTCGTCATCGATAATAATCCGAAAAGTTTTTATTACACTGAGAAAAATGTTCATGTTACATCTCAATCGTATGGAATTCTATAATATATAAAAATTGCTTGGAACTGATTATGCAAAGTTTTTAGTTTAAATTGGCTTTCTTGCTGATTATTTTTTTCAAACTTAATTACCAATTGATGCCACCATTTACCAATATATTGTCTCTTCGCTCGCTTGTTCTTCGTTTACTTTTATAAATATGATCCGTTCATATAATACACACATCAAAAAAGGCCAAGCAACATGCGTGATATTACAAATTTTACCATTTATATTAATTAATTTCTAAGTATTTACTCAAACAAAGTGCGTAGGTAAGTAAACTTTTTTGTTATTGATGACATACTGGCTGGTTGTAAAAAAAAAATTGATTATGTTTTGTTTTTTCATAAAATTCAAATGACTGCGAATTTGTTTGAATTTAAGTGCGTTTTAATTGCTACGTTTAGTCTTGATTTTATAATTTTACCAACCATTTAAATAAAGTTAGCGACAAAATTGAATTGTTAGATATTCTTTACGTCATAAAGCGACGTCATTTGATGGCAGATGAAATGCAAAGAGCTGTAGGGATGTTGCAAGCGGGAAGTAATCAATCTCAGGTATCTCGACATTTTGGCATTCATAGAAATGTTATTTGTCGTCTTTGGCAGCGCTACAATAATACAGGAGAACCCGCTGAACAGCATCCAGGCCGTACAAGGAGTACAACCACTCGGCAAGATCGGTACATACAACTGACTGCAAGACGCCAGCCGATGTTAACCGCTCGAGAGATAAGTTTGAGGCTACAAATTTCAAGTGGTGTTGATGTAAGTCCTCAAACTCTGCGAAATCGACTGCATGAGTACGGCCTACGAGCTCGACGCCCAATCAGGTGCCCACCGATACGTCACGGGAATCGCGCTCGTCGATATGAATGATGTAGAGAACGCATAACATGGACCCAGGAACAATGGGATAAAATTATGTTTTCCGATGAGTCGCGATTCGGGTTTAAGCCTGATACAAGAAGGGTGCGAGTGTATCGTCGGCCCGGAAATACTGAAAGGCTCAGGTGCGTTCAGGAAGTTCATCCATACAGCGGCTCAACATTTATGTTATGGGCGGGAATTATGAAGAACAGGCGAACTGAGCTCGTTTTTGTAAATGGAAACATGAATGCTGAAAATTACATTGAGGATATTCTCAGACCTTATGTCTACCCATTTGCACAAACCTTTGGCTCCGATTTTAGGTTAATGCATGACAATGCGCGTTCACATACAGCTCGGCGAACCAGTGAATACTTTGCAACGGAGAACATCCGGGTATTGCCCTGGCCTGCACAATCGCCAGATCTCAACCCCATCGAGCACGCATGGGACATGCTCCAGAGACGTGTCTTGAAGGACTTGGACGGAGCGACAACAACCCAACAGCTGAAGGATTTGCTACAATTCCATTGGGAGCGAATACCGCAAGATGACATAAACAGTCTCATTAATTCAATGAATAATCGTTGCCGACAAGTTCTGAATAGCAGAGGAGCCCATACTTTGTATTAAATTGTTCTATTCTTTCACAATAAATACATTTTCTTTAGAAATTTCATTTTGTAAGAAAAAAGTTTAGTTTCTTATGTATCTTAGTTTCTACAGTATATTCTAATATTGTTCTTTTCTGTTATTAAAAGAACTTATAAAGACAACAGCTGTTATTTTTACATCATAGAACCCTAAAGATATTATTTTAAAAATAAAATACAACGTTATAATGTGAAGAACCATCCTAAAATTTAAATTAGTACATGTTGCTTAGACTTTTTTGATGAGTGTATATTACATGTATTATATGTTGAGTACATGTCAACCACATCAGTCTGTAAGAGACCCACTGCAGGGTTATATACCTCTTCCCGAAGGAAGGTATGAGCATAACCACCACACCAGCTCACAACTTATTAACGATTTCAAAGTCCGAAAAATCCACAGTGCTATATTTTTGTACCTACCGTCGTACTAGAAGAACATTTTTCAGATTCAGGTTTACTCACGATGTTTTCCCTCACCGTTAGTTGATGTGCAGTGGGCACTCATCAAAACAATATTTTAGCAATCCACAAATGTAATGTAGATGTTTCTATATAATTAAATAAAAAACAGGTATTTTGTGGATGTTTTGATATGAGACATATATTTTATTGACGTGAAATTCTATCGAGTTACTATAGTAGGTGTTTCGACGACTGCACAGGAAATAAGGGTTCGCTCGGGGCTCGATACTGCGGCAGAAAACATTCGGCCTGATTGGCTCGGTAGGCTTAAAGTACAAGAACGGATGTACGAATGCGACTGAGTACAATTTTTCTCTATTACCACAAGTAACACTTTCGTACTTGGTTAACTGCCTTCATAATATATGCTTTTTATATGAAATTAGTTTTTAAGTAGTAATGACTACTGAGATTCTTGTTAGAATTTAGCTTAAATATTTTTTTACATATGCTATTATGCCCGTCCGTCCGTTTAATATATCTCCCCGTTAGGAATGAAGTTCCTTTACCTTTTTTTAACAACTCAGTATGTAATTTCATATGGAGATTTGAATTGTTTATATGTATATTTTCGTATGCCATAGAAGATATATAAAAATTTTAGAGACTTTGTTTTACAGAAATGGTTAATATTTTGGAGATAAATTTATTTGTTAATATCTTTTGTAATGATTCGTGGGGGTTGGGATAAGACAATTCTAATTAATATTATAAATGCAAATATGAGTGTGTTTATTGAAGTGAAACTTCTAATGCGACCTCGAACAAGGTTGCGTTAAACGTTTAACGCTACCATGGGGGCGGTATGAAAGCACTCTTGCGTTAAACGTTCAACGCTCCTGGGGAGGCGGAATAGAAAGAGATAGAGCGACAAAAATTTCGTATCTTACTTTAGTTATCATTATCCCATTGTAAATGTTATAGATTTAGATATTTCTCCACTCGAAAATGGTAATTAAAACATGCGATCAATTGTGAATTGTAAGCAATGTTAATAAAGTTTGTCTTAAAGAAACAATATGATTTCACTAAAAATCCATTTCTACCCCTTCCTATTTTCATTTCCACATTATGAAGTTTCACTTCTTCCGCGCGGAGGGACTCCACGCACTATTTTTTGTTTGTTACGCTTTCTTCCTTACTTCCGTGCTCAACCGATCATCATAAAATTTTGCATAAGCATTGTTGGGTGTACGAAAAAGGACAAAGCTATCTTGTTACTTGTTGTGTATCAACTTTAGGCCGATTTGATAGCCTCGTCAAGTATTTATAAATAAACAAATAGAAGGAGATGTATCTCAATTATGTGGGGCACGTATGTATTCACAAGTATTTATATTAGCTGCTAGTATCATTTATCGAAACATAATCCGAATTAACATATTGTCGTATCCGTGCAGATGTTATTCTACGTACGAATCCCTCACAATACTACTCTAACTTCCAAGTGTCGATACGGGAATAGTGTTAGCCGGACCCCTACCCATTTATGAGCGTTGGTTAGCGACAAGGCGTCGGTCGAAAATCACACAAAAAACAATTGCAAAAGAATATTGGTATAAAAAAATTCAACCCCATAGAACGCCTTAGAATTGGTACAGAGTTGAAGTCTATAGTTATAGTATAGTCGCAACCAAAACTTTGTGACTGCCCTGAATATTGACTTGCGTCCGTGCTATTGACTACATCGGGGGAGATATTAATTACCTGAAACGCTATTGGTCAGAGTTATCGGCTGTTCATGTACCTTGATTACCATTAGCTGTCAACTTTCGCTGAATACTTTAAAAGGCGACGGACAACTTGATACGGGGCGTCCTCGTTCAGGCAGTTAGGCTAGTTACATATACGGTAATTCGTAACTACCTTCATTGTTGCATTCCTGTATCGCGTAACGTTATATTCGATTGTTCTTGGTCGATTCATCGATTAAATCATAATCATGACGTCATTATAGATGACGTTATTTTTGCCCCGACGTATTAGGATGTCTATTATTTACCAAGTTGGCTTTTTTGACTTAGGTATCGTTATTTTATAGCTTAAAAACATTTAAGAATTTAAAATAATCCGGTGCCGTTTAACCGTTCCTTTTCCCAAATCAAAATATACAAATTAAATTTTTGACACCCATATCAAAATTTGTCCATCCTAAGGGATCATAGTGGTTAAAGAATTAATTATATTATCTTGAACAATAATGTAAAATATTAGGAACGGCTAAAATTGGATTTAACTCATCTTGAAATGTAACGACACAAATATAACATAGAGACAACTTAAGGATGATTAAATGCTAATATTAGATTACTATAATAATATGTTAACTTCGTTTTATATTAAAATCTTG
Organism: Antheraea yamamai; assembly: GCA_036509395.1. NCBI lineage: Eukaryota > Metazoa > Arthropoda > Insecta > Lepidoptera > Saturniidae > Antheraea > Antheraea yamamai. Next base: position 1,674,047 of record AP028436.1, read on the forward strand.
ATTATGTTACGCGCAAGCCTGAACTTACGGCTATACGCAGAGCGTCCAAAAAGAACGAAGATTGTAGACACTATATGAATGCAACGCATTCTAGCATGGTCCAAGTAGTAACATAGATGTGACGTAATAGATTTGTAGAAATATCCAAACATTAATTCTTGTTTTAATCATTGCTGGGTTATGCGATAAGAACCAATATTTCCTGACTCAGTTGTCGTATCATTATAGGAATGTATGCTTTCATCTATCCAGTTTCATATGCCTGTGCTATTTACTGATTGATCGTAATCTTCAACAGTCGTAGTTAGAAAAAGCGAATTACTAAATAACATCATGTAAAATGACGTTTCCCAACCAAATACTACACCTAATAATAACTATATTATTGTCTGTAAATCCATAGCTGAAGCATATAAAGAAAATGAACTTGCTAGCTATATAAAAAATTAAATGAATATAAAGTATTAATTCAAATAGGGAGTTATAAAAACACTAATCTTGATGTATTACATGACCTGTTCTTCTTGAGGTGAATATACGGCTTTTAAAACGTAGTGGTTTGAGTCGTTTAATGTAAACTAGTGGGCGCCCAGTGGTCGACATTCGACCATAGTTCATTGATTTTTTTAAGTTTGAACTTTATTAAGGTTCTTTTATCAAAGGGTATTATAACCTCTATAATCAAAGGCTTTCATCATGCCTACTCAGTTATTTGCCACTTTTTTTCAATTATATAAACATTAAAAAAAACAATGTCTAAATGAAAATTGAAATTAATTATAAATGAAACAAAAAACAGGCGGTTACATAAGGTGGTAAGGCTCTAAAATATTAAGTAAACATAACTTTACGAAAATAAAGAAATTTATCGGACCCCCTCATGACACTATTTTCAATTATTTTACACGCCATGGGTGCGTGGTATTTCTGGGTGATATTGAATTAAATATAGTCTGTACATTATGAGGAATAGTGATATGCCCAGTATCATCATTTGGAAAAGTAATGGATACACAATAGATTCAAATTATGAATCCAAAACAAAGATGTTTATAATACTACCATTAACTTTTGAAAATGAATTCATTTTTGTTCATAATTCATCACCAACTGTACTAAATATAATTGCTACATCAAGTTGAACTGCATCATTGTAACCGCGGAGATGTAAGTCATGGATTACTTTCATGACCAAACAAATTTTCTTATTTTGATTTTACAAAGTATTTTTCGCTCATTTTTTATTGAATCATCATTTGAGTACACCATAAAGAAATACTAAACATTAAAATATTGACATTGACTTTGGAAATATTGCTTTACTCTTATGGCAACATGAAGCAAAGTGACATGAAGTGAAAACAGTCTGTCACATAAAAATTTTGACATTCAATAAAACCAAAGAGAATAATAATTATTTCAGTAGCACCATAAATTTACTAAAGATAAATTATTTATCAATTAATATTATGTATATTATGAATTTACATATTATATTATTCTAAAATTAACCTACAATTTGACCAGTTGATTTCAAAGGGCACATTGTAAGGCATGCAACGTCAGTCATGTTAAAAATGTTTAAAAGGTAATTGGAACGTAAGAAGGTTGAAGGATGTTCGAAACGTCTTTTTCATTTACATGTGTGTATACGTTGTGTAAAATTCAAGCAGTAGTGTGAGTAATGTATATTTTAATTAATTTAATATGCTTGTAATACATTTTATATTAAAAAAATAGCTTTGTGCACTTCTCTGCCATATAAACTTTAACTATGCTAAATTTCAAGTTCATCCGTTCGCGTAATTCGCTTAAAAAGGGATACAAGGTTTTGGATTAATATATAAAATATGTACGTATAAATAACCTATTAATATATAAGATATATTATAATATCATTGTCGAATGTAGAATAAAAAAGGGTAATTGGAACGTAAGAGTAAAAAAAATAATACAGTCGAGCATAGCAACCTCCTTCGCAACCTTTTTTGAAGTCCGTTATTGACGGATGCCAAAATATATTTTTTATTTACATGTGTGTATATGTTGTGTAAAATTGAAGCAGTAGTGTGAGTAATGCATATTTTAATTAATTTAATGTACTTCTAATGCATTTTACATAAAATAAATAGCTTTCTGCACTTCTCCTCCATATAAAGTTTAACTATGCCAAATTTCACGTTCATCCGTTCACGAAATTCACTTAAAAAGGGTATAAAGTTTTGGCTTCACGAATTAATATATATGGTGATACGGTATTCGCAAGTTTCAACCAAAGCATATATCAGCAAATCGAACACACGTACATTTACTAACTCAAATTAGTAAGAATATCCACTGACATTGAAGGCAAATATTGTGAGGTAACCTGAACCTGAAATGTTCTTGTAGTGCCGTCGTATGCTGGAAAATATTAAATTATAGATTTCTTGGAGTTTGAAATCGTCAATATGTCGTGGGCTGATGTGATGATTATTGATTATACATATACTCTCTTTCGAGAGGAGGGTTATGTTCCTACAGGCTTACAGGTTAATATGAAATCAATTACTGAGAGACAAGGGTGTTTATTTTAAGTAACATTTTAAAATAACTTATGACTGAGAAAATGCAGTTGAAATACGTTAAGAGGTTATATCTGCTTAAACCTAATTAAATCGATTCTCATATCTCGTTGTTGAAACTTCATATGTTAGACTACTAACCATTGTTATAAGAGGCCTACGGTCTTGCGTCTTTTACAGGCAGATGTGAAGGCAGTTATACAGAGAAGATTATGAAGAGGATAAGGGGCTTAGTTTGAGTAACATTTTTAAACAGCTTATGTGATGCATTTGAAATAAACTCCCTCTCAGCTTAAACCCAACTAAATCAATTCTCAAATCTGTTTGTTGAAACTTGATCTGTTAGATAAACAGCTGACTATTTTATCCTTTGTTATCCGGAGATGCTTTACGAGTGGAGATTTGCGGTCGTGATCCGGTAGACTAAGAGCTTTATATCAACTCGCAGCCTTGTGAAGTTAGCACTTTAAACTACTGTAAATTCAATATAGCCAGTTCTATTATGAGAAAAGTTACGTTCTGAATGGTCCTTGACGACGAGGAAACGTTGGCCGATTAGACTGTCTGTCTATTATGCTGCTATTTTATGGTATATTAGATTTTTTTTATGTCACAGCAGGCAAACGATCAAGTGAGTCATCTGATGTTAAGTGATTCCCGCCGTCCATAGACATTAACAATACCAGGGGAGTCGAAAGTGCGTTGCCAGGCTGTGTTTGGGGAAAGGGAGGGAGGGGGGAGAGGAGAGGGAAGGAGAGGTGGGCCTCCGGTGCTCTCACTGACCGAACTAAACGCAACAATGCAAGCACTGTTATTTCACATCGGTTTTCTATGGGAGGGTGGTACTACCCCGATCGAGCCTCTCCTACCTACCTCCTACCTACCTCGACCTATTCATGCTGAAACCAATAGCTTCAGCGTGGCTCTACCACCTACCAAAATATTATATGGTATTATATGATATATAGCCTATAGCCTTCCTCGATAAATGAGCTACCTGACATTGATTTTTGAAATCGGACCAGTAGTTTCTGAGATTAGTGCATACAACCAACAAACCCTCCAGCTTTATAATATTAATATAGATTTGAATAAAAATAATGAAACTATAACACAGATAGTAATTTAAAATGCACATCGAGTAGATATAATAATGTACGGAATGCACGTATCAGTTCTTACGAATGCTTAATTGGAGCGCTCATTTCTGGCTCTAATTGCGATAGCAATTAGTTAGTCTCCATTCGAAATGCGCGACCGTACGGTTCGCAAACGTAATGCATCATCGAGATCGCTTGATTACCGAATAATGATTACCTACATATTATAAAATTATATTAACTGGTAAATTATATTAAAGTGGTTTATGCTTGAAATTATATTAAATTATATTAAAGTGGTTTATGCTTGAAATTTGAACATTATAAGGGGTACAAACTTTTTTATGGTAATGTAGATATTAGGGTGTCCGTTACTTACCAAGTTGGCTTTTTTACTTCATTCATATTGTTAGTTTATTGCCATTGTCGAGTGGGTAATAAACAATATTATAAGTATCGTGTAATACTGTCAATGTTCTGCCAAGATGGTGGCCCACTTGTTAGATCTCTTCAGGAAGTTTTTGTGGCATTTCAGAATTCATGTTCCGTGGCATTATTTTTCATCCACTTACAACTGCACAATAACTGGACTATACTACGTAAACTGCCGTCAAGGTTATATATTACAGAGTGAAATAACACAAGATCATGAATAAAGTATTAAAAAAATTGGTTGCCTGTAAAGTCGGTTTACGGACGATAATGTTTTTTTTTCTTATAGTGATAACGTCATAAGAAAAGACGCATCAGTCGATGGCATGGAAGAGAAATAGATGTGTCACAAGTCCAACACTTAGGCCGATCTCACCTCTCTATCGCTTGTTCCTCGCTCTCACTTGCACGCTCGGCTCAGCGGCCACGTGACAATAAGTCATGCTATTCCATGCGTACAGCCGGCGATCATTGATTTATAAGACGTTATCAGGTCCAAATCCTTTTACGCTTTATCAATTGATAATTTTCGATTCTTTTTGGACAGATATAGTATTAATATTATGGTAGCTATCACTCTCAAACTGAAAATCAATCGCCAAGCATATAGGTTTATTCCGGCAGCTGCACTTGAGAACAAGTTTCCCTTTAGGATTAACGGGATTTAGCATCTTAGATCTCATTGTCGTTTAACATCAGGTTGGATTGTGAACAAACACTAAATCCTATAAAATCTAAAAAACTAGACCGTACTTTCCATCGAATACAAAAAACGTATTTACTTCTCTCAGATTGAGGCGTTGGTCTACATAAAGTATCCACTCAAAAATGCACTGATTTAGTCAAGCGAAATGTTGCTTTTCTGGTCAATCACAAGCAATCCAACGACAGTTTTAATGAAATTGTTGCTATTTAATTTAGACACGTCTCGACTAGAGTTTTTGTGTACCATTGTTTCTACTTACATTGGGTCATACCTTTTTTATCAGTCTGCTTTTTTCGTGTACCTAAAAATGGTTCATTATTATAATACATACACGTAAAGTTATGAATAAAATTAATGTATGATTTTACTATTTTCCTTATAGCTGATTTTTGACAAAGAGTAGCTAACACTTCTTCTAAATGTAGCACATGTTTGTCCAAAGTTCGGTTTAGTTTAGTTTTCAACGAGTCACATTCACACAAGGAAAATCAAAAGTCAATATCAAAAATTCTTTACCCAAATTTTAAGGCCCTTACAAGGAACTTATGCACGTCTAAATTACCACCGGTTTGGAAAACGACCCAGTCATCGGGTAGAACCGCCAAGTAATTCGATCTTGTTTATCTTTTCATCATACATAACATTTTTTTATATCATTTACGTTTAACTTTAATTGACATTATTTTTATAGACTATACAGTTACGTTCGTTTTTGGTTTTTGGTGATAGAGGCGTCCTTTCCAGACGTCACCATCGTTCATATTGAACCACCCTATGCATTATGCATTAAGACCCGCTTGACATAGTATTTGAACTTACTACCGGCAAATCGGTAATGTGCTTTGGGACTTTGTTATAAAATTTAACAGTACTACCTAAAAAACTTACTGGTTTTAGTGAGCCTGATACATGGAGTGACCAGTTTGTTATTGTTTCTAGTATTTAGATTATGTCCTCTTTTACTAAATTATCAAGGAGTATATTAAAGTACGGTCTGGACTATCGCAACACCCGTAATCTTTTATATCCTGGAGAATGATATTTATACCACAATGTTAGCAAATATACATGCGGGTCGTCTGATGATAAGCAGTCACCGCAGTTTATGGACACTTGCAATACTGGAGGTGTGACTTGCGCCTTGCCGGCCCTTCAATTACCTATTTACTTTCCCCCGAAGAACTCCATACTACAGTGCCCTGAAAAAACCAAATATTCAAGATTTTCAGCACTACGCTGATTAAATGCTGTAAAACTAATATTTAGTATAGTATCTGATATTCTATTTGTTTACAAAATAGACAAGAATTACTCATCATCATCAACCTGTAAGAGACCCACTGCAAGGCCATAGGCCTCTTCCCGAAAGATGGGCATAATCACCACACCAGCTCACGACGTATTGACGATTTAAAATTCTGAAAAATCCACAGTTCTATGTTTTCTCATATATAGTAGTATTACAAGAACACTTCTCAGGTTCAGGTTTCCTCACGATGTATTCCTTCACCGTCAGCCGATAGTGTTACCAATTTTAATTGGTAAATGTACGCGAATTCGGAAATATTCGTTGGTACATAGCGGGGTTCGAACCTGTGGGCATCGAACTGATATTCCACAGGTCAACCCACTAGACCAGCACCACTAGAATTATTAATTTTTATAATTTGTTGCTGTATTTTAATACTTTTAATGATAGTTGTTCATGTTGCATATAATTCGGTTGTTAATTAACATTATTAAAATAATGCATGTTCCCATTGCGAATTAAACTTCGGAACCAGTTTTTAATTTAAATGAGTCATTTGTTATCGTTTTATTTCGTTCCTCATATCTAAGATTCATAATAATGAAACAGTTCTTGAATAAGTAATATGGTCCTTAAAATGCCCTCAAAAATTCTAGACGTACCTAAAACACATCGTTAATTACTACATTGGTTGCCAAAAAATCTATGCTTTTATAATTAGCCACAGTCATTCCATTAAAACTTGTCCCAGAACTGCAATCGTCTGAGGTACGAATAATACCCTAATCCTAATAAGTAAAAATATAGATTATTAATGTGTCTGTTCGTTACTCTTTCACTACTTAAACTACAAAGTACTTAAGTCGCGTCGTCATTAAATTACAATAACTTTTAATAGACCAAACCGATTTTAATAAAACAACTAAATATTACACGAAGATATACTTTATGATTTTCTTGAAAAGGTTTTGTCATGAACGCAGCAGTGATGCGTGTTAAAACAAACACACAGGCAGACAGATAGACAGACATTTCTAAAAATGATTGAAATGTATTTTATTACTTTTTCCTAGAAACTTGCAACATTTTTTTTACAAAAATCTAAGAAGTACATACACGTTAGATTTACATTCTTATAATATATTAAGTATTATATATTCTAATTATTAATATTAAGTCCTTGAAAACCTTGTTTTTCTTAATTGTAACTGAGTGTTCATTACGTCATCTAACTATCCATTTAGTTTAGTACCAAAACGTGTGTTTTTCAGGTCTTTTTTCTATACAATAATAATTCATACAAATTATAATATATTTACATACGATACGATAACTACATACGAGTACAGCTATTTTTTTTTTTTTTTTTTTTATCGTAGTTCAGCAAAGTGACTGTACTGTGCCTGATGGTGAGCACAGTATAATCCAAAAACAACGGCGACTACCGAGAGACACGCTATCCCTCATCCCTCACCGGTCGCCGCTGTCATGCCGGCTTGCATAAATGTCTCTTCACGTTACGCTTGAAGGACCCCATATTATAGGAAGGAGGGAATACACTGGCCGGGAGATTGTTCTATGTTTCGTTTTGGCTAATTTTCGTCGCTTCCGTTGACATCGCTTGCTAATCCTGTAATCTTTTAACCATAGATTTAGTATACTTTAGCGTATAGAGTACATATACCTACGTTTGTAATTTGCATGAATAATTTTGAAGCACGATACTTGACTGCGAAAATAAATAAACAAATACTTTGCATAGTGACTATAGAGGAAAAACATAATGGTATTAGACTACTTTCACAAAATTAATATGCATGAACCAATTTTAAATTTTTTTTGTTTATTCTTCTATCATTAGTTCTCGATAACGACGACTTACAACAAACTAACAATTTTTGAATAGAAATACTGTTACTCTATAATCCTTGCGCTTGTAAAGAAATATTATTATTGGAAGGCAAGTACTTACGATTTTAGATATTGACAAATTAATAATTTTATGCTTATAGTAGAAAGCACTTCTATTTTCAAACAGTCAGTCTGAGCCGGTTATTACGTAAAGTGATTTTTTTGTACTTTTTGACTGCCGCCGCCTCCTCCTGGTCAGCAAAAGTACGGAGTCCTTTTTTACAGGCTCACTAAACCCAAAAACAGTTTTTTTAGGTAATAGTTTTAGGCTTTATAACAAAGTTCCAAAGCACATTACCAATTTGCGGGATAGTGAGTTCAAGAACCATGTCAAGCGGGTTTTAATGTCCAAAGGCTATTATAGTGTGGATCAAAATGTGAACGATGGTGACGTCCTTCTCTGTGCATCCATTAAGAAAGAATTTGACAATTTATGTTTAATAAAGATATAGGTCATGAAGATATAAACCAGATCGAGTTTCTTGCGGGTTCTTCACGATGACTGGATTGTTTTCCGAACCGGTGGTAGCTCTAACGTTCATAAGTGCCGTCTCAGGGCTTAATTTGGATAAAGTATTTTTTGATTGATTAATTGGTAGTACTTGAATAACCCCCTAACGCTGAGAAAGTATCAGCACTATGTGTATTTATGCCGCAAACGGTCAGTGCTCGTGTTACCGCGTTCTAGTACAATGCTTGTCCAAAAAGTTGGATGAGATTGCTATACAAGCCACTGTAATTTAATCCTTAGGAAACTTTAATAACTTGCTTCAAAACTGTAGTCTTGTATACAGTTATCTGCGGTTAGAAATTAAGACTGTTTATCAAATATTACAAGTCTACGAGTTATAAGAACTTTTTACAAGTGCTCGTAAATTATGTTTATGAATAATATGAGTCTACAAAATCACAAGTTACAAGGACATTTATATAAGTTTATATGAAGTCGTAATTTTAAATTTGCAAGATTTAATGTTTGCTAAATTGTAAAATAATTTTTATCCCTTACTAACTGTGCTCGCAACTTCGTTCACGTGGAACCTTATTTAAAAAGCAGTTATTTATAAAATCATCTGAATGTATTAAGTCTGTTCACTTATCTATTTTTCTCTGGTACTTAAGTCACGTCATAATTAAATATACAATAACTTTTGATAGAGTGAACTGATTTTAATGAAACAAAGATTACTGTTACTCGAAGATATATTTTATAATTTTCTTCAAAATGTTTCATCGTGAACGCAGTACCTTAGCAGTGATGCGTATTTAAACAAACCGACAGACAGACAGATATATAGACAGACAGTTGTTGTAATGTTATTGACGAGCGACTTAAGTACGAGAGAAAAGTAGATATAAGACTTAATATACTCAGATTACTTTATTAGTTATTGTTTCGTACATCGGGTTCCACGCGAACGAAGTGTTAGTTTTATTATATTATTTCATAAAAAAAAGATAATGTTCGAAGCGATGGGTCAGTATTTAGCGTGTACGTGTCGATGGATGTAGGTTCGAATTTTTATCCGTATCGGAGCTTTCGGTGAAGGAAAATATTGTGATGAAACTATAGCATGACTTTTGCTAAACTTGTCTAACTAGATATCTATCACCCTCATGTTGAAAATCTGGCACCTACGTGTCTTCCGGCAGATGAATTTGAATTTTAACGTGTTTACCATCTTAACCTACGTCATACTTTAACATCAGGTAAGATTGTGGTCAAAGAATAAAAAATAATTTCATAGTGACGTTTCATTACGGATTGTATGGTTAAGGTTTTATATATTATTCATAATAAACTGGGTTTCTAAAGGCTTAAGATGACAAAAAAAAAAATGTGTACCTACTGTACTTTTTTTTATATCAGGAGGCAAACGAACAGGTGGGTTACCTGATGTTAAGTGATCACCACCGTCCATAGACACCAGCAACAACATGTGCTTGGGGGAAGGGAAGGATCACCTGTCCTCCGGTGCTCTCACTGACCGAATGAAACACAACAATGCAAATATTGTTACTGTCTGTTTTCTGTGGGAGGGTGGTACTACCCCGGGCGAGCGGACCCATTCATGCTGAAACCAATAATAGCTTCAGCGTAGCTCTACCACCTACTAAACTTCCATTAGCTACGTTTATTGCCTTCTCAAATTACCATATTCGCGATAAACTCCAAAATTACTGAACGGATTTTCATGCGGTTTCCATCAGTAGATAAAGTGATACATGAGGAAGGTTTAGGTATATCATTTTTCAAGGTTTCTTTATTATCAGGGAGGGACAACGTCCTCCGGGCCCGCTAGTAATGTACAATTCAATATAATTGGAGTTCAATTTATTACCCTATTAATATTATAGACGACAACGTGTTATGAGAATGGATAAATAATTACTACTCTATCACACAAAAACTATAGAACCGTTTTCATAAAACTTTACAATAATATAGCTTATATATGAAACAAACACGCCGTCTATAATCTGTTGTTTAAAAATTGACCAAAAACTATACTAATATTATATATATTTATAATATTATAAAGCTTAAGAGTTTGTTTGCTTGAACGCGCTAATCTGAAAAAGATGTTTGATAGCTTATTTATCGAGGAAGGCTATAGGCTATATATCATCACGCTAAGGCCGATAGGAGCGGAGCACCAATGACATATGTTTCAAAATCAGGGTTAACGTACGTATAATTTAAAAATATATTCACCTTCTATGTAAATCACCAGTTAAAGTTACCGTCAGCCCAAAGTAACTATTCCACGCGGAAGAAGTGACAGACAGAAGCTAGTATAACTATAAGTATCAAGAAAGTAGGAAATAATCGTTGTCATTTAAAAGCTGTCTCGGTATGTATTGCATGAATTGTTTTTTTTCTTTTTCTTAAATAATATTTCTGTATACGCCACCTTTTTTGCTTTCGTTTATTTTATTAATCAAATCAAAAATCGTTTTAAATGTAGCTTATACAATTAGAAACTATTATTATTATTTTACTTAACTATCATACTTAACCATTATTGTTTTATTTATGAGTAACCATCGGATTTGTAATTGAGATTATATCCTTTATAGCGGCTTCATTAATATCTTTTATGGTCATTTTTAAGTTATAGTCCAATGAACCTTCTAATCGTGATGTCAGTCACGTCGGTATAGTAGACACAAGTGTTGGTGTATCTGGATATTGCTACTATAGCATGTGAAACGCTATCGTGGATCTGCATCCTTATGTATTTTGTTTGCAGGATAACCACCGACTTGAAGGTTTATCTCTGGGGTTCATGGACTGTTATACCGGGCGCTCCTTCCCTGGCCCCTTAGCCCTAGTTTATTAGGGTTTCTTTTCTTGTTGTGTGTGTTTACATAAATGGTTAGAATTATAAATAAATGTGCGAGGCAGACGTTGTCCCGCCCTGATTATAAAAAAAATCCTTGACAAATTATATACCAAAACGTTTCTCATTAATCACTTTATCCACTGGTGGAAATCGCATGAAAATCCGTTCAATAGTTTTTGAATGTATCGCGAACAAACAGACAGACAAACAGACGCGGTAGAGAACTTTGTTTTATACTATGTAATGATACACAAACGAAGACGAATGGGGCCGCTAGTCAACTATTTTTGATAGTTAAGTGGCAACTTTATATTGTATATGTGTTGCCTCTATTAAGGTAGACGCAAATTGTGTGTAAAAATGTATTTTGTACACGTAAATCTAAGAAATTTAAATTAAAGAGTCGAAGTCGCAATTAATTATTACTGAAAATGTGATTTTAAACAACCTTAAGAATAACATAAAGTCGGTAAACAACATACGCGCGGACTCGATTCGCGTCTCACCATTTTGTTTGGGCACACGTGAAACTACATTAAAATTAAAGTTAATAATGTATTCAAATAAAAAAATCGAATTAGAACGAATACTATCACAATTTAAACTATCAGGACCGTATTATGTTAAGTTATTTTCATTGTTGATTTTCTCGGCCGTAACAAATGCATTTTATACGGTTAACTATATATTCGCAGTTGCTGATGTCGGTTACAGGTATGTTATTTTATTTGATTATATAGAATATAACGTATAAAAAAGGGATTTATAAAATCCTAGGTACATAGATGTATTAAAACTCATCATGGGCGATTTAATTTCGTCTCACGCTTTGTGAACAATTCTGTTTGAGACACAGCGATGCACAACTACATCCAATAGTTGCTCACACTCTGAATTTATATATCTGACTCTAGGAATACGGCTTGGAACTTGAAATAATCTTAGACCGTGCCTCAGATACGTATTTATTTTTTTGATCGACCTGCAGATCGTTGAAACTATGAATTTAATCTAATAAATGAGTCATTTTCTATCGAATTTAAAAGGTAAGTAAATTATTCTAACGTTCTCATTCGATAGCGTGTCCTTACCCAGTGATGTAGCCAGACTTAAAGGGGTCTCGTAACAAATGTTTTTTGGAAGTGTTTTACCGTTTAAGTATACCTAATATCCTGTTTTCCATAGCGTGTGGTCTACAATCTTGATACATTATTTATATCTTCCTATTTTCATTATGAATTTATGAAAATAATATAAAATTGTGAGTGACCTTTCGTGTGGATTTTAACACACGTTGGTCTTGTGTGGCCCGGGGTCTAGTATCATTGATACAGCTGAAACGACAGTGGCTACGCCCCTGGTCTTAACGTTATTTCATTTTATCTTATAAATAGTCATCCATTTTCTACCCTCAAACAGCAACACAATGTCCGAAGGTTGAAGCTTAATATCAAAAATTAAGAAAAACCTGTTCGTAACACAATTGGATACAACAGTGATAGTAAAATAATATTACACATTAACAGACATTTATCAGAAAACTTAAAAATAAGGATCTAATAGTTCAATAGCATACTTAGCAATTTATGGTTCATTAGTTACAAAATTCAGAAAAAGTAAAACATTTTTTCCTGTGTAATTCTTATGGGAATTCGAAAAGTGCGATGCGGACAACCTTAATATTAAGGGCTCATATTTTCAGAGGCCTACTTTGGCATCTAAACGAAACATTTGAGCCTGGTTCCGAGAATACATATTTTTTTTTTTTTTTAAACGGCCTAATATGTATACTCGTATATATAGGTAATCTCGAAACCTAAACACACAGAATAACATTGATATGTCATTTTATTGGCATTTATTTTTCTATTATAGTTTTCATATTTTATATTATTATAATAGTTTATTGTATCTAAAATTATATTATTATTACTGAGAAAACTCTGAAACCACGAATCCTGAAAGAAACCCGAAAATGCAGTCCTCGGCAATCGTCTAAAGTTGGCTAGTTTTATGTTACATAAAAATGGCAATATAGCAAGCAAACCATAATCTTGAAGAACTTCGTTTTTAACCGGAACGGTGGTGCCGCTCAAGCAGACACTATAAATAGCCTACCAAAGCTAAAGCCTACAGAAAAATTGTAAGGCTAAAAGATCCCATCAGACTTAACTATATAATAATAATCATAAATACAGTGGTACAATAAAATAATCCCAAGGAGGGTTGATGTCAGGCAGGCGGCCGATCGTAAAAATTAAGCCAAATCATATACCACAACATGACAGACATATTGTACCGACTCTACTTATGTGGACTAAGGGTAAAATGAAGAAGAAGTTCAATAGCATACTTCAAGTTTCATTCAATTTGCAACGCAGCGAATCCCATTGAGAGCAGTAATGCTTATTTATTTATAATAATCTTATGCTAAATATCAGACATGTTCTTTATAATCCAACAAATATAAAAACGATAGTAAAAACCGCATAATGAATAATCTTATAGTCTTAATTTATTTTTACATGTTACGCTAACAGTTAACGTACCATGGACATATTAGTAGAACTTTTAAATCACAATAAATCACACATAAAAGTAACTGCTTAGATGTAGTGATAATATTATTCATAGTTGCTCTTTTCATATTTCAGAATATTTAAAAATATAAAATAATAGGTTCCGCCACATCTATGAATGATCAATAAATGATTTTAGTTACAATAACTTAATTTAACAACTGTAAAAACAAACGCAAACGTTACGTAATATAATGGATAATTTGTTTTTCAGCTATATTTGAGTGTAAAATTAATTTCTATGAAAATTATAATTTTTATGTTATTCATTTTTTTTATTTGTACTACATACAATATCCACAATAACCACTGGTTAGCTGGAATAAAATGCTTATATAAATAAAGCTCTCCAGTAACGAATTAAAAAGTGTAATGAAGTATACACTTATTTATTCAACACGAACAGAAAACTCAACTAACAATATTAATGAAAATTCGAAATAAACCTGAGAAACCTACAAATAACTTCATTATTATCCATATTCTTCTTTGTAAGGCCTTAGGATATTAAGCCAATAAAACGATAACTTTTGCACCATCTGTTAATTTTTACAATAAAATAATTTGTATTAGTTCTATCTCATTTCAATACTATTTTCTTCTTCATTCCGTACACAATGTCACAAAAAAATGGCAGATTCATCGTTATTTTTTTGGACGATAGGATTGTAATTCATTGCTTCCTCGAATTTGATAGCGACTTGGTTGCAATAGTTGCTCTTCAAATGGTGATGTCAAATCCATTTTCGAGAGCAGATTAACGTCAATTTGTTACTACATTGTTATTGGAGTGAAATTGTGTCTACTGGAACTGGTCAGCAAAAGTAAGCAATGCTCTAAACCCCTCCGCCCATGGTAATGTAAACATTTATATAAGTTTTTGTTTAACTTATTCAGGTTTTCTTATTTACTCATGAGCATCAGTTAACAAGTATAGAAATAAGGTTTGTAGTCCATAAGGGTATTAATTTACTAATAGTTCTCTACATGAAAGGTGGTAGAGTGGATAAAACCGCGTGCCTCCCATGTCAAAGCAACACAACCAGATCCCCTAATTCCTTATGTCATCAAAAATAAGCAAATAAAAAGGCCCCTCTTCCTTTACTGCTTACTTCATACTTGAGTGACCCCATACCGTACTTTCCCTCGTATAAAATCGTAGGTGAAAAGTCAACTTACTAATAGTTCGCAAATAGAGCGATGGTAGAATGGATAAGAACGCATGTACATGTGAACATATCAGACTTACACATCCAGATTCCCTCATTCCTTATGTCATCAAAAACAAGCAAATTAAGACCCTCTCTCCACTCCCCTCTAGTGCTTACGTAATATTCGAATGATCCCTGATCGATTAAAATATACAAATTACCACATTGATCTGTCATATACAATTTGCTATTCCGTAGAGAGGTCCTCATGTAAACCATACCTTGCATTTTCTTTTACAGGTGTAGATATTCCGAATGTGAGGGTAAAGATTCTGACTTTGCAGTTCCACCTCTCAATTTGACTGACCGTAATAGATGCAGTAGATACGCCTTCCTCGGTGATCAGAATTGTACCTCTGATAATATTGATACCATGCACATCGTTAGATGCAGCGAATGGATTTACGAGACTCCTCACAGCTTTGTCGAAGAAGTAAGACAGTTAATTGTTCATAATCACCCTCGCTTAAGGATCCTACCATCTCAATACATGCTTGACAAATTACTGTATGTTCGTTCAAAATTGTAGAATTTCTTGACAGTTCTTCTCTATGACTGCGTTGTTTTCCGAACTTGTGGTAGCTTTGACGTTCATAAGCACCTTATCAGGGCCTAAATTGAATATAATAATTAATAATAATTGAATACAGTATTTGTTTTATTTTGATTGAAAACTTGGATACATTCGATTTTGATTGCCATCATATTAATACTAGAAATAAGCATAAATTAGGTATCATATGTTTCTAGGTATCTTTGATATTTACTGATGATAACAAAAGTTCTGGTACAATAGCAATGATTGAGAGGGAAAATGGAATGTAAAACGGTGAAAATTACTAACAGTGAGAAATTTGCGATTTTTAATGTTGAAACATTTAAGTTTCATTATTTTTTGCGTTAATCAGTAGTACTGTGACAATAATTTTGATAGTTTGCACTCATTCATAATATTTTCCTTCATAATCAGCCACCATTGTATTTAATTATGTACGTTTAGAATTAAAAATAGGTACTTCAGATCCTTCTGCTGTCCAAGTTCCATAAACGACACCGTGTTTATGTTGTTTGTACAATCAATGGAAAGTAGCGTAATTAGTTAATAGCAGGAATATTATTCGCGCGGCTCTCCTATATTACTTATATCTTTTGTTTTTGTTGATTTTTCTTGTATTGTGTCAGCAAATTGTTATAAAGCTATGGATTAAGTTGGACTTTCATTTACAGCTGCAAATAGAATGCCAAGACTTAAAACGAACGATGGTTGGGACTGTACACAGTTTCGGATACATGATAGGTCTTCTGATAGTGGGACCTGTAGCGGATAAGTATGTCAGAATCATCAAATGTTTATTTAGTCTTTCCATTGAATATCCTCTATCTACTTGTTTTGGCAATAGTGCCAAATCAACCATAGTATATTGATAAATGTAATTCCAATGTCTTCGTGTCAAACAATGATCAGACCAGTCCAAATGCAATTGAATTGAGTAGGAATCGAGTTACATCAAAATTGCTCGAACAAACAGAAAATATATAAACACGTAAATAATATAAATTTCTTCACGTGGTAAGGCACTAAGTCAATCTCTGTACTGGTTCACGAAGCATTGTCAAATAATTGTCAGTTCTCTATCTGAGTACGTATTGGTATAATAAAAACATCGTAACAATTTTGAGGTGTTCTCTTGATGTTGTAGTTCATAATTAAAATAAACTAGGAATTATATACCAAATCCAAAAAAGGAAAATCGTCAGTATCTAACTAGAGGATATCAAATGAATGTGATATTATTTTTAACTAACTCCAAGACGAGGCTTACGCCATAATAAATAGTTTAGTGGCGGTAATTATGTTTAGAAATATCCTAACACTGTTTTATTTATAGGATTGGTAGAAAAAAGTTGATAATATTCTCCGGAATCATCGCCGCGACAATTGGAGTATCCAAGAGTTTCACTTCATCTTATTGGGTTTATATAGTTCTGGAGTTATTGGAGGCTTTGTTTGGTGATACATATTCTACAACATTCATGCTCGGTGAGTTTTGAGATTGATTAATATAGCAAGGTGACCGTATAATGGAAGAAGCGTTCTTGACTACGATAATATCGTGTCAAGTTAATTCGTTGTCACGCAACGCCTTCTAAGGATTTGCTATTCGAAATAGTCTTTATCATAATATCTTCAGACCTTTCGATAGTTAATACAGACATACGATATATTTTTCAATCATCCCATAGAACAAAATGAAAATAGTAAGCTCAAATAATAATTTGCAGGTGTCGAAATGGTCACTAAAGAGAATCGTGTAACCTTTGTTACTATCATGACAGCAAGCACGTCCTTGGCTGGAATGGCAATGGCTTTAATTGCTTGGTTATTACCTTATTGGAGACATTTTCTTCAAGCCATTTATGGCCCTGCTCTCTTCTTCATTTTCTACATTTTCCTATTGGATGAAAGTGTGAGATGGCTCCTCAGCAAAGGAAAAGAAAACGAAGCCAAGGATATATTAAAAAGGGCAGCAAAAATCAATAAAGCTATCATAAATGAAGACGCTCTTAGCGTTAAATGTGAAGATGCCCCAAATAAAATGGACATGATTGCTTTACTGAAAATTACTTTTGGTTCAAAAAAACTATCAATGCGTTTTTTAGCATGTGTCTGCATGTGGATAACTATTTTATTCAATAAATATGTCCTATTAATTAATTCGGTCGAGTTGGAAGGTAATAAATACTTGAATTTCGGTTTGACAACGTTTACTGAACTGCCAGCGAGTTTAATTCTTGCTTATATCTTGAAGAGGTTCAAAAGAAAAATGCCTTTGCTATCCTCATTTCTACTGACGGGAGTTTTCTGCGTTGCTCAATCTCTGGTGCCTAAAGGTTTGTTTATTGTGTACATCGTGAATTTGCTAAAGCTATTTTAGTAGTTTGTGTTTGAATCATACTCTAGAATCACAATTACTCAAAAAATATATTTTATTCATATATATCATCACATTTATGCATTTCTTTATTTATTATTTTAAATTTTGAAGGAATTTTAGTATCCTTATTGAAAACTAATAAATATCAGCCTGAACGATGTGGCATTCTATATGATTAATCTTGACCACATCACGCTGATTGTAGCTGTAACCATAGACTGCAATTATCATTTATCATCAAGGTTTACGTGTAGAGGAATACGAATTATTTATCCTTAAACAATTATGGCACAGAAATAGTTGACAAGCTATCGTTATCTTGAAAATATCCTTCATTATAGAATTTCAAGGTATTTCAATCTGGGGTGTGTAAAAATAAACATCTTTGTAGACTCTGCTAAGCTTCGAGCGTTTGATACAATGGAGATAGGATATTGATTTTGACTTTATAAAAAGTTTTGAATTTCTAGGTAATCCTTGGTTATCCACTTCTCTGTTCCTTATTGGTAAATTCATGGCAACGATATCATACGCGACAGTGTACCTTTACACGTCTGAACTGTTCCCCACATATACACGTAACACTATGCATGCTATATGTTCGTCTATGGGCAGGATTGCTGCAATACTGGCACCTCAAACACCGTTGTTGGTAAGCAGAATTTTGTTAAAGAACATAATTTTTCACTTTCCTTTTTTAGTCTATTTCAAACTTGTTTCATCGACGCCAGTTTTTTCTTTTCTATGTCAATTGGCAACATTCTCATCCTACCTTTATTTTTTAAGCAATCTAGTCATAGCATTTGGAGTTCTCAGGTTATTGAAGAATGTGATATAATCTTACCTTCCTTATCTCATTTGCTGAACCGGTAGTAGCTTTGACGTTCATAAGCGCCTTTTCATGGCCTAAATTAAATAAAGTACTTTTGGTTTTTATTTCGTAGTCAAAAAGATCAATAGAAAAATGAGCGAAAGGAGGGTAGGGTTAACGGAGTTAATAATAATAATTAATAGGAGATCAACGCAGTTTTAGTTAGTGATGCGCTTGGGATAACATATTTTGTACAAAGGTGTTGAAGCAATTACGCTAGATTAAAAACATTCTAATTAGAAACGCTTATTCGATCAAGCTGCTTTAGGTATTTGAGGTCACATTTGAGTGGCCGTCATATAATCATTAGGTATTTTAAACTATCGTTTGACTATGCCTGATGTTATACTATATGTAATGTAGTCATAAAATCTCCAAAGGTTGTAACTTTAACAGAACTGGCCCATAAACATGTCTGTTGATGAACCTCTTAAAATTTTGAATTAAACAATTCTTTCCACTTCAGATGCGCTATTGGATGGGTTTACCATCTCTTATGGTTGGTGGTTTGTCGCTGTTCACCGCTTTCATAGTTATACTTATGCCAGAGACTTCAGAGGATGCACTTCCTGACACCGTTCGGGAGGCTGAAGCAGTTGGATCCAAAGCTCCAGCACCTGAGAATCCTGCTACAATTTGTACTAAACTATGATTTCATGTAATAAATATTTTATCTGGAAAGTGTATATTTTATTTTGTGTTTAAAGAAACAATAAAAATATAAATGTAACTGTAGAAATTTAAATGATTCAATGAACTCCCTAACAGGTTTATCAGTTTATTTTCATACTTTTATGGATCGTGGTGGTAGAGTGGTTTGACCGGTGGAATATCAATACGATGAACTCAGGTTCGAACCCCGGCATGTACATCTGCTGATTTAAATTGGTAATACTATCATCCAGAAGGTGTAAGAAACCTTCACGAGGAAACATGAACCTGCGGAATGTTATTGTAATAGGATAGTGCCGTATGTGGGAAAATATAGAACTGTGAATTTGACGGAGTGTGAAACCGTCGATACGTGGCGTGGTGATTATGCCCAAACCTTCCTCCGGGAATAGGCTTATGGTTCTACAGTGGGGTCTCTTACAGACTGATGATGATGATGAAACGATTTACTGTTTGATTAATTCCAATGTGGTCTAATATGGTAAACATGTTAAACTTAGAGGGCTGTCGGAGCACATCTATATGCAATTGGCGACAAATTTTGATTTTGAGGGTGGTAGCTAGACGGACATAGAAAAACAAAATACCTACGACCGCATTGGCAACGAGAGATAGCAGCGTCAAAATTAGGATGTATCTATATGGGTATCTATGTATCTATATTTACATTTATACCATTGTAAACAATTATTTCTTATTCTAATGCCCCATGAAAAACACTTGGTAATCTATTAGATTAATAATAGATATTAAATTGTTATCGCAATAATTACCGTAAAACATTATTTGCAAAACTTACTGAAAATGAATAAGTAGATATAATAATTTGGATTATTTCAATGTCGTCATTCGTAAATTGAAATTATTATCATTAGTCTCTCTTTCATATCTATTTGCATTCCGAATAATTATTATATACTTTTTTAACTAAACAAATATATGATAGGTGGTACAATCTCAATAAAAAATATCAATGTTATATGTACACAAGCCCCTATACTACGCGTGACTAGTCTGATGCAAGCCGTGCAAGCGTAATACGCTCGGTCACGCTTACTAGCATCATGCGATATTGTAAATTTATCTCAAAAATACCACCCAAAGCGCCTAAAAAGTTTTCACTAAAAAAAACAACAAAAAACTAAAGACGAACCAACAAGTAATCAAAAATATGTGGTATTTCCATTAAAAAAAAAACAACATTTTCATGAGAACAAAGTCACGGCCCACCAACTAGTTATAATTATAGAACTTATTTTTCATTTAAACTGCGATTATAAAATTGAAAAAAGTGGCCTGCGAACCAATCTCAGATATCTTGATCAGTTGTTCATACATCGTGGTTCGTAAAAAGCAGTTCGCTATGGTATACAGTCTAAATTAATTAATTTAACCATTTGTGCAAATATAAGCTTTGTAACAGGTAAGTTTTTGCAAATCCTCATCGCCATAACTGACGGAGATCACCTACTAAAATATTAATAACATAAAAATAATAAATGACAGTGCAAAAATAGAATCCGACAAAATAGAAATAACAAATACAGTTTATTTCATTCTCGCAACTCAGTGTGTGTGAATGTTTATTTTAAACTAGCTGACCCGTGCAACTTCGTCTGCACCAAATCGGTTATTACCGGTTTCAATTGTATTTTTAAACGCAAATAATCTTAAAAAACCTAAAACCCTATTGCAGCGTTATCCAGCACTTCCAATCGTGAATCCAAACTATCCAGGGACTCACTCAAACATATACCTAGTTGGTATGTGAGAAATCTTTTAAAATAAGCCTAGAATCTGTTCGCAGCATTACCTAAAGTAGTGTCATCAAAGTGAAGATCAAAACTAACTTACATATATTGCCGATAAATGTCTTCCCAGTACCCCTTGTAACTTCATCACGTAACATACTGTAAAAGTTGAACTTTATCTACATTAAATTTCCATTTTGTTTTAGTTGTTTGTTTTATAAGAATTTGTAAAGTATACGTGAAATCTGCATTCAATTTTAATTTGGTCACATTTATTTTACTTTTGACATACAAACCACCTTTTTTACTGAGATACTGAACTTGGGATAATATACCTTTCTAACAGTGAAAGAATTTTTGAAATCGGACCAGTAGTAGGTACCAAGCATTCCTCGAAAACAAAACTTTACCACTCATTATAATATTAGTATAAATACAACATAGTAACTGCAAACAGTAGTCCGGTGAAGCTGTTAAGACCTTGCAAGGTCAATAGCGTGGTCAGTTCGAGAAAAAAAAATAACTGCATACACCTCAACTGATTTATTTTAATCTTAGATTCACAAACCTGAAACCAACTACTTCAAGACTCAACAACATTTAGAAAACTAATTTTATCAAACATCGAAACAACACGCGTACTGATAGAACTCTAGTTGAGATTCGTCTTCTACAATGCAATGTAACTATTATTTAAGTTTATGTTTTAGGAAAAAATCTTGTCACCTTTGTTTAGCAAACATTTTTTATACAATAAAATAAATGTAATAACATATAAGTGACAGTTTCGTTTACAACTATTTTTTTCATATAAGGTTGATAATTACACACACAAATGTCATATAGCCGTAGCTCAGTTATAACGAACTGGACATTATATGGTCCGCCGGAGCCGACGGTTCGAATCCCGGCGATTTTTTTTTTGGTATTTTTTTTAAAGTAGCTTAGGGAAATATAGCTTAGCTTTTTAGCTAATCTGTCTGCTATATATAGCACAATGAAAATTTACCAAAATCCGTCAAAAATTTCATTAACTACAAATTTTTGACTTTCGTCCATTATCCTGGAGAATCCCTTGCGTTTTATGAGATAAAAAGTATTCTAGATGTAACCTTGTAATATTAGTTATCACTGTGCCAAATTTCGTCAAAATTGGTTCAGTACTTTCAGAGTGGTACGTGTTCAAAGGGACAGACAAACAGGCAGATCCTGGAGAATCCCTTGCGTTTTATGAGATAAAAAGTATCCTAGATGTAATCTCGTAATATTAGTTATTACTGTGCTAAGTTTCGTCAAAATCGGTTCAGTACTTTCAGAGTGATGCGTGTTCACAGGGACAGACAGACAGACAGACAGACAGACAGACAGACAGACAGACAAAAATTCTAAAAAGATTATTTTTGGCTTCTATATCGATAACAAAGTCTACCCCGATAAAAATTTTCAAAAAATATTTAATGTACAGATTTGACCTTGCTACAGTTTTATTATAGTATAGATTATAAAGTTATCTTAAACGTTTAAAATATCATTTGAGTTTAGTTTTTACAGCACTTTCTAAATGAGCGTGTGTATGTATGAAATAAAATAGTATAGGTTACGAAGAATTGTGATATTGGTGAGGTGAGTAGATAGAATTTTTAAGGAATTTAATAGTACCAGTAATAAATCGATATTAAAATATTTGTATGTGATTTACGTAACTCGAAATGAAGGAAACATGGAAGTATGAAATTTTATTATCCGCCAAATAATTTATAGTATTAACAGCGAGCCCGGCAGACGTTGCCCGGCCTAGATAATTAAAGAAATCCTAAAATTCTACCGCAGCGCCACCTACCGGCTCCAAAGGTGAATTTAGAGCATACTTGAATCCACCTGAACGCCCACAAAAAATTTCATCAAAATTTAAGAGGAGTCCAGTCACATACACACGGGCAGAAGAATGTTCCATATAAAGATTTGTGTTCAATTAAAACATATATATAAGTAGACAATAACTTAATTATTCATACATATACAGCATTTGATTTACATAAAAATGAGTTAATCGCAATTTAGTTGCAATACGACTAAGCGTTTTCACTTTTAAACAACGCGCCGTAGTAAAAATTAGCAACACATGATTCGATTTACCACACGTCATCATTTCCTGACTGCACCTTCGCTCGCATTGATTGTAACATGAGTATAGTCGTACCTAATTCTGATTCACGAAGCTATGAAATATTTAAAATAATATTTGTTTATTGATTGAAGTAAAACTTCTTACGGCACGGAAGGTATTTTTTTGTTCTTAATAAGCGCTATTTAATATGGTAAACGTTACAACAGTAAAATGTAAGATTGCATTTTAATATTATTTTATCATGTTCGATAAGTATATTATAGCTATGAACACTGAAAGTGTCTGTAAATTATATTTCTTATATATGCACTGAGAGACTAATTTATCTTATACAAATAAAATTGTTCGTTATTAGGGAAATTGTATTGCAATTGTAAATTTGAATCTAATTTAATTGTACTATTCAAAAAACTAGTATGAGTATATCTAAGAATTTATTGAAATATAAATGTTGATAAATATAGAAAAGCTATCAAATTTATTCGGAAAGAAATCCTTATAAGTATTTTAGTTTATACGAAATAGATTATCCCTTAATATATGTATGTATTATGGTGCTTAATTGGTTCGTGACTTAAAAAATGATAAAGTAATAACAGATCTTTTCACATGTTATTTTCATTTAAAACTTTGATTGTCGTAGGGCACGGGCTAATTTTGAAAGTAAGAGCTGCAATTTGGCACATTTTTTTAAATATATTTGGAACCTATTCAGAGTCCTAGTCATCTTGAAGAAAAATTCGAACATATCCAAAATAAGTACCTCTCTAGTATATATACACGATTGCATATATTTAAATTAAAAGTATTAAAGTATTAATGCATATTTACATTGTTTATTTCGACATTTTACATATAAGCCAAAGAAGTTTCACTTCCTACAAATATGGAAACTGATACACGCAAAGTTTTTTTTTTCATAATTCTGTGATTGAATTACGATTGCTTACTTAGTTATTTCATAAAAACACTTATAACGATTGAATTAAAAATTTTCGGGCTTTTGAGATGGTAATTTTTTTAATTATGATAAATTATTGACTATGTACTTGTCAAGTTTGTTAATTTATCTTGCTTCTTGGTTGACCGTAGATTATAATTTATTTAACACGATTAAAATAGCCCTTTTATATTCATGATGTTGGGTAACGCCGCTAGGACTCTGCGCTCGGGTTACACGCACTTTTTACATATGATAAAATGGCAGCGATGATTTTATTCTCTTATTCAAGATCATAGAGGATTTGAATTTAATGAAACATTGCTTTATATCGACCTATATTCATTATAGTATTCATTCGAGTATCATATATATATATGTAAAGAAAAAATATAATTTTCTTTAATTTGACCTTTTCCGCGCACCAAACGGCATTGAACGCACAATATATATATATATATATTGCACAATATATAGTGCACAATATATATATATATATATATATATATATATATATATATATATACACCAATAAGACCAATAGGAGCGGAGCACCAACGAAGATTGTTTACGAACCTATTATTTAAAAATATTTTGACAATATATTAAAAATAAAAATATATTAAATATTGCGAGTTAAAGTTAGCGTTAGTACAAAGTAAGTATTCCACGCGGATGAAGTCGCGGGCAGAAGCTGGTCTATACTAATATTATAAAGTTGAAGAGTTTGTTTGTTTGGTTGAACGCGCTAATCTCAGGTATTACTGGTTCGATTTGAAAAATTATTTCGGTTTAGATAGCTCATTTATCGAGGAAGGCTCATAGGCTATATCATTACGCTAAGACCAATAGGAACGGAGCACTAATGAAGAATGTTTGATAATCGTTTTTTTTTTCTTTTGAGAGTTTCCACTGCATGTTAGCCTTAGCACAAAATAACTATTATAACTATTTGTAAAATAAAATGAGTTTGTTTTGTTTGTTATACGCCTTAACTATTCAATCGACCTTTGTGAAATTTTACATAAACACTAGCGGAACGGGCGGACGTTGTCCTGCCTTGAAAACAAAAAAATCCTAAAAGTCGACCGCAGCGCCACCTACCGGGTCCAATTGTGAATCTAAACCATTCTCGGATCCACTCGAACACGCACACAAAATTTCATCAAAATCGGTCCAGTCGTTTAGGAGGAGTTCAGTCACATACACACGCACACAAGAAATATATATATTAAGATTGTAATGGGAACATGAAAGGGACATAGGCTACCTTTCATTCAGAAAAAAAACTTTTACCGTGTGATAGACACTATCTTGTGCTAAATTAACGCGAGGGAATGCGCGAGTAAAAACTAGTTCTTAATAGATCGATATTTTAGTGTTTTTATTATTACGATTCATCAAAATCGAAGAATTATCGTACCTTCACAAAAACTATTCCGTTTTATTGTACATCTCTATAAATCAATTGTATGAATTTAGATTATATGAATCGGTTATTTGAAGCAATGGTGGTTTGGTTCACAGCGTGTCTGGAGACCCCGTCGATGGACGTAGGTTCGAATCCTGGCAACTGAGTTGGAGATTTAGGTGAAGGAAATATCATTGTCGTAGGGATTTTTCTAAGTCCACCTGACTAGATACCACCCTCAAGGTGAAAAGTTGTCACCAAGCACCTGTTTGTGTTCCGGCAGCTGCACTTGAGAGCCAGTCCCCTCTAGATATAGCGTGTTTACTATTGTAGACCACATCATCATTTAATATTATTTGAGATTGTGGTCAAACGCTATATCGGTGTTATTAAAAAAAAGTTAAATACATATTCAATATTTGCTTTAAAAACGTTTCGAATTAAATGCACCGCGCTCGTCCGAGGCAAGTTCACGTTATCCTTTTTCGCAAGTCTAACCTAACGTAACCAAAGCGAGACGAAAGAGCAAGATGGCGAACATTCAGCGACCGCGGTGCATTTAATACGAGACCTTTTTAAAGCAAGTATTCAATACGTATTTAACTTTTTTGTAATAACACCGATAAAGTTAAAAACAAGTGTAAGATATTCATTGAAATTATTTATTGTAACAGTAAATTTGGTCTAAATTAGATATATAACATCATTAAAAATTGCTATATTAGTCAAAATAGCGACGCGAATAACCAATGCGTATAGACATTTGTCTATCACTACGTTTATAAGACAAAGTCCTCGCCACGTCTGTCTGTCTTTCTATTCGCGATAAACTCAAAAACTACTAAACGGATTTTCATGCGCTTTTACCAGAAGATAAAGTGATTCACGAGGAAGGTTTCGGTATATAATTTGTCAAGATTTTTTTATTATCAGGGCGGGATAACGTCCGCCGGACTGGCTACTCATTGATAATTTCCTTGAAAGCGATTTTAAAGCATACAGTGTCGTAGTACTTTAGCTTGATGTATCTCATAACGTTGAAGCACTCTGTAAATAGTGGTAAGACTTGATTATAATGCATTGATTTTTCTCTACTTACTTTAAATTATATGCATGTTGTATGTATAGGAATTTATCAGAAGAAATTCTTTCAACATTACTGATAATTCTATCAAAACCTATCGCGTGATTTAAAAGAATTTTATTCAGTCGTACTAAATAGAGTATCTATCTTTTATTTTATCGTTGATTGATTACTCTATTTCTCGCTGCGAGGGTAAATTTGTATGGAACATTGCAGCGGCCAAAAATTTGTTACTCTTTAGCATCACCCGGGAAGCATGTGCAGGGAAATGAGAGATATACTCCCTGTAAATGCGAGTAATGTCAGCCCCGAAACCATTACAAGAATTAAGGAACACTCAGATAGACGCGCAAAAGCAACTTTGCTTTTTATAATTCTTTTAAAACTTCTTTAGGCGCGTTGAGCGGTATTTTTGGCAGGAGATAAAGTTATGATTTCGCGTCATGAGATGCTAGTAAAGCGTGACCGGCCGTATTGCGCTTGCGCGGCTTGCGTCAGACTAGCATCGTGTAGTATAGCGGCCTATGTACGTCTAATATCGATGTTTTGTATTAAGACCGTGCATCCCATCATACATTTGATCAATTAATAGACTGTATAAAAATGTATATAATAATTGTTCGAAATCCAATATATGTGAAAACCAGAGTAATATTGATAATTTCAAAATAAAAATTATGAAATTTAAATAAATCATACTATAATTCTTTTAAAAATTCAGTATTACAGTTATTTCGTTGTTTTGACTTTTCACTTCTGTCGGCAGTCCTTATGACAGCATCGGCTTTTTTATAGTATACAAATTAGACAATGCGTTTCATATAAATCCTTGGGCAATTACATTTATCGTTCATTGTTCCAGGGTAGAGTTATCTGAACAATGACATCCAAGGAGAATGAAGAAGCGTTCATCAAGAAGGAGGAATCGGGCGGTGAGCTCGTGTTAGAGAAGATATTATCAAAATTCAGACCTTTAGGACCGTTCTATTTAAAATTTATGCCATTTCTACTATTTTCGAGTATGACCAATGCTATGTACTGCATGAATTACGTGTTTGCTGCACAAAACGTTAATTACAGGTAAGATAATTTCCATTCTAAATACATATTCATTAATGCACTATCATAATGTTATTCTTGAGCTCTCTCCTGTAACTAACAAGCTGATAGTTATTTTGGTGTAAATGTAAGTCTTATCATAGCATTATTTCTATATTTATTTATGGTTTATCTACTTAACAAGATTTTAGTAAAACTCTTATTAAGAAAAAGATTACTAATATAGGTCTCTTTTTCGTTTTATTAAATCCCCGTTTTCCCCCCGGACATAATCCGAGACTTTATTTACAGTTTTTATGCAAATTTTCTTAATTAAATTTTTTAACTCTTTTATTTATTTCTTTGTTTTTTAATTTGCATCACATGCTATGGAACATGTAATAAATAATAGCTAATAAATATAACATAAATATAGGTGTATTAAAAGCTTTGTATGTAATTCCGTTGGAAATGTTTTTTATTACATAATTTCTGTCCATTTGTTCGCATGAGTGTAATGCATAGAAAAACTGTTTATTGATTTTAATGAAGTTTCCTAAACAAGTATTAAGTATATCAGTATACAACTGAAAGGATACAAAAAATATCATAAATAAAAATAATATTAAAAAAATTGTTGTGTGTAGTTCATTCGCGGTAGAAGTGAAACTTATTATTCTGACTAATCTTTAAGAGAATGAGTTAGTTAACATTCGTTTTTGGGATTATTAATATTTGAATATATCTTAACTGTGTTAGTAACACACAACACAGAATATTTTTGAAAGTGCACCACAGTCATTACGATGCAACAGAAAATAATGTGCAGAAAATAGATTTTAACGTTTCTCTCTCTCTCTCTCACTTCGTATATATTTCGAGTACATTAAGAATACACTATCTCATTCGCTCATAGCCTAAAAGCTATATAATAGTACATTATGGTACAAGTGTGTAATGTTGGTGATTACCGCTGAGGCGCCATTGAGACACGAGCCGTTAGGTGAAGGTCTTAAGAGAGCCGAGGACGGTAATCATCAATACACACGTGTATCATACGACGTTTTTCAACACACTTGTGAAGAAAATAATAATAAAAAATCATTTTATTTAGTACATAAAAAGTTTATTTAGAGAAACAATAAGTAAATGTGCAGTTAGTAAAATTATAATTAACTGTTTTTAATTGCATGGCGGTTTTATCAGATAGGTTATTTATTGAAATACTTTCATGTTCTATTGTTATTTGAGATGGTTCATTATTCGTGTAGGTAGGTGAAATCCAATCATTGGATGTACTTGGCGTTTCGCCAGTAGGATGTGCCTCAGAATCAAGTCTAATTCTTTTTGTGATTTTTGCACAAATTTCCTTCTTGTTTTGTATGGAATCTTCTAGGTATGATTCTGCTACATTGCTAGATCGCCACCCACCATGACGCTTCAAAGTCATTATATCAGCTCCTGAATTAGCCAGCAATGTCGCTGAAGTTCTTCTGAAACTATGTCCAGTATAGCTCTCAGCATCTGCTAAACCTAAAAACTTAGCGATTTCTTTAGGCATAGAACCAAATTTGTTTATACCTATTGGCTGACAGGTACATTTACCATTCTGGTAATTTAGAAAGAAACGGTCATTTTTTGTTTTTGGTGAACGCAAACTTTCATACTTCTTAACAATTTCATAGAATGGACCGTGTATTATGAATGACCTCGGTATTTTATTTTTCGTGATAGGTATCTTCACTAAAAGCATCTGGCCATGGTGCTCTATGTCTTTTACAGTTATATTTGTTAATTCTTGTATCCTACATGCACCAGTTACACCAAATATTAAAGCAACCTGAAAAAAAGAAACAATAATTAAGTTCAACACACAACACAGGCTAAAGTCGCGTAGATATTTAAAATTAATTTAACTAACCTTAGTAGCCAGATATTGGTTATCTGGAGCATCTTTTATAAATTTTTCAACGTCGTCAGACGATAAAACCTTTGATTCTTGTTTCTAAATCCATCGGATAGTCTCTTTAGATAAGCTGACAAACTAGAATATGTTTTTAAGTCCACTCCATTCTTTGTTCGGACTGTACTTTTTAACATTGAGTATATACACCACAGAGAGCTAGGTTTGTACTTCTTCTAAGTAATAATAATTCTTTAAAGTACGCCATGAACACATTTTCTGAAAAAGACTGCGTATTCTTGTTATTTTGCCATTTTATGAAATTTTGGTACGCTAATAGATATTTTTCCTTGGAGTTTTCAGGTAGTAAACTTTCCATAACGTTAAGGGCTTCACATCTTATATCGGGCGGTGTACAACATAAATCATTTTCTTCATAACTAGTACTTGTAGACATTTTAATTAATAAATAACTATAATTTCAACAGTGAAAACGAGTTGTGAATTTTTTTTCGCTATGGCGGGAAAAATTAATCAGTTTGCGCGCGCATCTAACAATGGCGATCGGCTATAGACTAAAGGAATGAGGTTCCTTTTTTTTTGGCTTTCCGCAGATAGCGTTTTAGCCACGTATAAAATGGGGAATTTAAAGTTTTCTTTATTACAGAGAAAACAAAAGTTATATTTGAGTGAAAGTTTTATTTATTAAACACGTACAAGTTGAAATTATCTATTTAAATACGAAGTTGTATGAAATGAGCAAGTAATGGGTACATTAATTTATTTGTTCTATTGATCATTATCTTTTTTGTATCGAAACTTTTTTAAGAACAAAGCAACTCGACCAATAAAATAAAAAAAAAAGCTCTATAACTCACTTGTGAATAATAGCAATGAAAAAGTCACAGTTTGATTACAGGTGTCATTATGTGCCTAATTGCGGTGATATTAGAGCCACTTTATGAGCAAGTGTGTTGAAAATACATTTATAGATATCTTTTTTTCGTCGCACATTTTCGTTTCATAAAATATAATTCACAACGTTCCAAAAGAAGTTTCACTAGAAAACTGTTAAGAAATATGGTATTATAAAAAATATATATATTCACTTGTGTAATTTAAATAAAAATATTATAAAATTAATTAAAATACCATACACTGCATAATATATTCGTAATTGTATAAATATAATCTGTGTTAATAAAGTACCGGCACGTATTAAATTTAATATCGATTATTTTAATGGTATAAAAGTTGATGTGTTACAGCGCCATCTAGTGTTGCTACATAAACCATCACAATGATAACACAGGTGTGTGCCAACTTTTATGATGAACGAAATTATGTTGATGTTTCACACTCTTAACTATACATCAGCATCAGCCTGTTAAAGACGCATTGCAGGGTCATAGGCCTCTTCCCAAAGGATTCACCACGCCAGCCCACGACGCATTGGCATTTTCAAACTATGTGAAATCCACAGTTGTATGTTTTTCCACATACTACAAGAACATTTCTCAGGTTCAGGTTTCCGCAAGAAGGTTTCCGTCATCGTCAGGCGATAGTGTTACCCATTTAAATTGGTAAATGTACGCGAATTTTGAAAAATTCCTTGGTACATGCCAGGATTCGAACTTGCAGACATCGGATTGATATTGCACCAGTCAAACCACTAGACCACCACGACGTCTATAACTATACATACCAACATGCATTTCTATTTTTATATGTATGACGTAGTTATCATGTTATACAGTTGTTTACGCTTGGGCAGTTATTTTTGCTTAGTAGGTGTTACGATTATATGCTTATGTGTAATTAATACAAACCGGAGGTATTTGTATAAACACAATATCAAAATACGTCGATGTTGTTATTAATTGTTGTGATTTTAATTGTAGAGTAATAAGGAATCTTAACTAATACTATAACTACTAACGGGAGTTTGTTTGTCTAGTTCTTTGTTACGCTTGGACGTCTTAACAATTCAACTGCTCATCACACAGTGATATCATAAGTAAAAAGCTGTAGGCACGTCATAAGCGCTTCGACAGCGCCTTGTTAAAAAGCAAACGTGATCTAGTCCCGTCAATCCGCCCGTATCTAAGCAACATATAACTGCTTCTTTTTCACCACCGATATTGAGAATATGCCATATTACTTTCACATTTTATCTAAAAAAGTCTGGCGTTACAATATTACTTTACGTATGTGTGCGTTAAAGTATCATGTAGGTAACGTATCTACAGCTTTTTAGTTATAATATTATTGATCATCATAAAATTCTGCATACATGATGTTAGAGACACATACAAGGTTATAGGGTATGTCACATTAAAAAAAATTGTACGGAGCGCGAGCGGTAGTTTATATCATCACTAACTCAAGTGAAGTTACGGACAATAATTAGTTCCGTATGTTTGCTTATGTTATTAGATTAGTTCTAGTACAACGTTAATTTGAAACTGTTGAGATTTAAATCTGTCAGCATCATCTCTTACTGAACTTTTTTGAAATGAGGTGGACAATGCGTCTCAAACACGATAGATAGATTGTAAACTAATCTTAATAACTTAGTACCACGGTATTAAAAGGACTAAGTATATAATAATATATAACAAACTAGCGGGCCTGATGAATTCTGTCCCACTCTTTTAATTAAAAAAAAACTTGACAAATTATATACCAAAGTCTTTCTCACGAATCACTTTATCTACTGGTAAAAGCCGTATGCAAATCTGTTCGGTAGTTTTGAGTTTATCACGAACAAACATACAGACAAACGTGGCAGAGGACTTTGTTTTATAATATGTAGTGATTATATAAATATAAATAGACGAAGATAGAAAGGCGAATAAATATTTAGTTGTACATTTCAGTACCTGTTTCTCATCTCTGCTTTCTTTATTTTTTGTCTATTATGAATCACTTTCATAAATTTATAAATATATGCAATTATTTCCACTTTTCAGGTGTAAGTACGAATGTGAAGATGAGTACAGCTTATCCGGATCGGCACTAAATCTTACGCTAGCCGCAGGTCGATGCCACCGATATCCTATCATAAACACCGGTGGAAATTGTTCTGTAGATAATATAAATACATCCAAGGTTTTCAAGTGTGAAGAGTGGGTTTACGATGAACCCGATAGTTTTGTCGCTGAGGTAATTAATAACTTCTATAACTCGATATTCAAACTACTCCTATACTATTATCTTCCGTTTACTAGAGTAAACTTAACTGTCAGTTTAATCCATAACTCATGCGTAAACCGGCTTAAGATGAAGCTAAGCCCTAACTAGGTGTACTAGTTTTCTTCATACTGAGTCAAAATCTATATTCTATTATTTTAAAGAATAAAGCGTGTTTATGTTTTGGAAGTGATGATTTTATAGTAAAAAGTCTTACACTTATAGGAACCTATATTATCCCTGACCGATATAGGCTGCAAGAAATCAGAGAAGTCTTCTTATAACAAATAGATTTACATTCTTATTATATGTATAGAAGAAGATATTTTATGTATATATAGATGTTAAAAATCGTTTTAAATGTGAGCAAATATTATTATTATTTTACTTACCTATAATACTTCAGATTTTAAATTGCCTTTATGGTGGTTTTATTATCATTTTTAATAGTCACTTTTAAATTATAATTCACTTGGTCCCGCGCCGGAGCGGCCACGGCCCAATGGTTGAACCTACTAAGTGCTTCGTCACTCACGTCGGTATAGTAGACACACGACTTGGTGTATCTAGATATTGCTACTATAGGATTTGAAATGCTACCAAGAGATAACGGTTACTGATTTTCTTTTGGGTTTGTGTTACCGGGATAAAGAAACTCATTGGAACAGACTATTTGGTGCCTTAAATTTCTAATAAACATGTCTCTCTATTACATTCGTTGTTAAAGCTCTCAAGATGATATTCCCATTTGTAAGTAAACACTTTAAGGTTTCTGGTATAAGGAATTATTAACCAAACGATTAAATTTTCAGTTCCAATTGGGTTGTCAAGATTGGAAGAGGACTTTAGTAGGAACCGTTCACAGCTTCGGTTACATGCTTGGGTTACTGTTACTAGGACCCATATCTGATAAGTATGTATAAATAGTATAAATTCTGCGCAATAGTACAGTTCACGCCAAGCGCTGAAGGCGAGGCTAAGTGACTGTCGTTTTAATGTTCATAAATATTTCAGGGTCGGAAGGAAGAAGTTGATTGTATTTTCTGGACTCGCTGGAGCAATTTTTGGCTTCAGCAGAAGTCTAGTGATGTCATATTGGGCATACATTGCTCTGGAGTTACTGGAAGCTCTATTAGGTGATACATACTCACCGAATTATATGTTAGGTACGTTTTTAAATTGAATCTATTTTACTAAATCTTTTTGTAGTTGCTCTAATTGTTTTGTGATTTTATGAAAATGTAAGAACATAAGTTACGACAGTTTGCTCTGATTTATGCCTTGATACTTGTGGGACAAAGGTCTTGTCAATAGAAAATGTTAATCGTTTTGTCTACAGAAAATGTTAATTTGTAGTGTAACAAATTTTAATAAACTATTCACAGGCGTGGAAATGGTTACCAAAGAAAATAGGGTTTTATTTGCACCTCTAATGATCGGCAGTATGTCAGTTGCTGGGACATTCTTGGCATTAATAGCATGGCTAGTTCCCTATTGGAGGTATTACCTTAGGATCATCTATACACCGGCTTTGCTGTTTATATTGCACGCATTCTTTCTGCAGGAGAGTGTTAGATGGCTTTTGATAAAAGGCAGGAGAGATGAAGCCAAAAACATACTAAGAAAAGCAGCCAAAACTAGTAAGGTATATATCAGCGAGCAGACATTAAATGATATTGATTGCGAGAAAAGCGAAGCTGGTACTAATATGATAACATTGATAAAAATGACGGTAAAATCAAAGACATTGTTGCTACGTTTCTTTGCTTGCGCATGCATGTGGATAACTTCATCTTTTAATAAATACGCCTTACTGATAAATTCTGTTTCATTAGAAGGGAATAAGTACCTGAATTATGCTCTGACAGCCTTCTCTGATTTACCTGCAAGTATTGCTTTGGTGTTCATATTGATCCGATTTAAAAGAAAGAAGCCGTTGATATTTTCTTTCCTCGTGACTGGACTATTTTGCGTAATACAGTCATTTATTCCAAAGGGTAAGTTTTTTGTTGCATTTTTAACTGCTTTGTTAATACAAATGACGTAATATGAAATAGTGTAATAATGTTATTATATTTTCTTTGTTTTTTTCTGGTTTATTTATTAAGGACTTCAATTAGTTTGTGCTATGAATATAATAGGCGTAAATACAATTTAGAAATGTCTTGTAAGAAATTTAGTTCATTCTAAGACTGTTTTGTTTGGCAATTTATATCTTCTTACAATCTCTGATAAACTTTTTTTTATAGAATATAGTAGCAACAGACATGCAATTCATTTAATGTTATGTGGTTTTTGGAGACTATAGCTAATACATAATATATAAGTTATAATAGTTGTTATAGTAGTTAACAAGGCAGATTTAGTTTGATACCTGTTGCCAAAAATGTATGTGGAGGTAATATTTCCGCAATAGAACATTCCATAGGTTTTGGTAGCAGCAATTTAACTGTTATGATAAAAAATGTATATATTGTAACGTGTTAATAATATATTTCATTTTCAGGTCACGCAACAGTATCACTTTCATTATTTCTGGTAGGAAAATTTTCTTCTGCAATTTCATATGCGACTGTCTACTTATATACAACAGAATTATTCCCAACTTATACACGAAACACGATGCATGCTTTATGCTCATCTATTGGACGGATAGGATCTATCTTAGCTCCTCAAACGCCTTTATTGGTTTGTACAAATTTGATATTGTTTATATTTCTTTTAAGATACAGATACAGAACTGAGTTATTAAACATAAAATATATTATCCTTATATGTTTTAATAATCAATCTCAAAATAAGTAAGATACAAGTTCTACAGCCCGAGCCAAACTTTTTGACCTCTCGGAATATAAGCGCGCAGTACATAAAGTTAGGTATAGATACATATTATATTACTAATATCGAGACCACTTTAGGATAAATAAATGTTATATTCAGATTCCTGTAATAATATTTTAACTTCGTTTTGTGTTAAAATATTGACGATTTTTTATTTTTTTACGCAAGGTTAATATAATTCAGTGCAGCCAAAAATATTGGCGACTACTGTAAGTTCTGCTGACAGAGATGTTACCTTAAGCTTAGCGATTGACAATTTGAATATCGATTATTAGTTACTGCTATATGGTCTTATTTCAGCGAAAATAAATGAAAATATGAACTAATCAACAATTACACCATTTTATTTCAGTTACTCATTTATTGAGTTTGTTACTCGTCTAGTCACCGCGTCATTGGTTATGGATCTGCGATTACGTCAAATACTCATATAATTTTGTATGTTTACAGTTTTGTTAAACTCCATTGAAATAAGATACATAATGTTCTATTCCGTTTATTGTCTTTACTAACATGGCGTATTATATGATTCGAATCCATGTGCTTTGACGTCACAGACCTTTAAAACTATGTTTATTAAATTCAACAGATACGATTCTGGCCAGGGTTACCGTCGGTGATCATAGGGGGCCTGTCGCTGATCACAGGTGGGATCATCATGCTGATGCCCGACACTGCTGAAGACGTGCTTCCAGATACTGTCCGTCAAGCTGAAGCTGTTGGTTCCAAACCAGTGCATTTAAAATTGGAAAATAAACTAAAGAACTAACTAAACAAATTATTAAATAAAACGATTTATTTATATTGATATTTCTTTTAAAAATCAAGATCCAAAAATAATTTACTCAATTTAGGCCATGAGAAGGCGTTTATGAATGACAAAGCTACCACCGGTTCAGAAAATAACCCAGTAATCGAGAAGTACCGGCAAAAAACTCGACCTGGTTTATTTCTTCATGTTGCATATTTTTACAAACATAGACAGTTACATTCGTTTTTAGCGGATATACGCTTTAGACTGGCCAGCAAATAGACCGAATTTAAACCTGATAGAAAATCTTTGGTATATTGTTAAAAAGAAAGTCTCAAACAAACGTAACACCAGTCAAAACGAACTATATGAAGCATTTGTTGAAGCATGGAATCCAATCCCCCTAGAAAAATGTATGAAATTGATTGAATCAATGCAACGTCGAGGCAGTACTGTTATTGAAAATAAGGGATACGCTACTAAATATTAATTTTAACCATTGGTAGGCTGTGGATAGTAAAAAATATTGTTTTTTATACTTTTTTGTTGTTGTTTCTAATTAGTTGACCATTATTATTATTAAAATATCAAACGGGTTTTAATGTCTAAAGGTTATTATTAGAGGGTGGATCAATATGTGAACGATGGTGACGTTTGGAAATGATGCCCGTCTCCGTGCATCCACTAAAAACGAATGTAACTGTCTATGTTTGTAAAAATATGCAACATGAAGAAATAAACCAGGTCGAGTTTTTTGCCGGTACTTCTCGATGACTGGGTTATTTTCTGAACCGGTGGTAGCTTTGACATTCATAAACGCCTTCTCATGGCCTAAATTGAGTAAATCATTTTTGGATTTTGATTTTTAAAAGAAATATCAATATAAATAAATCGTTTTATTTAATAATTTGTTTAGTTAGTTCTTTAGTGTATGTTGCAATTTTAAATGCACTGGTTTGGAACCAACAGCTTCAGCTTGACGGACAGTATCTGGAAGTACGTCTTCAGCAGTGTCGGGCATCAGCATGATGATCCCACCTGTGATCATTTATTTTCGCTGAAATAAGACCATATAGCAGTAACTAATAATCGATATTCAAATTGTCAATCGCTAAGCTTAAGGTAACATCTCTGTCAGCAGAACTTACAGTAGTCGCCAATATTTTTGGCTGCACTGAATTATATTAACCTTGCGTAAAAAAATAAAAAATCGTCAATATTTTAACACAAAACGAAGTTAAAATATTATTACAGGAATCTGAATATAACATTTATTTATCCTAAAGTGGTCTCGATATTAGTAATATAATATGTATCTATACCTAACTTTATGTACTGCGCGCTTATATTCCGAGAGGTCAAAAAGTTTGGCGCGGGCTGTAGAACGTGTATCTTACTTATTTTGAGATTGATTATTAAAACATATAAGGATAATATATTTTATGTTTAATAACTCAGTTCTGTATCTGTATCTTAAAAGAAATATAAACAATATCAAATTTGTACAAACCAATAAAGGCGTTTGAGGAGCTAAGA
The DNA here is from genome assembly GCA_036509395.1 of Antheraea yamamai. Lineage (NCBI taxonomy): Eukaryota > Metazoa > Arthropoda > Insecta > Lepidoptera > Saturniidae > Antheraea > Antheraea yamamai. The sequence goes on from AP028436.1 coordinate 1,712,200, forward strand.
TAGATCCTATCCGTCCAATAGATGAGCATAAAGCATGCATCGTATTTCGTATATAAGTTGGGAATAATTCTGTTGTATATAAGTAGACAGTCGCATATGAAATTGCAGAAGAAAATTTTCCTACCAGAAATAATGAAAGTGATACTGTTGCGTGACCTGAAAATGAAATATATTATTAACACGTTACAATATATACATTTTTATCATAACAGTTAAATTGCTGCTACCAAAACCTATGGAATGTTCTATTGCGGAAATATTACCTCCACATATATTTTTGGCAACAGGTATCAAACTAAATCTGCCTTGTTAACTACTATAACAACTATTATAACTTATATATTATGTATTAGCTATAGTCTCCAAAAACCACATAACATTAAATGAATTGCATGTCTGTTGCTACTATATTCTATAAAAAAAAGTTTATCAGAGATTGTAAGAAGATATAAATTGCCAAACAAAACAGTCTTAGAATGAACTACATTTCTTACAAGACATTTCTAAATTGTATTTACGCCTATTATATTCATAGCACAAACTAATTGAAGTCCTTAATAAATAAACCAGAAAAAACAAAGAAAATATAATAACATTATTACACTATTTCATATTACGTCATTTGTATTAACAAAGCAGTTAAAAATGCAACAAAAAACTTACCCTTTGGAATAAATGACTGTATTACGCAAAATAGTCCAGTCACGAGGAAAGAAAATATCAACGGCTTCTTTCTTTTAAATCGGATCAATATGAACACCAAAGCAATACTTGCAGGTAAATCAGAGAAGGCTGTCAGAGCATAATTCAGGTACTTATTCCCTTCTAATGAAACAGAATTTATCAGTAAGGCGTATTTATTAAAAGATGAAGTTATCCACATGCATGCGCAAGCAGAGAAACGTAGCAACAATGTCTTTGATTTTACCGTCATTTTTATCAATGTTATCATATTAGTACCAGCTTCGCTTTTCTCACAATCAATATCATTTAATGTCTGTTCGCTGATATATACCTTACTAGTTTTGGCTGCTTTTCTAAGTATGTTTTTGGCTTCATCTCTCCTGCCTTTTATCAAAAGCCATCTAACACTCTCCTGCAGAAAGAATGCGTGCAATATAAACAGCAAAGCCGGTGTATAGATGATCCTAAGGTAATACCTCCAATAGGGAACTAGCCATGCTATTAATGCCAAGAATGTCCCAGCAACTGACATACTGCCGATCATTAGAGGTGCAAATAAAACCCTATTTTCTTTGGTAACCATTTCCACGCCTGTGAATAGTTTATTAAAATTAGTTACACTACAAATGAACATTTTCTATAGACAAAACGATTAACATTTTCTATTGACAAGACCTTTGTGCCACAAGTATCAGAGCATAAATCAGAGCAAACTGTCGTAACTTATGTTCTTACATTTTCATAAAATCACAAAACAATTAGAGCAACTACAAAAAGATTTAGTAAAATAGATTCAATTTAAAAACGCACCTAACATATAATTCGGTGAGTATGTATCACCTAATAGAGCTTCCAGTAACTCCAGAGCAATGTATGCCCAATATGACATCACTAGACTTCTGCTGAAGCCAAAAATTGCTCCAGCGAGTCCAGAAAATACAATCAACTTCTTCCTTCCGACCCTGAAATATTTATAAACATTAAAACGACAGTCACTTGGCCTCGCCTTCAGCGCTTGGCGTGAACTGTACTATTGCGCAGAATTTATACTATTTATACATACTTATCAGATATGGGTCCTAGTAACAGTAACCCAAGCATGTAACCGAAACTGTAAACGGTTCCTACTAAAGTCCTCTTCCAATCTTGACAACCCAATTGGAACTGAAAATTTAATCGTTTGGTTAATAATTCCTTATATCAGAAACCTTAAAGTGTTTACTTACAAATGGGAATATCAACTTGAGAGCTTTAACGACGAATGTAATAGAGAGACATGTTTATTAGAAATTTAAGGCACCAAATAGTCTGTTCCAATGAGTTTCTTTATCCCGGTAACACAAACCCAAAAGAAAATCAGTAACCGTTATCTCTTGGTTGCATTTCAAATCCTATAGTAGCAATATCTAGATACACCAAGTCGTGTGTCTACTATACCGACGGGAGTGACGAAGCACTTAGTAGGTTCAACCATTGGGCCGTGGCCGCTCCGGCGCGGGACAAAGTGAATTATAATTTAAAAGTGACTATTAAAGATGATAATAAAACCACCATAAAGGCAATTTAAAATCTGAAGTATTACAGGTAAGTAAAATAATAATAATATTTGCTCACATTTAAAATGATTTTTAACATCTATACATAAAATATCTTCTTCTATACATATAATAAGAATGTAAATCTATTTGTTATAAGAAGACTTCTCTGATTTCTTGCAGCCTATATCGGTCAGGGATAATATAGGTTCCTATAAGTGTAAGACTTTTTACTATAAAATCATCACATCCAAAACATAAACACGCTTTGTTTTTTAAAATAATAGAATATAGATTTTGACTCAGTATGAAGAAAACTAGTACACCTAGTTAGGGCTTAACTTCATCTTAAGCCGATTTAAGCATGAGTTATGAATTAAACTGACAGTTAAGTTTACTCTAGTAAATGGAGGATAACAGTATAGGAGTAGTTTGAATATCGAGTTATAGAAGTTATTAATTACTTCAATCAATTTCATACATTTTTCTAGGGGGATTGGATTCCATGCTTCAACAAATGCTACATATAGTTCGTTTTGACTGGTGTTACGTTTGTTTGAGACTTTCTTTTTAACAATATACCAAAGATTTTCTATCAGGTTTAAATTCGGTCTATTTGCTGGCCAGTCTAAACATTTGACGCTATTGGCCGCGTTTAGGATCATTATCATGCTGAAAGATCCAAGTTACAGGCAAATGATCGTCCGAGTAGGGAATCATTGTGTGCTCTAAGATATTTTTATCCGGAAAAACACCCCCAAACTTTAATGTTACCGCCACCGTGCTTGACTATACTCCTTGTGTATTTATAATTAAAAGCATTGTTTACAGGACGTCTAACATAGCGCTTTCCATTGGAATTTACCATATTTATTTTTGTTTCATTTGAAAATAATACTTTTTTCCATTCTCGTACCGTCCAATTAACATATTTTTTTAGCAAATAATAATCGCTTCTCTCGGTGTTGCTTGGTAAGAAGCGGTACCTTTTGATAGATTCTTCCAAACAATTTAGGTTCCATTAATATTCGGCGTATCAGTCTAGATAAAATGTTTCTCGGGTCATCAGGCGAAAAAACTTCATTTTTAATCTGGTTGGAGCCTTTAATTGGGTATTTTTTAGCAACACTAACGATTAGCATATCTTCTCTGGGAGAGGTTTTTCTTGGCCGAGCCTTTCTAAGAATATTTCCAACAGTTCCATGTGTTTTATAATGATCAACTGCAATAAAAACTTTTTTAACAGAACAATTTAAATGCTCAGCTATTCTTCTGTACGCCCACTTATGATCTATATGTAAATTAACAATTATTTCCCTAGCTGACGTGTCACAATTTTTATTGTTGCCCATTTTGAACAAAATGAAATTGAGATTACATTTTGAATTGCCGCCAAAATAATATAATAATATAAAAAATATAGCCAAGAAAAAATATTATTCTCCAATTTCAAAAAAAGAACGAGCTATGGATGCTTTTTTTACACGTTTCTAATTAGGTGTCCAAGCGGCCAGTAACAGAAAATAAACTCCTACATGTGTAAGACTCATTTTGTAATTAAAAATAAGACATGTTTCATATTTTATGCATTTAATGAGTTTTTTATTTGAGTGGCTATATTATTGCATGATTATTAATTATTGAATGTGTATATTTTTTACGAACATCTGTACGTTGAAGTTATATTTTATTTATTCATAAGAAGTGTTTCTAGTTTTATGACCACCACTGTATATATAGGAATTTAAGAGTGGGATAGAAAACAAAGAGGCTTTGGGAATAGAACTCTAAAGAGTAAGCCCTAAGATGTTTATAATACTCATGGAGCTTGTTATCCAGGTTTTTCTGGTATAAGAATATTTTCCTAATCTGAAAGCAGTATCTTGACTTTGATGAGTGTATTTTCCGTACGTATATTACATTATTTCTTTAAATATGAGCTCGTATGTCGTAGGAAAACTTTTTTTTTAATCCAATGTTCGCTATAAAAAATAAATTTATTATGTTCAACTTAGAAACTATGATTCCAGTTTAACTAATGCGTATGAATTATTATTTATTTTGGTGATGTTAACCTCAATCTATATAAATAAAATCAACTACCAAACGCATCATAACAGAACGGATGCACCTATTTGGCTAATTATTATTTTTATTGTGTTTGTAATTGTCAGGATAAGGTTTGTACGGAAGAATATTTAAAAAAATAATTAAATATGCTTTATAAAAAGTGATTGAGTAAATACAGACTATTTTCGAAGATATTGATAGATTAACGTTTAGTAATTCAGTGGCCATTTTATATGGTCTTCTTATAGAGGCAAGATTTGGTCTTTTCTTCTTCAAGCATCCGTGCGAAACCGGGACGAGTAGCTAGTAGTTTGTATAATCAATTTAATGAGTCTCAATAGCTTTCGTAACGTATTTTGATAATAAATAGTAACACGTATGGAAATTTAATGAATAAGATGACCTATTGAGCTTCTAATTTGATCTTTGCTTTTATTCGAATAGAAATATTTTATTATATATGAGGCAGACTATTGTTGTCAAAAAAAAAAAACTGCAAAGCGTAATAAACAAAAAAATACAACGTTTATTTCTATTATTTATTACTTACAATGAATTTGGTTACTCCTTTATACATGTATCTGTAATCATAAAGGGGTATAAAAGTGTCGTTAGCGGTGGGCATTACACACTTAGCCTGTCAAGCAGAACGGGAGTATAACTTTCTACTACTGTTACTCTGAATATCCGCCATTTTGTTTCAGACATTGTCCACCATTTTGTATTCCTTTCCTTTGCGTATCGTACATATTTTTATCTCTTAGACACATTTGTTTTGTAGACAGACATGATTAATAGTGTTGATATTAATTCATTTTCAGTATTTATATTTTTACCGTCATTTTGTATCCATTTGACAGTATGCTATTTTGTGTTATATTAGTGAGTGTTTTGGACCACGTGTTTCCGAATACTTTTAATTATTTTTTTCTTTTGCAGTTGAAGAGTACTGCGAAATGACGCGACCCGTTGCTGCTCGGTAAGTATTTTTATGTTGCTTTTTCATTAATTTAGTTGTCCTAGTGGGAAAATTATGACTTTAATGTAAACTGATGGCCAAACAGATCAACGGCGATCGAGTAATTTACAATACAAGGCCATTTGTTGCTGACATACCAGCATTCAGTCATCTGGCAGTTTCTGATCCCGAAACGCGACAAATTTATAGTCACTGTGACTGGTTCTTCATCATGTGTATGATGGTAGCGATCTGGATAAACCAAAGTTCGGAACTCTGTTATATCTTTATATATAAATTTCTTCTGTACGTGTGTATGTCACTGAACTCCTCCTAAACGGCTGGACCGATTTTGATGAAATTTTGTGTGCGTGTTCCAGTGGATCCGAGAATGGTTTAGATAGACCTGGTAGGTGGCGCTGCGGTTAACTTTTAGGATTTTTTTTATTATCAAGCCAGGACACCGTCGGCTGGGTCCGGTAGTATATATATATATATATATATACTAGCGGACCGGGCGGACGTTGTCCTGCCTTGAAAACAAAAAAAATCCTAAAAGTCGATCGCAGCGCCACCTGCCGGGTCCAATTGTGAATCTAAACCATTCTCGAATCTCCACGAACACACACAAAAAATTTCATCAAAATCGGTCCAGTCGTTTAGGAGGAGTTCAGTCACATACGCACACAAGAAATATATATATTAAGATACTAGCTGACCCGTGCAACTTCGTCTGCACCAAATCGGTTATTACCGGTTTCAATTGTATTTTTAAACGCAAATAATCTTAAAAAACCTAAAACCCTATTGCAGCGTTATCCAGCACTTCCAATCGTGAATCCAAACTATCCAGGGACTCACTCAAACATATACCTAGTTGGTATGTGAGAAATCTTTTAAAATAAGCCTAGAATCTGTTCGCAGCATTACCTAAAGTAGTGTCATCAAAGTGAAGATCAAAACTAACTTACATATATTGCCGATAAATGTCTTCCCAGTACCCCTTGTAACTTCATCACGTAACATACTGTAAAAGTTGAACTTTATCTACATTAAATTTCCATTTTGTTTTAGTTGTTTGTTTTATAAGAATTTGTAAAGTATACGTGAAATCTGCATTCAATTTTAATTTGGTCACATTTATTTTACTTTTGACATACAAACCACCTTTTTTACTGAGATACTGAACTTGGGATAATATACCTTTCTAACAGTGAAAGAATTTTTGAAATCGGACCAGTAGTAGGTACCAAGCATTCCTCGAAAACAAAACTTTACCACTCATTATAATATTAGTATAAATACAACATAGTAACTGCAAACAGTAGTCCGGTGAAGCTGTTAAGACCTTGCAAGGTCAATAGCGTGGTCAGTTCGAGAAAAAAAAAATAACTGCATACACCTCAACTGATTTATTTTAATCTTAGATTCACAAACCTGAAACCAACTACTTCAAGACTCAACAACATTTAGAAAACTAATTTTATCAAACATCGAAACAACACGCGTACTGATAGAACTCTAGTTGAGATTCGTCTTCTACAATGCAATGTAACTATTATTTAAGTTTATGTTTTAGGAAAAAATCTTGTCACCTTTGTTTAGCAAACATTTTTTATACAATAAAATAAATGTAATAACATATAAGTGACAGTTTCGTTTACAACTATTTTTTTCATATAAGGTTGATAATTACACACACAAATGTCATATAGCCGTAGCTCAGTTATAACGAACTGGACATTATATGGTCCGCCGGAGCCGACGGTTCGAATCCCGGCGATTTTTTTTTGGTATTTTTTTTAAAGTAGCTTAGGGAAATATAGCTTAGCTTTTTAGCTAATCTGTCTGCTATATATAGCACAATGAAAATTTACCAAAATCCGTCAAAAATTTCATTAACTACAAATTTTTGACTTTCGTCCATTATCCTGGAGAATCCCTTGCGTTTTATGAGATAAAAAGTATTCTAGATGTAACCTTGTAATATTAGTTATCACTGTGCCAAATTTCGTCAAAATTGGTTCAGTACTTTCAGAGTGGTACGTGTTCAAAGGGACAGACAAACAGGCAGATCCTGGAGAATCCCTTGCGTTTTATGAGATAAAAAGTATCCTAGATGTAATCTCGTAATATTAGTTATTACTGTGCTAAGTTTCGTCAAAATCGGTTCAGTACTTTCAGAGTGATGCGTGTTCACAGGGACAGACAGACAGACAGACAGACAGACAGACAGACAGACAGACAAAAATTCTAAAAAGATTATTTTTGGCTTCTATATCGATAACAAAGTCTACCCCGATAAAAATTTTCAAAAAATATTTAATGTACAGATTTGACCTTGCTACAGTTTTATTATAGTATAGATATATTTTTAGTAAGATTTACTTTAAGGATTACTTAATGTTCTACGCTTTGGTAATAGAAATGTCGCGTGTTATAAAAAGTACTACGAACAATTTTTGGATGATTTTTGCAGTTATCTACGCTTCCAGGCTGGCGGTCGGACTTTCTTAGGAAGCGCATCGAAAAGCCCGTTTGCACACTCGGTGAATGGTTTCGTCGATGACGCATAGAAGTTAATCCTGATAAGAGTGCCGCGATACTCTTCGATCCAAAGCGACGCGCTAATAACCTTCAGCCCATCAGGCTATACGAAACCTATATACCTTGGACCGGCGAGGTCAAATATCTCGGTGTTACATTAGATAAACATTTAAAGTTTGAGTCACATATAGATAGAAACGAAGCCGCTATGGTCTTGGGTCGCCTCCATCCTTTGCTTTGTTACAAGAGTAAGAGGTCCCTCAGACACAAGCTCACTTTGTATAAGACATGTATCCGTCCTATTATGACATATAGTTGTCCTGTTTTTGCGCATATGTCGAAAGATAATTTTCATAAGTTGCAGGTTCTTCAAAACCGCGTTTTACGTAAAGTGACCGGTGCCCCGTGGTACGTCCGGAGAGTCGATCTCCATAGGGACCTAGAGATGCCTTCTATCTGGACGTACGTAAAATTATTTACGATTAGTTATTTTGAAAAAGCCGTGAATCATCCCAGTCCGTTAGTGGTATCCGTTGCAAAATACGATCTCGTATCGAACGCTGCATATTATAAAAGACGTCCGCGACATATTTTTACTGACCGTCCCGATGAAATAACGGCAGTGAGGCAGTACCAGCCTGTCTTTCCAAACAGAACGTGTTCACGCCCACGCCCGCGTAACCACAGATCACGCCGCCGTAGTCTGAGGGTCAATTTCGCTCCTGCACACCAGATTTGGCCCCCCTCGGCAGCGGCTCAAACCTAGGTCCGTTCCCTCGGCGTGGAGGCCTTGAGTGCGCTGCTCGCGCGATACAGTGGCACAAAGTCTTACATGACTGCGACAACATTACACATATATCACCTCCACAGACATGCACGCATACACGCTTACACATGCAAGTGGAAGGGTTTTATTTTTTCCCTTATCGAACTAAAATAGTTTAGAAAATTATCAGATACGAAATATACATATATAAGAGTTGTTGAAGTATGTATGCCTGATACACATATGTTTCAACAACTCATATATGTATGAATAGTTAGCTTAGCTTACGTTAGCTTAGATAGGTCGTTCGCGACCTATCAGGCAACAGCCCAAGCCGAGGCGTGCCGTGCACCCTTGAGCTAGTTGTCAAATAACATCGGCTGAGTGCCTTAAGCGCTCGCCTTAGTAGTCCGGTGAAGCTGTTAAGACCTTGCTGGGTCAATAGCGTAGTCAGTTAGAAAAAGAAAAAGGATGATTTTTGAGATTTTATGTCACCAGGTTGGTAGGACGTGATAGTTGTTGGAGGGTGGCGACTACAATACACCAGTTCGAATACCCGCTATGGTGTCGCTTGTTGTATACCGTGATCAACGTGATCACATTGCGTAGAGTAAGCAATGAAGCTTGGAGGTAGGGGGTCATGGCCTTCTATAGCTATTGAGATACCTGTAGGCCCAATGATAGCGACGATCGTCCATTGGTTGTAGGTCTCTACTGAGTCGCTTTTCGTTTTATACAGTGTAGTTACTTTCTCGTGCTAGGTTTTTATAGCAATTGCAGTATGCGAGCAGCAACGGGTCAGCGCGGCGAGTGGTGAGCCATCTCGACGTAGCCGGAAAATGGGACGTCAGCTGGTCTGCACCGGTCTGGCACACCAGCCGAGGTCTCGACGCAACCGCTACACCGAGTCACGTCCACGCAGATTGTGTTAACAAACTTGTTGGCGACGCACACGATGAGTAGCTTATACATAGTTTTATACGTAGATTTAGTGATATTTTATAGAGAGCATAGATATAGATTTATCGACATTTAATATAGACTTTGTTAGATTTAAATCATGCGAGTATAATAGAATAGATATATAAATTGGATATAGAATTGTAGGTATGTTATGTGTGTATTGAGTTATTGAACATGGAATTATAGATGTGATATTTATAGTAATAGGGATTGAATTATGGATATGTAGAAGCATGTGTAGAATTATTGAATATAGAATGATGTATGTACTGATTTATAGAATAAGTGAAGTATAGGTAGAATCATGTAGATTAATAGATAAATAGGGACTAATGCATGCATAGAATTATTGTATTACGGATTGTATAGAATTATGTGTGTTAGTATAGGGTGACTTATAGATTACATTCGCATTAAGTAGGGAATTACATGATAGATTAGATTAAAATTATGCCGTATGGAATATATAGTGTGTGTGCATGGAAACATTCGTAGAGAGAATAAGATAGAGTTACACACGTTATATACTATTGACGTATACGTTACATAGCAAGAATTATACGATCATATAGAACGGCAAATATCGAAGATTGTATAATTTAATATAGACAAACGTAATGGTTATAGAGGTACATATAATATTACAACGGTTCCTCATAACGGACATCTTCGATCTCAGGGTTTTTAGTAATTTTATGAACAATGACTCCAGCCATATACCGGCTTTCCTTTGTAATAAATTCAAATTCCTAGAGACTAGGCGGTGGATTTTGCCTTTGAATAAAGCAAAATAATATATTTTCTGTTAAATGGTTGTTGCACAAGCAATATACTTGAATAGGGTCCGCCGAATAATATTTGTTATGACGTTACGGTACCCGAACGAGCCCAATAAAATAATATATTTTATTTTATGGTAATTGTACAAACAATAGTTGAAAGTTGCAAGTCGAACGGGACTTTATGGCTTTACAGTAATTTCTCACGCAACGGCGTTGTAAACAGAAATTTCTAATTTAATTATGTATCGTTTTAAAATAAAATATGAATGGAATTAATATTATAACAAGGAATATATATATATATATATATATATATATAACTGGCGAACATAACGTAACGATATGTAATATTGAATATCGAGTGAATGTGAATATGAATACATATAGAGATTATGTCACCCTATACAGATACATGTAAATAACACACTGGAAATAGATTTACATATGAATATAAGTTAAGGTTTATGTAATAAGATTATTATACAGTTATATTATAGAATAGAATATAGAGTTTAGTGTGAAACGGCGCTTAATATAGAGATAACTTTATTCATATGTAAGATAGATATAAGATGTAAATTTTAGAGTATAGATTGCATGCAAATAGATGATAAGAAATTTATATTATAGACTTTGTATATGTAAAAATATGATAAATATGATAAATAAATAGGAACGCGATATCCGAGCCAACGAATAGAGTCACGCCGTGTAACGGTATCGTCGCCGGCCCGATTTTGCTTATAAGCACGGTCCGTGCGGTACTAGAGCGTAGGACCGCCTACGCCACCCACAAGTGTTCGAGGCTACAACAGCGATATCGGATCCTGAATCCTGTGCATTCAAGACGCTATCGCGACGCAAGTTTCCGGGTTGAGGTCGCGTTCCGCAAGGAATGTGACTTCCCCTGAGCCTGCACGACGGCGTCACCTTCAGGAAACCCCTACAAAGGCCCTTTTCAGGGCCACCCGACGACCCCAGCATCCAACACGGACACCGAAGCCGCCCGAACAACAATGACGACCCCTAGCAATGAAGCCCGGACCCCGACGACATCGAGGTTGAGAATACCTCCTGCGATAACCCAGGACAACCGGCTCGCCTCCCACCTGCAAGTCGCGTCGCCTATCGACGCCTACGCACCGGAGGGAAGCCAGACGCCAGATTACACGCTAATCGACTACGAGAGAGACCTCGTTTCACTGGCCCAACTCATCGGAACAGAAATCCTGTCGACGCACATGCTTCGATGGATGGCGCTGGGCCTGCGCGTCCGCGAAGCTGAGGCCGAAGGAACTACACCCACCATGGAAGACGTAGCCGCCCTAGAGCTAGCCGCCAAGGGCGTACTAGCTCCACCAATAATCCCACTGAAAATGATCAAGAAGATGAGCCCCATCGGCAGAGCTAACAGAACTCGCGAAGAGCTCGAAGCGGACGAATCGGCGCACGAACCGCGCCCGAGGCTCCGCTCCAAATCCGCTTCACCACTAGGCGCACAGAACACCAATAACAACGAAAGACCACTGCAACAACGCGAAAAGAGACTCAAGTTAACCCAGACGTGCCCGGAAACCTCCGTTCCCGTATCGCAACACGCACCTGCAAACAATGAAAACTCTTACGTAACTCCTTATCGCTCTCATCCGGGAGCTATAAATAGAACAAAAGAAATTCCAGCTGCGGCCGTGACCTTGACGACAGTAGCGCCAGCGGCGGAAAGAATTCGCACCAACCTGGCGCATGCGCAAGGCTCCGCCAATCAGGCGCGAGATGCGGCTCTAGGCGCGACCTACGCGATGGCAGCGGCAGCGGAAAAAAGTAGAACTACTACAAAATCGGCGCATGCGCAGTCCTCCACCAATCAGGTGAGGGCTGGGCCCTCAACCGTTGCCAAAAAAGACGCAACCACCAAAAATGCAGAAGACTCAACTAAGAAGTCAAACAAATATCCCCCGATAATCGTCGAACGCCTACCAAATTGGCAGTCGCATCTGAAGACACTATCTGAAAAGATAGGCAGAAACACGAACGCCCGCCCCTTCGGACACGGGGTGAGATTCCTACCAGAAGACGGCGAAGAGTACCGTATCATACAACGATACTTAACAGACTTGGAAAAAACTGAAAACATCCGATGGTACTCCTACTCTCCGCCAGAAGAGCTGCTATTGAAAGTAGCAGTAAGAGGACTACCGTCAGACGCGGAACCGGATGACGTGAAAGACGCCCTACGAGAAAAAGGGTTCACACCAGAACTCGTCAAGAACATCCGGGCGCGGGGAGGACGCCCGGGCAGCGTCTTCTACGTCGCCCTCAAGAAAGATGACACAACAATTCCGGCCATATACAACGTGTCAGAATTGTTACTGATCAAGGGAATCAAGGTGGAGGCATGGCGTGGGAAGACTGGCCCCGCCCAATGCCACCGCTGTCAACAATTTAGACACAGCTCGCACCAATGCCATCGCGATCAAGCATGCGTCCGTTGCGGCGGCCCGCTCTTCGCACGCGATTGCGACCGGCCAACAGACCAAGCGCCGACCTGCGCTAACTGCGGAGGTCCCCATCCTGCTAACTTCACCCTGTGCCCGGTATACAAAGCCGAGGCCCGCAACAAACGAGCCGGCACCGTGGCAAGGAAGAAGCAAGCGGAGAAACAAGCAGACGTGGCCCAAATTCAAGTTCGCCCTCAAGATCGTCAAATAACCCAGCAGAACACGGTCACCGAAGCCGCGCCGACGTCACTCATGGCGCCAGCGAATGAAAACCCACGAATAAACAAAACCCAAAACACTACCAACAAGAGACGGCGAAACAATAAGAAAACGAAAACTCAAAAAGATGGCGCCACCGGTACCATGCGACAAGAGCGCCAACCGGCGGCTCTAGACGTCATCGCGCACACAATGGACGCGCTAAAAGACATCTTGCTCGCTGTTCGCGAAGGGGAACAGGGACAGAGAGCTGCATTGACTGGCCTGGCAAAACTACTACAATTCAATCGATAATAAGCCCCTAAGAGTCGTACATTGGAACGCTCAATCCCTTAAGAAAAAGGGAAAATTAATCGAGAACTTCCTGAAAGAACAAAACGTGGATGTAATGTTAATTTCAGAAACGAAATTAACTGACAAAACACCATTCAAGATTGCCAACTACATTACGTACACGAAAAATGAAGTCACGACAGATGGCGCTGCCTACAGAGGACTGGCAGTTCTTGTCAAGAAAAACATAGTTCATCAGGCCATACCATACGTGGAGTTCCAGTCTCTCTACGCACTGGGCATCCTGGTGAACTACGCCGGTCAACACATGAGGCTGTATGCTGCCTACAGACCCCCAAGCCAAATCATAAATAAACTCACGGACGAACTCAAGATACTACTAGCGCCACCTATACCTACAGTACTAGCGGGCGATTTCAACGCTAAACATACTAGCTGGAATTGCTCGAGAACGTCACATGTGGGGAAAATTATAAAGAAAAACTCCGAGGAACAAGACTACGAGGTGATAGGACCTAGCGAGCCTACCCATTACCAAGGCCGCTATCAAAGTGTCCTCGACCTCGTCATATACAGAGGCCTGAACACACCGCCGCTCCAGACCGTACTCGCAGACCTGCCGTCAGACCATCGGCCGGTGCTGCTAGAGTTCACCGGACCGACCACGAAAATTTATTTCCCAAGAAGTCGGCAAGTCACGGATTGGAACAAATTTTCGGAGGAACTAGAGCGCACAACGCCCTCTAGGGCCATGATAACTAGTCAGGATGTATCATGGCTCACGGAAGAGATAACGGCGAGTATCAGCAGAGCGATCGACAATGCCTCACATACTATTAGCACCACGAGAAGACTTGCACCACTCCCAAAGAGACTTCAAGACATGATCTCAGAAAAGAGGGCGCTCCGAAAGTTTTGGCAGAGAACTCGCTGCCCTCTGGCGAAAAACCGACTAAACAGACAAATTGAAGCTGTACAGATGGCGCTGGGAAAATACGCAGCCGACTCCTGGAGCCATCACATAGTCGAGATATCGGATAAGCTTCCGCCGATTTATAGACTATGCCGAAAATTAACCACGGTGCCGGAACCGGCCCGACCGATATACGGGGAGGACGGACGGCTGTACTTCACAGCGCAGGAGCGTGCGAATATTTTTGCCGCCTCGCTAGAAAAACAGTTCACGCCCAATCCGGTAGTTGATGTACACCACCAACAAACAGTAGAAAACTTCCTAGCTACATACCGAGACGATATGAACACCGCACAAGCAGCAGAAAAGGAAAAACTTTACATAACACCGAGTATGGTCAGACACAAAATCAAAAACCTCAAACTAAGAAAAGCTTCCGGCGCAGACAAGATCACAAACACCATGCTACGCCATCTACCGGCGAAAGCAGTGGTGGCACTTACTCGCCTATTTAATGGCATTCTGCGCACGGGATTTTTCCCTGATGAATGGAAGCTAGGAGTCATCATCATGATCCCTAAACCAGGGAAAAATAAGCAGAAACCCGAAAATTACAGACCGATCACCCTTCTAAACACGATGGCCAAACTGTTTGAAAGTATAATCTTAACCTGGATGAAGCCGGCGATCGACCTTAGGCCTGAACAGTTCGGGTTCCGCGAGGGCCATTCGACGACGCTACAGCTCGCCAGAGTCACGAACATCCTGATCACCGCCTATAACAACAAGAAGCACACAGCTGCAGTACTTCTCGATATGGAGAAGGCTTTTGATCGGGTGTGGCACGAAGGCCTATTATACAAGTTAGCCACACAGACCAGCATACACAACCAAATCTTCCTCGTACTACAGTCGTACCTGCAAAACAGGAGGGCGCTAGTGAGGATTGAAGATAAAAAATCTCACGTATTCTCCATCGGCGCTGGGGTGCCACAAGGCAGCTGCTTGTCGCCGATTCTCTATGCCGTATACACTAATGATATCCCGTGTATCGCCCCTGCAGAGCTGGCGCTGTTCGCCGATGACACGGCGTACTTGGCCACGTCCATGAACAAAAATAGGGCGGCAGCACTGCTGCAGCCGACACTAGACGTGTTGCCAGATTGGCTCGATAGATGGCGTCTCGCAGCCAATGTAAAGAAAACCCAGGCAATTACTTTCAGAAGATCCGTCAAGCAGCCACCACTGCTGAAACTAAGAGGCCAAGGACTACCCTGGCTCGAGGTAGTGAAATACCTCGGGATCAACATAGACAAAAAACTCAATTTTAAACATCATGCCACAGGAGTGATCGCGCGCACTAAAACAGCCCGCAGGATGTTACGTCCACTGCTCGCTTCGAAGCTGCCCCTGCGGACAAAAATTGGACTGTACAAAATGTACATCCGGTCGCGACTGACATACGCAGCCCCTGTCTGGTACGGATGCTTAGCTGAAGAGACTAAAGACCAATTGAGAAGCCAACAACACATGACGCTCCGAACTATCACATCGGCCCCGCGCTTCGTCAGTAACAGGACGATAGCGCGGGATCTTAAAATAGAGAGCCTGGACGCTTTCATCAGCCGTCTCGCGACGAATATGTTTGCGCGTGCGGATGCATCGGACTTCGCGCAACTCCGAAACATCGCACCGCTTCACGCGAGACCTCCAGACGACAGGAAAATAATGAAAAAGAATACCCGACCCCTCTGCAAAAAGGGGATAAAGATGCGCCCGCAAGCCAGAGAACTCGTCAACGTCGAGGAAACGAAACCGTGACCTAGACGAAGATGAACAACGAAAACCGAGAGATAAAAACTCACAATAAAAAGACACTATCGTTGCTACGATAGTAGCAGACGCCACCACCAGAGGCGCTAGCCTGATGTGGTTTCCCCACTCGCGGCTCGTAATAGAGGGCGCGAGTGAGATGACGTTGAGAGGGTACTAGAGCGTAGTTTGCTTGTACATCTCATTGAGTAACATGGTAGTCTGATTCAAAAAGGCATCACAGTAACATCGAGTAGTCTGATTGTACATCTCATTGAGATAACATTGAATAGTAACATCGAGAAGTCTACATCGTCAGTAGTAGTGCTCTGTTGGCTCGGGGGCGCGGTCATTATACGAGAACCACGGTGTTTTCTTGCGACCACTCCGACCTCCGCTTCAAAATCTACTACCTTCATCGGCTGGCTCGTGCATCACATTGCACATCATCGAGGCCCCTTCAAGATATCACCGGCATCTGACTGTCGTCACCGAGGCGGGCTACCGGCGCTCTCGCTACCACCTTCGAGAGTACTACGCCTGCCCACCGCCGGGGAACGTCGCCTCGCCTCACGTCTCTCTTCATTTCCACCTCACCCCGCCTAACCGCGGGCCGGTGACGTACGAGGGCGAGAGGTGTCGCCATATTGACAGGCGGCGGCCCCAACAAAACTGTTGTAAGTAAAGTCAATACTCTTTATCCTTGTAACGTATAATATGCTACAAAGTGTCTATGATTTCTAAGATATCTCTAGTTTTCCAAACGGGTAAGCTTGTCCAGTTATATAAATGAGCGCTCGTTCAGTGATCGAAATTCAAGCATACAGAAAAAATTCCAAAATTTATTGATACCAATAAAGCTCGTCAATAGATACAAAATAAAAGAATGACGAAAATCGGCTGAGAAACAGACGAGGGAGATGTACTTAAACGTTTCCCAACTGCCTATTTATAGTAGGTACATACGTATATAGAATATAATATACACTTAAACCGTTTATGTGGTACTGTAAATGGGTGATAATTTGAAGTATATAAATGGATATTTTTCCTTTGTTTCAGATGTCGGCTTATTTAGTACTAGCTGACCCGTGCAACTTCGTCTGCACTAAATCGGTTATCACTGGTGCCAATTGTATTTTTAAACGCGAAAAAATTTAATATAACTAAAACCTTATTGCAGCCACACCATCGGTTTCCAATTGTGAATCCAAACTATCAAGGGACTCAATCAAACATATACCCAGATGGTATGTGAGAAATCTTTTAAAATAAGCCTACAACCCGTTCGTAGCAACCAACATATATTGGTGAAAATGTGAAAAAAAGCTTTAAAGATCTATGGACCCCCAGTTTCTAACGAAGTTCCTTTCCCTTTTTTGTAGACGTTTCCTATACAGTCAGTAGAGTTTACATTATAAAAGATCAAGTTGATAGAGTTAAATTATAAATTAAACGATAAAATGTATTCATAAAATAAAATAATTGTGAATGAAACACTGAATAATATCATAACTATTTTCAACTTGTATTAAAACTTTTTCACACCCCATTGTATTGAAGAAAAATATAAATATTAAAAAGATATGAGCACGACGCGTCAAATGTCACTTGCCTGTAACTATTTGTCTAAGAGCTAGCAACGGTTTCGAAAAAGAAAATAAGCCAGTTTTTATATATCTTTATGTTCTTCCTAACAGAGTGCGCCTGACTGCCGGTAAACGTTGCGTTTCTTAGTGCATATCGCACCTTTACAGGCAAAAATATTGATTTTTATATAATTTTTGAATGTTTTGTTTTTTACTAACTTTGAAACGCTACTAAAACATGAAATTATCATTGCCAGACATTTTTGTTATTAACAATAATGTGCCCGATGCTATTTTTTCGTAAATAAAATAAAGTATGTCCAAACCATGTTAAGATAGCTGTAATTTTAATATTATTATTATTTATTTTTTAATGAAGGCTTAGTCGCCTTCTCGGCTATATCGCATAAGTGACATACAACTATATAACAATAAGAATGACAATAAACTAAACAATAGCTTATATTAATTTTGTACAATTCTTTAGCATCTTTCGAAGTGGGGTCAGACAATAACGAATTGTACAAACCAGTGTGGAACGAACCAGAAGCATTAAGCCGAGATCTAATATCTTCGTTTCGAACACATTCTGTCAGGATGTGGTACACATCATTGATGAGATCACAACTCTGGCAGAGTGGTGATAGTACTTTACGCATCAGGTAGGCGAACTTTTTACATGGGATGTGTTCTGAGCGTAATCTTATTCCTGTGATTGCTTCCAGAAGGCAAATCGTACTGTCATCAATCCATGGTGACCTTAAGGGGCGTGGCTAAATCGTTCTGTACCATATTCGTTTTGTTTTAGAATGCTCATCAAAGTACTCCTTCCAATGCGAGTAACAGCTATTTTTAAATACTGAGCATACATCCAAGTAAGTTGGAAAATATTAATAGGAGCACCTTCGGAGGATCCTTCTCTAGCTAAAAGATCAGCTCTTTCATTCCCAGTTATGTCTATATGAGAAGAGATCCATTGTAAAACAATTACTTTGTTCTTTGCTTTGAAATCTAGTAATTGCTTCAAAATAGTGTTTGTAGGCTATCGGTATTCCTCGAAAAGTCGAGGTACATCGCGCTACGTGTTGAAGAACACTTTTTGAATCGGATAAAATAACAATCTTAATGGACTCAGTTGATTGTGCAAATGATAAGGCCTCTGTAATTGATATCAATTCAGTGTGCATAATTTTCATCAATTTGAAATTTCATAAAAGTTTTGGAATTTGACTCAAAAAATGCGTCTCCTAAATAATTACCAGCTTTAGGTCCGTCAGTGTATATTTTAACAAAATGTTGATAATATTTATTTATATATTGAAGACAAATATCTTTTATTTTAACAACATCATATTGACGCTTCGGCTTCCAAATACCATCTACATTTCTTTTAATTATATTTAAGATGACGTCAGTCTCGAGTCATATGTCTACGTTTATCGTTGTTTTTCGTTTACGGTGTATACGGTGAAATCTCAATATCATAATGGTTAATAAAATGAAATATGTTCTTTGCAATGGAAAAAATAAAATGGTTTGAAATGAATTATTTTATTTATAAAGAATATCATCGAGCACATTATTGTCAATAACAAAATTGTCTGGCAGTGATGAATTCATGTTTTTAATCGCGTTTAAAAGTTACTGAAAAAAAATGTTCCTTAAATTATTTATAACCCAAAATTTTAACCTGTAAAGGTGTGATGCGCATTAAAAAACACAACGTTAACCGGCTACCAGGTATTCTGAATTCTGTTTGGAAGGGCATAATATATCTTCATTTTAAAGAACCAGCTTTTCTAAAATTCTCGTTCTTCCAACATTGCTAGCTCTTGTACTAAGGTGTCGCAAAAAAGTCTAGTTACATTAACTACAATTTTTTGTCTTTCGTTATCCTGGTGAACCCCTTGCGTTTTATGGGACAAAAAGTATCCTAAATGTAACCTTGGAATATTAGTTATCATTGTGTCAAGTTTCGTTAAAATCAGTTCAGTACTTTCAGCGTGATGCGTGTTCACAGGGACAGAAAGACAGACAGACAGACAGACAGACAGACAGACAGACAAAAATTGTAAAAAGATTATTTTTGGCTTCTATATCGATAACAAAGTCTACCCTGATCAAAATTTTCAAAAAATATTTAATGTACAGATTTGACCTTGCTACAGTTTTATTATAGTATAGATATGTTAGGATATTAAATTGACTTATAGCTAAGAATTACGTGATTATATGACGGATTAAAATATAGTATGATGAATTATAGAACATACATATATATACACAAAACGCATATATGTATGTACTTAAATAAGTATGGATGAAAAGATTATGTTAAAAGTAAAATGCTCATTAAAGATGGCGTTCGACATTTTTTAATAAATGGTTTTGGACTATTATTCATTTGCTTTTATTTACCTGTGTTACAGTAATCACGCGTATAGTGTCGATGCAGTCAGTGATGGCAATAAATACTTCGTACATACTGTCCCTATTTATTAGGACAGAACTTCGGCTTACAATACTTTGTACATAATAATGCGTAGATATCATCGACATCTTGCCTTTTAAAGGCCGATCGATGTAAGCCAAAGCAATTACTATTTACACATAAATCCGCAAAATAATTTAACTATTACAAGAATAATAATTAATGACCAAATTAATGTTATTTAAGCTATACAACAATTGTATATAATTATTCTTATTTATGTATCTTTAACTTGTTTCGCTAATGTGTTTCGACATGTAGATCAGCGATATCTTGCCTTTTATAAGCCGAACTATGAAAGTCAAATCAAATACTATTTACTCATAATTCCGTAAAATAATTCAAGTAACATAAAAGTAATAATATCGATCAAATTAATGTTATTTGAGTAATACATCAATTCTATATAATTATTCTTATTTATGTATCTTGTGGCGCTAGTGTCAACGGTCCGGTCGCGTAGTCTTTCTACCCGGATGCCATGCAGCGGCACCGGAGGTGGATGATAACAACTTATAAAAGGCAAGATGTCGGTGATCTACACATACTTTTATGTAGAAAACTACCTGACCCGTGTAACTTCGTCTGCCCCAAATCGGCTATTACCGATTTCAATTATATTTTTAGCGAGAAAATTAAAAAAAAAAACTAAAAACTGATTGCAGCGACACCTACCGTTTCCAATTATAAATCCAAACTATCCAAGGACTCTCTCAAACATATACTCAGTTGGTAAGTGAGAAATCTTTTAAAATAAGTCTAGAATCCGTTCGCAGCATCACCTACCGCGTCCAATTAAGATAAACACTATATATTGGGGATAAATGTCTTTCCAGTACACCTTGGGTTGCTCCTGTGTCACTCAGCTCCACGCCCGTTCACTATTCGTGTAAAGCCAGTAGCAGCGACAACGCAATAATTTTGCGGGCTTATAGTTTACATTTGCATTATCTTCTGACTAACTTCATCAATGAAATATAAAAAGTTAAAAAATCTTACGAGAAATGGATTAAAAAATAGTTTGTTAATTGATATATACTCGTCTATATTCAACTCATATGCAAAAAATGTTTTTTAGGCTCCATTCACACTAAGAAGCCGTTTTAGGCCTGATCTTGCTGTGTCTACATCGTTCATGGTTAGATTTCGCTCCGGTCTCGGTCCAATCAAATGTCGCTGTATCTACACTACTACTTATAGCTAAATAAGGTATCCAGACTGGATATTTCGATCATTATAAAACCTATGTTCAGGATTTATCCTCCCCAAACAAGACTGATTTGTTACTGTCATGGAACTCAAACTGGAATGTATCTACCAAATTAAAGGCAGATCTTATGCTTCCATTTGGAATAACATTCCTGATAAGCCATGGGCTTATAAATTTCGTGACTGTTGTAAGTTGCTGCGTCTACTATCTATAGACTGAGTGCTCTCCAGTGCATCTTGCAAAGTTCAGAATCAGCAACAAATCAATATGTGTGTAGGGGTCGGATGAAGGCACTCTAGAACACATTTTTTCGATTACCCCAATTTAATATTTCATTGTATGATATTTTACCTAACAATATACTACGTCCGTCTGATTTTAACAAAGGCACAAAGGTATGTATTTTCTCCTTTTGTCAGTACTCTAATTTTATGTGTTTTAACAAAATTAAATTTCAACATAACACAATAACGAACAGTAATTATTATGTAAATATATATTTATTTAAGGCCTGATGTCGGTAGTATTGTATTATCTTTGTGTATCTCAGTGGTATAATCTGGAAGAACTAAATTATGTAATAAAAATTTAATATTATCTATAAAGTGACTCTCCCATGATTAATTTGACAATTGTAGAATTCAAATCCATAAAACAAATACTAAAAAGTTGAAATTTGTGAGTTTGGATGTTTGGGGTTATCTCTGATACTACTGATCCGATTTTAAAAATTATTTCACAGTTAGAAAGGTATATTAGATTACTTTTTATTTAGGGAAATATGTATTATATAGTAAATGGGGCGTGGAGGTGAGGGTCAAAGCAACAACCCAGTGGATATCGGGAAGACATTTCTTGCCAATATATATATAGTATAGTTTCGAGTCACAATTGGACCCGATAAGATTCGCTACAATCGGGTTTGAGGTTTTTTAAGATTTTTGGTGTTTGGAAATAAAATTGGAACCGGTAATAACCTATTTGGTGTAGACGAAGTTGCACAGGTCAGCTAGTCTATATTATCTATATTATTAATTAATTAATAATAATACTAATAATAATATTATAAAGAGGTAAAGTTTGTGACGTTGTAGGGGGTAATGTCAGGAACTACTAAACCGATTTTGAAAATTCTCTTACTAATAGAAAGCCACGTTATTTGTGTGTCATAGGCTATATATGATCACGCTAAGACCAACAGGAGCGGAACAATAATGAAAAATATTTTAAAATCGGGGTTTTTTTTCCTTTCGAGAGCTTCCACTGCGTCTCAGCCCAAAATATCTATTCCACGCGCACGAAGTCGCGGGTAGAAGCTATCAACTAATTATATTATCTATACTAATATTACAAAGAGATAAAGTTTGAGAGGTTGTAGGGGGTTGTAGGGTATAGTAATTATCTGGAGAGTCGGAGAAAAAATGATCGAATGAAAACGTATTTTAACGCTACCATAACGATGAGAGATATATGATTGAGTTCTAGAGAAAAGTTGTAGCTTGATAATGCCTATTTACCGCCCAACAAAGTGGGCACGGGTCAGCTAGTACTATAATAAAACTGTAACAAGGCCAAATCTGTACATTAAATATTTTTTGAAATTTATAATCGGGGTAGACTTTGTTATCAATATAGAAGCCAAAATTAACCCTTTTAAAATTTTTGTCTGTCTGTCTGTCCCTGTGAACACGCATCACTCTGAAAGTACTGAACTGAAGTATAAATTAAAATTACCTAAATTACTTTTTATAAGATCGGCTATCTGCCAGTGAAAGTCTTGTAAAGATCGGTCAAACCGTTTTGGAGATAGCACTGCGAGCAAAGCCACGGTTAACAGCTAGTCTAAATTAAAATAAATTAAATGACTTTTTATAATGTCCGCTATCTGCCGGTGAAAGTTTGGTGAAGATCAGTTCAATCGTTTTGAAGATAACGTTGCAGGCGAAGCCATGGTAAACAGCTAGTATAAATTAAAATTGCTTAAATTATTTTATATAAAATCAGCTATCTGCCAGTAAAAGTTTCGTGGAAATCGGTCTAACGGTTTTGAAGATAGCATTGCGGACGAAGCCGCGGTTAACAGCTAATCTAATTTAAAGTAACGTAAGTAACCCGCTGTATTTTTTTCTATCTGTCAGTGAAATTCCCGTCAAAATAGGTCCAGCCGCTTCGGAGATCACGCGGAACAAACAGACAGACAGACAGATAGATAAACAGACACCGCGACAAAGATTTAAAAAATTGCATTTTTGTTATCATAAGCCTGTATACTATCATATGTTATTTTCAAAAAAAAATGTTTTGATATTACATACAGACACTTCATTTTTATTGTGTGTATAGTATTGAAATATTTTAGTATACTTAAATAGTTATTTAAATTTCTTATAACGTAGATTAACTAATTCTTAATTTATATTCTTAGTAAATATACTCAATAAAAGAAGTGAGATAAGTTCCTAATATAATTGATATAGCTGAGTTTGAAAATACGAGAAAATAAAAATTAAATAGTAAGAAACATGTTTCATCACTGGTTTCAGCATGAATGGGTTGGCTCGCCCGGGGTAGTACCACCCTCTCACAGAAAACCGACGTGAAGTAACAGTGCTTGCATTGTTGCGTTTCGATCGGTCAGTGAGAGCGCCGGATACCCATCTTCCTTCCCCTCCTCTCTTCCCCACTCCCCCTTCTCTCAAACACAGGCTGGCAACGCACTTGCGACTCCTCTGGTGTTGCAAGTGTCTATGGACGGTGGTGATCACTTAACATCACGTGACCCACCTGTTCGTTTGCCTCCTATGATATAAAAAAAAAAAAAAAAAAAATATTGTAAGAAAATGTATTGTACACAACGTTATGTCGACAAGGGTTGCTGTGGGTTATAGACAGAGAATTATACGTTTCTATAGGTATTTCTAAGATGTACAATTCCGTAGTACATTATTTTAAGGATTATTTAGCGTTAGTAATAAAAGCGTCAGAAAAATACTTTTTACGACTTAATCACAACATACTGACTTTTAGTCTGTTTCATATAAATATAATATGCATGTATACATAACATACTTTACCCATACCTTCAAGATTAATTTTTTTAAGTGGTAGTAAAAACTGTATCAAAATCTTTTGTGTAGTTTCAAAAAAATAATGGAACCCGCACAACAGAAACGAAAATCGAATTTAATTTTTACTATTAACACGCTTTTTTTATAATATACTAGCAGGCTTGGAGGACATTGTCACGCCCTGATAATAAAAAAAAATACTAGAATCAGACCAAAACGCCACCTACCGGGTCCAATTGTGAATCTAAACTATTCTCGAATCCACTGGAACACACACACAAATCGGTCCCACAGTTTAGGAGGAGTTCAGTTGCATACCTACACATGTATAGAAGACTTATTTTATATATACAAAGACAAAGATAAGAATATACATGAAATGTTTGAAGTAAGTAACGTATTTATTGATAAGTTGATAAGTATTAATACTGTATCCGTCTAAATAGCTTTCGAATTGTACGTCACCATTTTTAGACGATATAATAAGTATAGCGGGCTGCCCTTAAAAGATAGATATATGCCGTCATAGACTTCTTTATAGATCTATAAAAGAGAAATATCCTATCATGCATTATTTTGTTAAATCTCAAAGGGATTAGGCGGCGTTTTAGATGAAAATTCCCAGACGGCTTGACTTTTTCCGAGATTTCCAACATCTATCGTTATATTTTAACTAATTTACACAAAACCTTGACAAATTATATACCTTCCTCGTGATTCACTTTATCTACTGGTGAAAATGCGGTCAGTAGTGTTTGAGTTCATAGCGAACGGACAGACAGACAAACGTGGCAGATGCCTTTCACGGTCACGCTTACTAGCATGTCGTGACGCGAAATTATAAATTTATCTCCTGCCAAAAATACCGCTCCACGTTCCTAAAGAAGTTCTCACTTCAAAGAATCATACGCAAATATTCAGAATATTAGACACACTTTGGATATGCGAATGTATACATTATTCAACGTATAACGTAGCAAGTGCCTTTCGTACATTTTTGAAAAATATATTTACAATTCAGTATATTGTTTCTAGTTGTCGAATACAGACATCTCAGTCATGACGCGTGAACAAAATGAAGAGGCTTTTATCACAGATGAGAAAACGGGCAGCGATCTTGTGTTGGAGAAAATATTATCGAAATTCAGACCTTTAGGACCGTTCTATTTCAAACTTATGCCTTTCCTAATGTTTTCAAGTATGACCAACGCTATGTACTGTATGAATTATGTGTTTGCCGTAAAAAGTGTTAATTACAGGTAAGATGTTTTATATCTGTTCATGTTTTCTAAATTCACGGACTGTTTCCTCTAATTTTAATGTTGTTTTTGCTGAAAATGGAATAACAAATGAAGAGCGATCGTATTTCTGCAGTAGTCGTATCTGGTCTCATTAATCTTATGTCCTTACTTTTTATGAATTGTTTAAACTGAGTAAAAAGCAGTCGAGGTCTCGATTAAGAACAATTACATTTAACTCTAAATAAATTTATTGTTCATTCTTGTGTTATTTACTTACTTAGTTTATTGTGTCGTTGTTATGATATAATTATTACGAATCAGCCCAAATATTCGTATGCGCGTAAATTTGAGCAATGTAATTCATACATAGAATGCTTTCGAAATTTGCGTACATTTATTAATTTGAATTTAATAGCGATGATAGACGCAGGTTCGAATGCTTGCAATGAGCTGTTGGTTTTGGTTAACGTAAGCATTATTATGAAAACATAGCACACTGGTGGAGTTTTTGAAGTGAAAACTTCTTTAGGAGCGTTGAGCGGTATTGTTCCTAGTAAAGTTATGATTTCGCGTCATGACATGCTTGTAAAGCGTGACCGAGCGTATTGCGCTTGCTCGGCTTGCGTCAGACTAGCGACGCGTAGTGTAGCGACCTGTATACGTCTAATATTGAAGTTTTGTATTGAGACTGTGCAGCTGATCATATGTTTGATTAATTAATAGACTATATAAAAATGTACAGGTGTGAAAACCAGGCCAATGTTAATAATTTCAATGTATAAAGTATGGGATTTAATTAGTTCACACTATAATTGATTTAAAAATTCAAAAGAGAACACAGTTATTTTATTGTTTTGATTTATCACTACTGCCGGTAGTCCTTATGACTGCCTCGACTTTTTTTTATTATGCCTACGATTCTTACCATTCTTAAGTTGAAAATCAAGCACTGGCAGCAAGTTCCCGCTACACTTAAGAGGTAGACCTCTTCTAGGTTAGAGCGTGGCATCTTAGGTTATATCGTCTCTTAACACATTATATGCCACGTGTACCACTGATGGCACACGTTAAACTTGATCTTTAAGCCACGTGTACCACCGATGGTATACGATGTGATAACTATTGAAATCGAAAGAATTACTTATGTCATGTTATGTATGATGTGGTAACGTAATATTGTATGATAATACGTGATGTAGTCCGGTAAAGCTGTGAAGGTCCGTTAGGCCAATAGCGTAGACAGTTCGAAAATTAAGTATCATAATAAATTTATTTTTTGTCAAAATATCAAATGGCCTGAAGGATTTGACTGTGGTGAAGCGCGAAAAGCTATGAAGTATAAAAATAGTAATAAAATTATAAGTTGACGATGAGTAATAGCATCTGAACACGAGATAAATACTCTAGATTCCCTATCTTACGTAGGGAATAAAACATTCGATGTATTTATTAATGCGGTACTTTGAGCAAATTTATCGTAAAGAGTTGGATATTCCTGGAATCTAGAATAGTTGTTAAGGTTGTTATAACTCGAATTTTAGAATAGTAAAAAAAAAAAATTTGTTTGTTCTCTGATTATTTCATGCACGGATCTGACTATTATGGTCATTATACAAAGTCTTGAACGAGGACAGGATCTCTAATCTACGAAGTCCTTATTGTCTTCAACAATATCCTTCAGATTGGATTAATATACATATGCATAGTACAAATTTTGTGGCAGAATATGTTGGATGTTCCTAGAAGTGTCGCATTATCCACAGTTAAAATCACGTGTGTATGTAACAAATTTCATTAACATGTGTCCCGAATTTGCAATTTCCAGGTGTAAGTATGAATGCGAATATAGGTACATGATGTCCGCGCCAGCACTAAATGTAACGCTCACAGGAGGCCCATGCTTTAGATACCCAGATGTCATATATAGTGATGGAACATGTTCATTGGATAATTTTAATACATCCTATATTTTGAAATGTGAGGAATGGGTTTATGATGAACCGGACAGTTTCGTTGCTGAGGTAATTAGGACATTTTTATTGCTTAATAGTGAAACTAAAAGATTTTTTTTTTACTAAAGTTATAATTCAAAAGTAAAATGACTTTAAAATGAAACGAAACATCGTGACTTGAATCTTCCGTATCACAGAAAAAAGATGGCATAAGATTTTAAGTGGTATGAAGGTGAATGGGAATGATGTCCATCAGGATTAACGATTCGATATCAATGATTCGAACGTTTAACTGTTAGATTTATCCAGTAAGACCAGAGTATGTTAAGGAACCCCTTCGCGGTGATGTTTAATGTAAGACACTCCAACCGTGATATGAGATCCACACTGACGACACCTCCATCGGTATTTTTCTGATTATCGGGGATGTAAGCTTGCGCAATTATTTCACGGTCCATTAGCGATTCGTACACTATGGAATTTTACTAAGTATAGAAGTATTATACAATTCTTTGGCTACTAACAGTACGTAATCTATGACGGTTATATCGATTAAAAAAAAACCCTAACTGTGGAGTAACTTT